>OZ030008.1:41860000-42452500 GCA_964023405.1 Apodemus agrarius
TGCCTATGAGAAAACAACCACTTCAAGGCACTACATAAAGCTGGCTTATCTTCTTGCTGTGACTGCTTCTAAAACGATGTTGTCTATGATCACAAATAAGAGCCACACCTTTCCATTAGGGTATGATATTCGCTGAGATATCCTTCTCACTGTATCCTAATAAGTGGGATGAGTGTTGACTATCCATTAAAAGGCTGGATTGTGTGTTTGCTGTCTGGGTCAAAGTCAACCTTACTTCTAAGTATTATGTGGTCCTGAATGATAAATATAAGTGCAACATTAATAACCTTTGTTCCAATGAAACAGGGATTCAGAGAGTCAAAACTTAAAAGGATTTCCTAAGTTCTTAGTTTAAGCACCTCTCTATTCTTTACTCTTTGGAAATATTTCTATTTCCCCAATATTCTCCATCATATTTTTTCTTCTGAAAATATGAAAAAAAATATGAAAAAACATGCTTTTAAATGTTCAGAGAAAAATAATCTCATAAATAGAAACATTGACTGCACAGAGAGGGTCACAAGTGTCACTTTGTATCTCATTCCCCTATAAATAAAAGATTTCCTGCTGCCTCCAAGTAATTAAAGCATCTCCAGAGTTAGCAGAGCCTCTCCAGGAACCTGGGTTTTGTGGCGGTGTGTTATGGTTATACAAGGTGCTGCTCTGCTTTGACCTTTTTCACTTGAGAACGGTGCTCCCGTCCGTTTACTTCAAATTTTACAAGTAAGTTCAAGCCTACAGAACAAGGAAAACATGTTACATTAACTAAAAATAAAGCCCTAGCTAGCAGGTCGCCTCGGTACTCTTTGTGCTGTGAACACCCAGATGAGTAAACAGTAAGAGACTATGGACTGCACTCCATCACAAGAGAAATAGTTCATAGCAAATGTTGTACTTGCTACATATTTAGCAAGGTTCTGGTCTGCTATGTTTTAATACATTTTTGTTTGTGTGACACAAAATTTTAATCCACAAATTGATTCTAGATTAAATGCAGGATATTTGAAATGAAAACTTGAAGATGCAAGTGGGAGATGTTTGTATAGCAAAGTAGAAACAGAATCAATTGGCCTTGGAACACACAGAAGTCCAAACTTGCAGAAACAGATACCAGCTCTTCATTCTGCTGTAGAGCGAAAGAAACTAGGCCAGGGAGCACGTTGTCTTCGGAGCTATTTCCTGCTTCCTTTCTGGCAAGATAAAGAGAGGAGCATGTGATGCTTGGATGCAAAAGAAGATTTTTCTGTACTCTTTTCAGGTATTTAGAGGAACAACCGTTTGCCTTGTACCATTGTTGCAGTGGTGATTGTGGCTCACCTTTAGAATTTTTGCAAAACAATCATGTACTTCTTTCTGCATTTGGAGATCTGGAGAGATTGCTCAGGTTTAAGAGGACTGGCTGTTCTTCCCAAGGACCTGGATTTGATTGAAGTACCCACTCCAGTTCCAGGGAATCCAACGCCCTCTCTTGACTCTCTGAGCACTAAGCATGCACATGGTAAACAGACATACATGCAGGAAAACCACCAATGAACTTAAAAAATAAATTATCAAATTAAAGATACAGATATACTGTAGTATATAGAAATAAAAATGCAGCAGCACTCTGAAACCATTTCTGCATTATGTATACTAGACATGTAGATTTGTGTACATGTATATCCACAAATTCCTTTTTGTCCAGTAAACAGAACTGTGGAGTTGGATGGTTCTTTGTAAATTATTCTTTCTGCACTTTGCACATAGTCTTTGTGCTGCTTCTCACTCCTGATATGTTTTAGCCTATGGATGCTAGCAGTACTTCTGCCCCTGTTCTTTTATATGTTGTAAACAATAAGGCTGCATTTTGTAAGTGAATTCCGTCATCTGTTTTTTTCTTAGGACAATTTAGCTTGCCCTCACTGAAGGAAAACAGGAGAAGTATCGATTTTATTCTGCTCAGTGCTCCTTATATTTTCCATTGCTTTTTCAATGCCTCATTTTTGTTCCTTTGGATGGCAAGACTCCATTTTCTATCTCTAATAAAGATTGCTTTAAAAATACAGGCAATCATTATTGAACATACGTGCTTGTATTATAAGAAAGTAGATTTCAACTTCCTTTTTCTTATAAATGTTCTTCCTGCACTCAAATACAGGAGAGGTTGATACGATTTCACTAATGTGTCCAGTGAGGAATAGTGTAGTGACATGGATTCATTTTACACTACCATGTACTGGTTACCTGTATGTACAACCTGGTAACTGCATCCAGAAAGTAACATTTCCTCACAACCCCAAGGAAGCCATTAGGTGCTTTCTTTGCATATATCCCCAGACTTGACAGTAGCTATCATTCTAACTGGTTTTGTATAAAAGAATTCATATAGTATGTGTTTTTTCTATGCCTAGGTTCTTTTATTGTACAAGACGTATTATGATTGATATAAATAACTATCAGTAAGTCAACTTTTATTATTGACTCAATGTTTATGTATAAATAAATTGCAGTTTTATAATTTCCCAAGAAATAATACCTTCGATTCCATTTTGGAGCTGCTGTCAGTCACAGTGCTGTGAACCCGTTATGTTTGGAATATAGGTAAAGTCTTACTCTCATTATATCTAAATGTATTTCCAAGAGAGACTTGAAAGATCGGTGATGTTCCAATTTGCTACACTGATGTATACTCTGATTATTGAAATTGAGGAAGTTTTACAGATGCTCATCCTCCACATGTGATAATAATACTGATAGTCTTTTAAATTTGTTGTCTTTTAAATAATTCATTCATTTGTTTATTTACTTTCTTGCTTAATTGTTTATTGTTTATTTCGTGTGTGATCAGTGTTATGTATGATGTACCATGCAGGTGTATAGATGCAGATTTGAGTTTTCTGGAGTTGGAGACATGTGGACATGTCTCTCCAAATTGTACATGTGTTGAGATTCAAATTGAACTCACCAAAGTTCGTGTGCAGCTTCTTTCTTTGGAAATATCTAAGCATCCCCCAAATTTTCAGACCTTTCAATTTTATTGAGACAATGAAGGTTTACCATGCCATGTTCCTATACTATTCACATGTCTTTATCATATGATATTTATTTCCAAAATGAAGTTTCCTTAGTGGTATTTTAAGATAAAGGTAATTGATATTATTTATGTCTCTAAGAGTATGTACAAAGGATAGAGAAAAATAACTTATTGAAAACGAGTAATAAAAACATTGTACAAAATAATGAGACAAAATATTTTTTATTGATTATCATCTTCATTTACATTGCCAATGGTAAAACCTTTTCCGATTTCCATCCCAACCCCTCTCCCACCCCCTGCCTCCATGTATATACCCCTCCACCCGACACATTCCCACCTCCCCCCTTGGTTTCCCTTTGTTGGGGCCTCTATTGGGCTTTTACCTGACCAAGGACCACTCCTCCCACTGATGCCCAACAAGGCATTCCTCTGCCACATTTTTGGCTGGAACCATGTGTGCCCCTTGGTTGATGGATCAGTCCCTGGGAGTCTTGAGGTGTCTGGGTGGCTGAAATTATTGTTCTTCCCATGGGACTCTAAACCTCTTCTGCTCCTCCAGACCACCCTCCAGATCCTCCATTGGGGACCCCACGCCCAGTCCAATAGTTCAGCAACACTGAGATTCCACCTTACACAGGTCAGAATGGCTAGGATGAAAAACTCAGGGGACAGCAGTTGTTGGAGAGGATGTGGAGAAAAAGCAACACTTCTCCATTGTTGGTGGGATTGCAAGCTGGTAATACCACTCTGGAAATCAGTTTGGCGATTCCTCAGAAAATTAGACATAGTACTACCTGCAGACCCAGCTATACCACTCCTGGGCATATACCCAGAAGATGCTTCTACATGTAATAAGGGCACATGCTCCACTATGTTCGTAGCTACCTTATTTATAATAGCCAGAAGCTGAAAAGAACCCAGATGTCCCTCAACAGAGGAATGGATACAGAAACTGTGGTATATACACACAATGGAGTACTATTCAGCTATTAAAAACAATGAATTCATGAAATTCTTGGGCAAATGGATGGAACTAGAAAGTGTCATCCTGAGCAAGGTAGCCCAATCACAAAAGAACGCACATGGTATGCACCCATTAATAAGCAGATGTTAACCCAAAAGCTCAAAATAAAGAGGTTACAATTCACCCAGTACCGGAAGCTCAAGAAGGAGCACTTAAGTGAGGGTGCTTTGGTTCCTCTGAGAAAGGGAACAAAATACTCACAGGATCAATAAAGGTGACAATGTGTGAAGCAGAGACTGAAGTAAAGGCTGCCGAGAGACTGCCCTACCTGGAGATTCATCCTATAAACAGTCACCAAACCCCGACACTACTATGGACGACAAGAATTGTATACCAAAAGGAGCATGCCATGGTTGTCTCTGGAGGGGCCCTGCCAGAGCCTTACAAATACAGAGACAAAATAGTTTAAGTGTATAATTTCCACAAATAGAATAATAAATAAAGAATAAGAAGAAAAATGTGTCTTACCTAAAACTGAATGAAGTAAGAGTGAAAAATATCAGTGAACTATGAAAGGCTCTCATTTTGAGAGACAAAAGTGTAACATAATTGCTGGCTGTTGAGGAGAAAAACTGAAGACTTTATAGTGTCATGATGGGCATGTGAGTAGGAACTACTGATCTGAGAATGTGAAAAATCATGAATAAGCAATTACAGAGAAATGGGTGTGCCACTGTTTTACACATGTTCACATGAATGGGAAAATATACATATACCTCCATATAGATTGGATAGAAGAAAATGACTCTACAAAGCTTTACTCTGCAGCTGTACACCTACCATGGTACATACAAACCACTCATCACGCAAAATACCCATCACTCACACACATGCACACACACATGCACACACACAAACTAAATAAACAAGTATAAACAAAGTACGTATGTCTTATATGTATAGACCATCAAACAATTTTTAACTAAAAACAAGTGATACATTATGCACAAAGTGTTTTGAAAAACAATAAACTAAACAAAAGTATTTCAAAAGTCAGGAAATATACATAAGCAATGACATAAATTCGGAACATAGACTAATGGCACAATCTTTCTGTTGGATCTTGAGGGAAATGCAAGTCATTTGACCAATTGATTGATAGTTTTTCTAGGTGCCCAGAAATCTGCTTTCTGAGGGTTGAGAAATCTGTATGTTAAATCTGTACTATTATGACGAATAAACTAAGAACATAGAGATCTGGAACATATAATAATTAATTTCTCAAGAGTGGCTATATTTGATGCTGGAGCTGACAGAGCCACTGATATCTCTTGTGATGTTAGTAAACATTGAAAGGAAATTTGAAGCAGTAAGGGCGAAATATAAAAACTCTTGGTGGAATGCAAACCTTTGTTAAGTTATTGTTACAATATTCCTGATCTTTTCAAATGCTTAAAAAAAATAGCTGCAGGTACTGTGGTTTCAGTGACTGCTGCATAGCCAAAATCGGCGAGCATAGAAATTGGCATATTTGTATGCCTCAGACTTCCAAGTTTGATTGAAAAATACCTCAATGCAAGACAGGCATTTTAACAGCAAAGCAACAGAACCCACAATTTTGTAGCCATTAATATTCATTAAATGTACGGAATCAAAATTTTCATGATTTTGTAGCTCAAACAACAAATCATGAAACCAGCAAGCAAAGCAGCTATTAAGGTATAATGGAATCTATAATTTTGATGCTTTATTTTTTCTTTTAGGAGAGCAGTTTCTTTGACAGTGATTTCGTCATTGTACATTTAAAAATAAGTAAACATGTTTATCTAGGCAAAAATGCTACTTTTCGTTGCTTATATATTGGGGTTGTTTAAGATTAGCTTTAAGCTAGAGACTTCATTGCTGGAAACATTGTTTGGTGAGGGAATTTTGTTTGTCATCCACATCCTTCTGTCAGGCCTGCAAGCCAAGCCCCCAGATATACATATTGTGTAATTATATCCTTCGGCGATTTGATTTCCCTGGTTTGAATAGGCATGTTTCAGCTCAGGTCTTATAATATCCCTCCTAATGTTTGTTTGTGCCACACAATTGTTAGGAAAGGAGACTTGCTATTTGCTGTAGACTATAGGCTATCATCCCAAATTGCTGAGTTCATAAATAGGTAAATCTCCTTCTCGGCTCTGAAGACCAAAACAATTTAGGCTGTGCAAGCATGGCTTGGCTTTCTTTCTTCAGTTACCCCGTCTCACGAGCACAACAGAAGGTGAAAGCACCCTCAGCCACAGAGCCTTGATTTGAAAACTACAAGTGCCCACTCCCAGAAATCTGCAAAAGACGCTACCGTAAGAACGTGCTTACAGGATCATCGTAAAATGCTAAATCATTCCAAATGACCCCGATTTGGAGGACATTCTATAAAGAGAAATTAGAACATTGCAGGTATGAATGGCAGGACGTTTTCATGAAGGAAGGTTAGACAGTGTTGAAGAAAGAAGTGAGTAGCAGAAAAGGTGTTTGAAAGGGACAGCCTCTGAGAGAAAGAGCTTTGGGGCCACAATTGTCAGGCGAGCAAAGCATGCAGGGAGAATTCAGGCAGGGGGATAAAATCAGACTGCAGCCCTGAAAGCTGGAAGGTGCGCAGACTTGGCTGAAAAACAGCCGTCTGCTCTCTGATTAATAAAACCTTCCTTAATAAGCCTCCCTGACCCATGCCACAAACCATTCGGGAGACAGTACAGAGAAAACAGGGTCCATCCTGAATTGTCGTCACTGTCACTTACCTGTTTCAATATTGCCCAGCTCACTTGTGCTCTACGACAGTTTTGATTACTTGTCAGACTTTTTAATTTTAAAATAACAGATGCCTCTTGTAAGAAGTTTTCAAAATAGCTAAAAATCTGAAAAATACCAGTTGTGATTTGCTGTCAGTCTGTGTACAGATTTTTAATTCACGGTCCCTTTATTTTCATGACTACTTAATTATTTTGTAATGAGATGATAAACACGGTAGATATGTCAAACTCTTGTCCAAACCCACACATCATATACGTTAGGTCTTAATTCCATGATCTGATGTCTATGTCTAGCCTCTCTTCGTTCCTCTTCTGTCTAAAGCCAATGTAACAAGCCACACTTCCGTCCTAACCTATGTGCCTAACCATGATGCTCTTCTGCCTCACTGCCTTACAAAACCCTGAGTTTCATTTCTGTGTTAAAGTCAACGAAGTGTTCATTCCATATACTCTTTAAATATTTAACTATGAGACAGTTTGTATCTATTTGAAGATCTTGCAAAAGATGCAACACTGGACCTCTTTGCAGAGGTGACTTAATATTATTAAATTATTTTATACTTCCTTAAGGTAAATCTTTATAAGTAGAATCGCCAAGTCAGACACAGGAGATAGTCAAGGCAATGTTAAAGCAAAATTTACCTAGAAGTGAAACTGGGGCTGCATCCACGGTGCAGGCCAATGCAGGCTTTATCACATTTTCTTAAGACGGAACTTTTACAACTTGATATAATTTTGATGTAAGTAAGTAACAGACATAGATGCTTTCTGTCTTTTTCCCTACTGTGACCTAATTATAACACTGGGGAGAACTTTGGATCACTATCAATTGAGGGCATCACTGTTTGTTACTTGGACGTAATCATAGGAGTGTAGTGCTATCTCACTGTAATTTTAACGAACTGGGTTATTTTAGTCATTATCAATTTGGTTTAATAAAAATGAATTCTGATTTTAATTTGAAAACTTTCATGTCTTTTAGTGGATATTTTTCTTTGAGAACTGTATTTTTAGCATACTCACCTGCCTCCCATAACTCCTCCTACATCCTGTCACATTCCATATGCAACCAAATTTGTGTTCACATTTAAAAACAAACAAACAGACAAATAAATAAATAAATGCCTCCAATCCAATTAATGCTGGCTATATAGTTTATGCTGTTTGCCCACATACTGAAACATGTTCACCTGACCTGGAACCACACATTTAAAGAAAACTAACTCTATCCTTTCCCAGAGCCCACCAACTGCCGGTAGTTCCCTAGATAACGGTGGGACTTCACTCACGCCTCTCCTTCCCACGTTGGGGCTCCGTGTGGCTTGAGCTTGTACTGATGTCACGCATGTTTTCATAACTGCTGTGAGTTCACAGGTGTGACTGCCCTTTTGTATCTGTAAAACGTTTCTTTATTGCAGTCCTCTATACCCTCTGTATGTATCAAACTTTCCTATCCCTCTTCCACAATAATCACTGACCCCAAAAAAGGAAGACCTGTGATACCTGTGTCTCATTTAGGGTTGAGCAGTCACCATTCATTGAAAATAGAAGCATCTTTGATAACATTTGAAATGCACTAATCCGTAGACAGAGAAGTCATTAGGATTTTGCTTAACTCTGTTGCTCTTCAGAAGGGGAAGAGCTGTAGCTCCTCCTCTTGGGTCTATAATTTGGACAATTTTATGGTAATTTTCTATATTTCATCTATTTTTATTTCTTATAGATTGTCTTGGCTCATTCAGTCTACCAGTTTACTCTAATAAGATACTATAGCCAGTTTATCCTATAAAGAACAGAATTTGTTTCATTTGAATTTATTCCTCATACTTTTAGAAAACTGCAGTCCCAAATCAGAATAGGCCTTGGCTCTGGTGAGGGGTTTTAATGAAGGGTGGATTGTCCATTCTTGGTGTATCCTGACATGCAGGAACGAGAGCTACTTAGCTTTCTGACATAGGGTACCGATTCCATTTTGAATGGCTCACTTTCTAGACCTAATTTTCTTCCCACTACCTTATAATAACATAACACAAGGAGCAGGCAGGACTTCAACATAAATAAATTTTAGGTTCATTCCATAAGTATTTTAAGTTTTTATGTTATTTTTTTAAAAATGTGTTACATGTGATTTTGTGTATTAATAACACTAATCTTATACTTTAATTATTTCTTTTCCTAGTCTACTAGAAATACTTGAGCATCTAAATGTGTGGATTGCCTTCTGAAGCTCATTTTTTACACTTTTACTGATTCTTTCTGAATTTCACACCCCAATTCCATTCATCTCCCTGTTCCTTCATAAACACTCGCCACCCTTGCAAACTTTCCCCCCAAATAAAATAAAATAGAATTTAAAAATCTTGTCACAGAAGTTAAACTGTGTCATGGTGTGTCACACAGTATACTTGTAGATGTTCATTGAAATGAGTCACTGGTGTGGTTTGAGGCCTCTGACTTCTGCTACACGATCAATACTAGATCCTCATGGAGACTCTTCTCAGATCTCCTGCTGTTGTCCTGTGTCATGGAGATCCTGCACCTTTGGATCGGCAGGACCCGCCCTTTCACACCCTCCAGAAGATCATGGAAGGGGTAGATACTGGATGGGATAGACCAACTCAAAGCTCTGAAGCTGGCACTGGGATGTAGCTGAGTTGTCAACCCACCAGTTCTCCTGTGTCTATACCACCGGGCTCTTTCCAGCTCTTCCAGCCTGGGTAATTCTCTCAGTGCCAAACACAATCAGGAGCAGTGTCAGCTCGCCTGCTCTCATGCCCTCTGCTCTGGCTCACCTGTACCTTTGCCACCAGTGCCAGCTCTCCTATGCTGCCCAGACAAGATGTTGGACGTTGGACTCACTCTCTTGAGTACTCCAGCCAGTGACAAATGGGGACTCGGTCTCTCTCTCTCTCTCTCTCTCTCTCTCTCGCTCTCGCTCTCGCTCTCTCTCGCTCTCGCTCTCGCTCTCGCTCTCGCTCTCGCTCTCTCTCGCTCTCTCGCTCTCGCTCTCGCTCTTCCACGTGTAGTAAAGCAAGGGACAGGAGTGGAGATGGGTAGGACATCTCTCCCTCTCCCAAAGCCATCCCAAAATAGACTAGGGGCAGGACCCTCCATCCCATGTTCATGCCCAGGTAAGGGGTATGACCAGCTCTTCTGATGCAGGCAAGGGGTGGGGCTAGCTCATCACAATGCTTGGAAATCAACAAAGCCTCAGGTGGCAGCGCAGACCAGGGACATCTATATGGACTTTGATGGTAAAAGAGGCCTGGGGCATCAATCCAGACCTGAGCCACCATAGCCCCTGGACATAGCATGGGCCCAGATGTCCCCCTAGCCGCAGGCCACTCAGATCAAAATCCCCTGATCCTAGGCAGCACAGCTATCATACATTTACATGGTCTCCAGTGGTAGCCTAGACCACAGATATTCATTTAGCCTTTTGTGGTAACTCAAGCCACAGACATTGATTCAGACCCTGGCTTCAATGCAATAATGGAGCCGGACATGGTCCTTGCTGGCATTCTGGGAGGGGACCTTCCCACGGCCTCCACATGTCTGCCTGTTCACATCTCCAGTTCACCTCTCTCCACAGTGTATGAACCACTTGACTTCACTTTTACTTCTATTACTCCACCATGTCCTCCATCTTGCCATCTCTCCACTACACATTCTTCCATTGTAGTGGTGCCAGTAGCCTGTGCATGAGTATCTTTTTTTTCTGGCTATGTCAGGTCAGTGTGACCAGGCCAGATGCTTTGGTCCTTTCTTTCCCCTAAAGCTTTATTTTTAAGCTTTGAATGCCTCTGTACTCAATTCTTGGTGAACTCAGTTAATTGAATCAAACTAACACAAACCCATTCAAATTATGAAAATAATTTTGCTACTGTGTGTGTATTTGTGTGTGTGTGTGTGTGCATGTGTGTGTATGCATATGTGTGTGCAAAATTTGTATTACCACATGTGGCACGTCAGTGTCCCACAGGAACAGGTGCCATCTTATGCTGCCAATAGCTTGCTTGCAAGTTCACTTTGGAAGCTGGATTTCTATCCATTTTTTTTTTTATTTTGGATAAAATTTTATAATCCTCATGCCCATCTCAAGGTCTTGGGATACAAGTACTATACCTGAAAATGTAAACTGGCTAAGTTTCTCAACTGTAAATTTGTCCTGGAGAGATGGGGATTTTATATAAATAGTTGAAAGATTTAGCAAATTTGACAGTTTCATTCTTGTGCAAGTTCTTTCCAGCTCAGTGAAGGACTTCCTTGGTGACGCTAGGGAAATTGTTCGACCTTTTTATTTTTTTATTTCTTCTTCAAAAAGATATCAAACCACTTTCTGCCCCCTTTGTCTGATCTCAGAATCTTCACTGATGAGATTAAAGGAGTGGAAAGGTTAACACAAAAGACAGCACTCACTTGAGGACTGGTTCTATTTAATTATCTGTCCAGGGAATGTTTGTGCTTGCTATCACTCCTAATAGTGATAATCAGGTAGGGGTCATGTTACTATCTGAAGCTAAAAGCCCATAGGTGATATTTGGGGATGCTCAACTAAGAACCAGGGCAAGCTCTAAGACTCTGGCATAGTAACTCAAAGCAGCTGGGAGTTCAGCCTCTGGGAGCCGTAAAAAAGCTGGGGATTATTTTCAGGGGTTTCTATCACTCTGTTCAGCAGCAGATGCTGGAAGAAAGGAATAACAGGCAAAATTAGAGGTGAAGTCTCCAGATGCAGGAAACTATGTCAGGGTCTCCTGCTTGGCTTCTGAGCAAGCAAACCTGCTAGCATAGAGTCTGGTCTTCTTGGAAGCAGTAAACACTGTTGGATAAGACTCTCCAGACAGATGACAGTATATGGAACATACATTATCCTCTGCCACACATTCTCTTAGGATTCCTCCCATCCAGCAGAAAGTAAGCCCTGCTACTTCAATGCAGGATGCTGAGTAAAGTCAAGGTCTTCATGCGCTCGACTCTTGACATTTTAAGTTTCAACTAAACAAAAATCAAACTAAGGACTGTGGGATAAAGCGCTTGCATGTCTTGTATGACTAAAATTGTTGTTACATTGCTAAATGGTTTTGGTTTTTGAGATGAGGGTCAAAGATGACCAATATTCTAGGACATGTAAAAAATGTATGAGTTAACATTTCTGTGTCCATGTGGAGCTTTTGGAACACAGCCGTGTCTTCCTTGATGTGCTATCTGTTGGTGGTCTTGTTCAAATATAGCAGAATTGACCTGAAAGCTTTTAGTACTCTCTGACTCTTTGATAAATTCAATTGTCTGTCTGTTCTCCTCTCCAACCCTGATATATCTAATGGGCCATGTGCTTAACATATCCCAACCCTGCCCATGGCACCTCCTCACAAAATAGACTAAAACTGACAGTCAATGATAATCCTCACAAAGATTATCACATTGAACTCATCTCCACCCCAGTGTGGATCATTAGGAAATCTAGTAAAATGATTCAGACTCTATACACCATACTCCCTACATTCAGACAAAGTTTTTAAAAGCTCTTCCTTTGTCAACATTGATATGAGGGGTGCTGGCACCATCCACTCAGTGCCCCATAGGTCCCCTTTAGCAGGCTCTCAAGTACCCAGAGGACACTTAGGGTTATTAAAGAATGGATGCCAAAAAGCCTTTCTATACCCTATCCCTAAACACAACATGCTTTTCTCTGTGGCTTTACTAGGGGCTGCTGCTCTACTTTGGGAGATGTTTGGGGAACAGGGTTCCCACTTAGCCATGCCAAGTAATCCTAGGAGCCAATGTCATTGGGCAGTGTGCTTCTCTGGCTTCTTGGTGCTTTCAATTTCCTAAATATAGACTCTGCATTCCTAACAGTTAAATGTTTGTCACCAGCACTTTGATTCCTCAGCTTTTTAAAGGAAGCTAAGCATTTTATATTATGAGGGGACCTTGTGCAGTATTGTTTATATATTGGCTTGTGTTTAAGGACCATGTAGAATAACATCTAATCTCTCTTTCTTCCCTTTTTCTCTTTTGCTTTATTCCTCTCTCCTACAATATATCCTGACCACAGCCTTCTCTCCCTCCTCTCTTCCCAGATCCCTCCTATCTCCCCAGATCCATTGCTCCTCTCTTTCCCTTCAGAATAAAAAAAAAGCTGTCTTTAAAGTGATATCAATGAAACACAGCATAGCAAGATACAATAATATACTATGCATAAACTTCCATATCAAGTTTGGAGGAGGCAACCCAGTAGGAGGGAAAAGATCCCACAAGCAAGCCAAAGAGTCAGCGACATCTCCATTCCCACTGTTAGGAGCCCAACAAAAACCCAAGCTAAGGAAACATAGGATGTATGCAGAAGGCCTAGCACTTACCCATACATGCTCCATCATTGCTGCTTTGGTCTCTGAGGTCCTATGAGTCCTGCTTAGTTGATATAGAAGGCTAGGCTATTTTGCTGTTCTAGACCCCATATGCAATCCTTTCTCCCCTCTTCTGCAGGGTCCCTGGAGAGACCCACCTAACACTGGCTATGGTCTCTGCATCTTTCTCCTAACAGCAGCAGGGCAAAGTCTTGCTGATGGTGACTGAGCTAGGCACTGACCAATGAGTATAGCAGATACCATTAAGGGTCATTCATTGACTTGGGTTTTGTTCTTTTTTAATGTTTTTTTCAGTCATGGGCTAGTCTAACTTGAGGTATCTCACCTAACAAAACGTGTTTGTTCTTCCTCGCTAAGTAGCCATTGATTGAAGATGCTGTTCAGGTAAATGTGACAGATTACACAATTTCCCTTCTTGCATATTGACCTGAGACTAGTCTGGTCTTTTAGGCTCTTTAAGCAAGCAATCATATTGAAGAAAGTTCACGGGAGAAACTTGCCGGTCTCATTCAGAGACACTATAATGCAGCAGCCTTCCCTGTCCTTGGGATGTCATACTCCTTCTGCCCTATTTTTGGCAACATTACTTGAGCCTTAAGTGTAGGGGTTGTGACATGGTTTGGGGCCAGGCAAATATGGTAACTTAGTCACTGCATTTTTTTTATTGTATATATTCTATATTTACAATTCATTTCTCTTTTTCTGGTTCCCCACCCCCAAAGGTCCCACATGTCCTTTTCCCTCCCCCTGCTCCCGCATCCACCCCCTCCCACTTTACTGTTCTTGTACTCTCCCACAATGATGTTTTGGTCCATTCTAGCACCAGTGTCCACTCCTTTCTTCTTGTGAGACATCACTTGATATGTGATTTGTGTCTTTGGTGTTCCAAGCTTCTAGGCTAATATCCACTTATCAGTGACTGTATACCATGGGTATTCTTTTGAGACTGGGTCACCTCACTTAGTATGACATTCTCCAGCTCCATCCATTTCTCTAAGAATTTCATGAATTCATTGTGAATCTCCATAATAGCATCTGTTGGCTGAAAAATGAAGCACCCTTGAGGAGTGGTGAGAGCTACACGACTCTATGGGTATGAAGATAAATATTTAGAAGGCCACTGAACACTACATAACTTTAGGCACAGCAGTAATCAGTTCTTCTCTAAGATCTATGACCCATCCAGCTACGTGATCTTTGTCAGGTTTACAGGGCGAGGCATGATTCCTTCCAACTGAGTGGGGTGTAGGTCCAGTTACACAGCTGTTGGTTACGTGTGAGATATCTTCCTTGGTCCAGCTGTTGTAGTTCTGCTGGCTATAGCTGTTTGTTGCTTCTCTCTCTTGGCAGCTTACACAGCACCTTGTGACCATTATGAGAGCTAACCCTCACAGAAGAAACTTCCAAGTAGCACCAACTAGACTTCGCTAAGCCCTGTTGGAAAAATGTGTAGGATCTGCACTAATAGGATCTTATTTTCATATTCTAACAAAAATCAACGGAAATGAGAATAGTTTATGTTGATCTAGAAGTTTCTTGCCCCTACCCCATTACCTGCAACTGAAAGAGAGGTATTCCTTCCGTAGCAATGGAACCTTTGTTAGATAGTCTATGGCTAATATATATCCATAGAGTTACATGCTATATCACATGGGCATGGTGGTGTGTGTGTGTGTGTGTGTGTGTGTGTGTGTGTGTGTGTAAAGTTTATCTTTATTATTTAATATTGTGTACTTTTAAATGAGCTTATTAAATCATAGGTCTCTGTATTGGTTTGCCAAACACTTTTAAGTGTTTTCCCTCAGGTTCTCTGTGTATTTCACTCTCTCCCTCCCCCAGTTAAGTGCCCTAGTTTCCTTTTTCCACTTTATAAAACCCATATCTTCCCTCAATCCCTAGAGCTCCTTAATTTTCAAAAGCTCTGTGAAGATAACATAGCAAGATCTGTTTACATCAACATTAGAAAAATACAGTGTTAATCTTCTACCAATCTACAAATTGAGAGTATATTTAAATTCAGTAAGTCTGGTTTGGAACCTACACTTGCTCTCTCTCCCTAGAAACATTGGCAAACATCCAGAGGCCCCATCATGGCTATTTCCTCAGACTCCAAATGGCCACCTTATGCAAATTCTTTTTATTTGTTTATTTAAAGGAGAACAATTGGAGATCGTTTACTAGTGTGCGATCAGCAATGTTCAAGCATAAGTTATTCACATTTAAATACGTTGATATTCTAAAAAAAATGTATCCTCAGAAATTCTTGAATATACATTTATTTTTAAGGAACATAAAATGGATGAATGGTTACAGGAACTTATTCATCCATATTTTAAAACTCTATTCAGCAAGAAATAGTAACCCCATTGATATACACATAAAGTTGGGTAAGTGTCTGTTGAGTGAAAACAAACACTATGAAATTTGCACAGTCCTATTATGTAATATTACTGAAAGAAATTTGGAATGATGGAACCAAGAGCTGTGTGGGGTTTACAGAAATCATGTAAAGAAGAGGGCATAGATATAAAGGGGTCAGCATTGTGAAGTCATGATGAAGGAACTTTTCTGTATTTTGATTATACTGTTGATTAAAAAGAGTGGCACTGCAATAAGCTCACACTCATGTGTGCATGTGAATAGGAACATGTTTTGTATATTTTATTAATGCTGACTTCCTAATTTGAATATTGTGCCAGAAACCTTCAAATTGCTCAGATTGCAGGAAGCCGAGAGAAGGAATCACAGAATCATCCTGCATTTTTGTTCTTATGACAATTCTTGTGACTCTATAATTATTTTAAAATATAAATGTTAAAACCCTAAAGTTCATAAACATAGATGAGGGATTTGCAAATCAACAAACAGAACATCATCCAAAGTAGGAATGGAAAGGCAGTTACTCTTAATTCTCTGTGTGTTTTCCTAGAGATTTATTGCCAAACAGAGCTAAGAGTCTATAACTTATAGTTCTGTCTTATGTTTTGGCTTGTATTAACTGGAAGTTCTGCCCTTGTAGTTTGGGAGGGGCATTTTTAAGCTTCTAGTAAATGCACTCACCTAGTGGTTATATGCTAAGTCAATACATCACAAATCTAGAATCTTATTTGCATCTTGTTAACACCAAAGAAATACACCTTGTCTTACACATAGTAATTTCCTGAAGATATCTGTGTCAGGCTGAAAGAACTAAAATCATATTTATTGGGCTTCAATGTCCAGATTTGAAGATATGAGCCTGTCTTACTTTCTGATTCCCAGGTCCTCTACCTAATGACCATCTTAAGTAAAATTAAAGTGGGTTATGCATTTTAACAAATCGGTCCTTTTACCTTGTACATGTAATTGCTGGGGCTTGGTTTTAATTCTCCTTCTGCTGTAACTGTGATAATGATGAGCTGTCAGAGTGCAGAGCTTCTTAAGTTAAGAGAAATCCATCCAGAATGAGTGTATTTCCTGCCTGAAGCATCGGTTGCTAAATCATCTACAGCTAATGCTGGCACAGTGCACTACAACTAAAACACTTCTCTTTAACAAGTGAGAGATGTAAGAAGGTGACCTCTTTATGGATTAACAGACTGCGTAACCCAAAGACAGCAGATTCAAGACTCAGACATGGTTGGATGAAAGATTAAAATCATACTCAGTCTCTTATTTGTGACATTCCTCAATATTCAAGTGTCTACAAATGGGATGGACACAATCATCCCTGATGAGGTGTTCCAGAAAACAAAAATTGAACACATTCACCAAATGGTGGAGACTTCTCTATATTAGCTTCTTGTGACACACATTTTGCACTCTGAATATTTGCTCCCTGGTTTCTGTTACTCTCTAAATCTGTACTATTCAATACTATAAGACTCTGACATATGTAACTAAATTAAACTAAAATTGAAGTAAAAGTTTTTCAGTCGCAGTAGGAAGTACTCAGTAGCCTATGTGTCTGAAAGCTATAGCATTGTACATAATATATTACAGAAATTTTCATAGTAATAAAATATTGGAAACTTCTCGAATAACTCTGGAGTTGTCAAAATGCTGGCTCTATGGATTTTTTTAGCTTGCTTATCAAAAACTTATTAATTAACAGTTAATATCCACAGATGGTAAGGGATGGGTCACACTAGGAAGGAAAATATAATAGATAGTTATGAATAAATTGATTGGGAACTGGAATGGTAATATCAAATGGGGAAGAGGAAGGAAAAGGGGTGAGAGAAGGGATTGCTAAAGCTAAGGGCTATCTGGGAGATTAAGGAGGAATTTTCAAATGTGATATAAAATACATTCTCTATTTTATTCACACCTGCTAAATTGAATATTTTAGAGTACCTAATAGATCCAACTTTTAGTAGGATAGACACTTACCTTTATAACTATAAAAAATAGATTAATGGTAAATACTGAGAACAAAAATAGAATGATCATTCTGATCTATCCCTGCCATACATGTCTGTTATGTTCCATTTCCCTGACCCCAGTGTGTGTGTGTGTGTGTGTGTGTGTGTGTGTGAGTGTGTGTGTGTGTGTGTGTGTGTGTGTGTGTGTTTATTCTAACAGGAAGCTTACCTTAGAGACTCAGGAGATGGCCCAAGGCTTCTTGACTTCTCCTCAAAGGAGAGTTAATACTAGATAAGTCCTCACTTCTCTGCTTTTCTTAAAGGATTCTTGAAATGAAATTATACTGAATAGTTGTTGAAAGCAAACTGGGTTGAGTATTCCCAGGGGCTACAGAGCACACATATTTGTAAAACCTACAGTAGGTACGTGCTTTAAGAAAGCAGTCCTTATTCAGACTTCAGGGGAGATCAAAGAGAGTTGAGTCAGAGTCAAACTAGAAACAAACACAAACTCTAAGCACAGAAATGATAATGATGACTAAACTACAAAAGGAAGTGTCATGGAAAGCAAGGGTAAGGCACAAAGATGAAGTCAGGAACTAAAGTGTGGTATGTGAACACAAGACAGTGTGCTGGGTTCTCACACAGAAAGTGGTTTTGGCAGATATATTTTGTGCATGCTGCCAGCCTGTGCAAGCTGTAGGTTGACCATCACATTTCAGAAGTGCACATGACGAAGCGATGGTAAAACAGGAATAAAATACATCCCCTACCTTAGAGTACCTGATGCTACTCAGTATCAAAGTTAGATGCCTTCCCTGGTAATAAAATGGCAAAGAGCACATGGGCTCTTTGTGACATATTATAAAGAAAAAATAAATACTCCAGGGAATCGGGGGGGGGGGAGGTGGTTTTAGTTTATGGAATCTTTGACTTTGTGCAACACTTGATCTGAATTTTCAAAGATTCCCAGATGCAGAGATGTTCAGAGAGAGAACCCATATGGACAGAAAGCAAGTTCAAAAGCAAGAGTTGTGTAAATAGACAATGCATTATCGGCATATTTCCTCAGGATGGAGAACCACTAGTACCTAGCAGAAAGTAACTACAACAAAAACAGAAATGATAAAGAAATCCTACCTCAGTCAATGAGGGCCTGTGTAGTGTCAGTGATGACGAATGGAGAGGAGAAAGCAAAGAAAAGGTCATGATACCCACTCTTGATTGGAGCTGTAAAGGCTGCCAAAAAAGTAATTGTATTTTCAGGGATAAGTTGTCATTCTGTTTGAAGCAGATGACAAATTTAATAAACTTGGTTTTCAGACTTCAAATCAGCAAACCTGGGATTTTGTGAGTTTCTAAATGAACACGAAATACAGCGTGTGCGAGCGACCCACAACTCATGATTTATTCAGATGACAATTAGAAGAAACCTCAGTGGAGAAAACTTTGAGGATCAGGGAAACAGCTAAGCAAGACCTTGAGTTCCTGCACAGGGCAGTAAGGCCTCGGGTTCCCATCCTCCACCCGCACCCCTCCCACCACACTCCACCTCCGAGATTTGCTGAGCAAGATCTTTATGGTTTAATTCGAGGTAAGTGCCCAATTTAAAACGTTTTTTGGCTCTTGATTCAGGTTTTCCTTGAGCCAAGATGATCCTTGCCTTTAGGGAATAAATGTTCCCACTGTCTAAGGGAAACTCTCTAGAGGATGCAGACACTCCTAGCACTGCTTGGGGGTGTGCTGCTTGCTACTAAGAAATAGACAAGACATCAAGAGTGCTGTGACATAGAAGTTTGTTTGTTAAGATAACATTATCTTTGACTGTTTAAAAATGGAGATGTTTTAGTGATTTTTTTATTATTTTTATTTTCTCTTCCTTTCTCCCCTGGAGATTATCTAGAAAAGAACATGTCTAACTCACATCTCTAATAGGAACATCTTGGACCAAGACGATAGAACAGTCGGGGAGCTTGCTAAGAATATACAAGTTCTATGGCTCTCTTTCATTTCTAACCCTAGTTTTGCTCCTCACCACAAACAATCTTGGTCAGAAGATGCTCTTTTCAGAATTGTAAATCATGGTGTTTGTTGACATGTTGAGCATATGCATCAACTGATCTTAAAAGTTAGAAAACACTTGAGCCCCAAGCTTACGGAACACACAGGATGACTATGGTTAGGATTTGACTCTAATGTTCACTGTGATGAGTTAGATGAAAATGGCCCACATAGATTCATAGGGAGTAGCATTATTGAAGGTGTGGACTTGTTGCAGTAGGCGTGGGTTCACTGGAGGAAGTATGTCATTGGGATGGGCATGGGGCTTCAAAGTTCAAGCCAGGCCCCATATTTTCTCTCTTCCTGCCAAACCAGATGCAGAAATCTACACTACTTTTCCAGCACCATGTCTGCCTGTGTGCAGCCATGCTTCCCATTCTAATGATAATGGACTAAGCTTCTGGACCTATGAACAAGCCCCATTTTTTTTCCTTTATAAGAGTTGCTGTGGTCATGGTGTTTCTTCTCTTCACAGCAATAGAAACTTAAGACATCTATCAACACCATTTCTTCAGAGAAGTGTTTTAAGATATATGTAACTAATAAGCAAACTTCTACAAAGTCCTGCATGCTTACATACCTACTTATAGAAAAGGATTGATGAAGGGAAGAGTTCTAAAGTTGATCACCCCATAAACTCATAAGATTCTTTCATAAAGCTACAGAAAATAATATGCTTTGGGGTGGGGGTGCTGACCTAAAACTATAAAATTGAAGATAGTTTAAGACACCCACAATGTTATACTGGCACGGGGACATGGACACTAGTTTTAACAAATTTTTGCTGGTCAACTATAATGCTATTTAAGCAACAAATTATTTAATCATAGTAATCCCTGAGTTAGTACTAGAAACAGCTAGAAAAATCAGTTAAAGTACAAGAGTGAAGGTACCCTTTTCCTAAACAGAATGCTTATTGCTATCTAGATGTCATTACTTTTAAACCATTATACAAAAAACAAACCATGTAAGAGGCATCCTAAATTGACACATTTTAATGAGAAAAATGTTGTTGCATGACCATACATCTTTGATACACTTTTGTATTCATTGCAGAAGTATCTGCCTATCTCTGTACAGATAAATTGAATAAATTTAATCATCCTTCGGTGAGGACTAATTATATACTACATTAACCAGGTGACCAAAACTGTCAGCCTTGATGAGGGAAAGTGTACTTTGTGTGCTTATGGCTGTAACAAGGACACTGCATGTATTACTCTGTGTAAGACTGTGTAACTTTGATATAATCATGAAAAAGTTCTCAAATTTTCTTGAGGTAAAATCAGGTTGATTATCTGAAAATGTAAGAGTATGTCTAGAAGGTTGAGTAACAGTCTCAGATTAAAAGAAGCTAAAGAGAGGGTTAATTAAGTGAAATATATAATTTTAGACTAGATACTCCTCTAAATTGTCTACAAACAATCATTGACTATAGTTACATAATAGAATCTTTATGCTTAGGAAATACATCCATCCTTAGACTTTAAACGTACATTAGTAATCATAGCAATTATATATGTGACCTACATTCTAGTGATTAACAAAAAATAAATGTATTTATATGTCTATTTATTTGTGCATATGCATGGAAATATGATTGCCAAACAATAAATGAACAATGGGATAAATATATTAATGTTCATAGCTCAATTCATTAGCAGCTTCCTTATATATTTCTATATAAAAGTTATGTCTTACAAACAAAGAAAAGCCTAGGATTAGATATGACCTTTACTTCAGAAAGTATTTGAAGAATAATTAGTGTCAATTCTTCTTAAGCTACTTTTTTAAAAAATGACTAGGCAATAATACTTCCTACTTTACTTTATAAAGCCAGAATTAACCTTACATAAAAGCCAGAAAAAAACTCAAATAAAGAATACTAATAGACCCAATTTCTATTGACAAACATCATCAAAGATAGCAAACAAACCCAACAGCACATTTAAAAGTGTACACACCATGGCCAAGTTATACAAGGTTATTTTACCATATGAAAACCAGCTAACATGTTAATAGTTCAGTGTAATATTTTCAATGAGTAAATATCATTTTTGACAAAATTCATCACTATTTCATGAAGAAAATATTCAACAAAGTAGGAGCAGAAGGAAAGTATTTTAACATAATAAAGTAACACATGAAACCTAATATTTCAATAAGAAGGAAAAGTGTCTATTCTGATCACTTCTGTTCAACATAATACTGAAATTTCTGGTGAGAAGTTTTAGGCAAGAAAATTAAACAGATGTGTTCAAGTTGGAAAAGAAGTAATCATATCTTAGCTGGGAATGGTTATTCATGCCTGTTGTGTCAACAGCTGGGAGGCTAGGGAACTTAAGACCTGACTGCTGCACACTGAATTCCATGCCAAGCAAAAGTTGATGAAGACTTTGTCTCAAAACAAAAAACAAACAAAATAATGTGTCTCCTTTTTTTTTCAGATGAAATTTTTTTATACTTAGAAATTTCTATAGACCAGAGATTCATTATTTGTTGAGTTCACAGTTCCCATTTTTAATATGTTTTTCTCCCATATCAATTAGTTTGTCCGTTGAAAATAATGATTAATGTCTTTTGACAATTTGAATGAGTAAATGAACTCAACAAAAATTTGAGACACAGAATTAACACATTATTATATGATATATTCCTTTGAGATAGCAACCAAGTCTTATATTCATCACAATTCTCTACAGGGTACCCAGCAATGTACTGTGGACTTACATGCCCTCAATTTTCATTAAATAATGATGATAATAATAAAAATAGCTAATGCCTGCTGAGCGCATACTAAATTCCTGATGCTGTCCTAAGTATGTTATGTGGCTTAAAATATTTAATCTTTAATGATTTTATGAAGTATAATTTACAACTGATCCTATTCAGATAAGAAACCGAGACCTGGAGAGCTTAATATTGAAGTCAGTTAAATGACAGAGCTGAACATAAAAGCTAATTTTAGGACCAGGGCACATTATCTTACCTGTTACACCATGCTATTCATTCTTAAGCCGGGTTGAAATCATGGCAGCCGGAGAACAGCACTATTTCAGTTTTGAAAGCAGAAGCGTGTCTGTAGGTGAAGGTACTGTCAATGTCATAGAGTAGCCATGCACTCAATATACTACAGGGGGATGTATGATATCATAAGGGAGCCATCTACTCAATAGCCTTCAGGGTGCTGTATGATGATGTTATGGGAGGGCCGTGCACCAAATAGCCTAAAGGGAGTTCTAGGATGATATCATAGCCATGTACCCAATAGCGTACAGGAGGTTGTATGATCATTCTCAGTATCATGTTGGGAAGGATACAACTTTGTTCTGGTGGTGTGCTTATTTGTTCCTTAAGATCAGCAAAGATCTCTGTAGTCCCCATGTGTCTTTGAGGTGTCAACAGTTTACTTTTCTTACAATTCTATCTCCCCTTGTATTAATTTTTAGCTGTGCTAATGCCTCCTCCTTCTAAAAATAAATTTTGATCTATAGAAACATTTCTTACTTTACTCAAATTGGAGCAGAGTGAGAACACCTTTGGCTAATTTTGAGTGGATTTCCTGGTATGAGTGGGCAAAGAAAGACTCTTAGCTTCTGGACAGATTTAAATCTCTATGGAATTTCTATCACTATGAAATTATACAAATACAAAAAGAAAGTTCCTCTTAAGGTGACTTGTAGAAAATTTTTAGTTAAGGCAGTTAGCAAACATGGCTGCACATTTCTTCCATGATGTGCTTGCGAATGTCTCTCTAGTCAAATCCTGTCTTAAGAGTACAGTGGTCGGGATTAGGACCAATATTACTCTATTGAGGGAAGCAACATGGCAAAGAAGTGTGGAATTATCTTGGAGGAGGGAGTAAAGGATTACAAATGGGAATCCTCATAGAATTCCCAGTATCTCTGAGATATGAATATATTGGCGTCCCAGCTCAAACTAGGAACAAAACAGCCCACCATGTGGCTTAGCTTTGTGATCCATGGAGACTCAGCCTTAACATCCATTTCTAAGTAGAGAGATGAAATAGCATCATCAGAGAAGGCCAGGTTAATCCAAACAACCATCAAAGTGGACCTAAACTATAGCTGCACGTTTCTGCTCCTAAGTCCAAAAGCAAAATGTTAGGTCAAGGACCAATTAACCTCTCTGAAAAAGCTGCCGCCCATACTTGCATATATTGAGCTTGCCAGTGTATGATTAAGCCTGCATCCACTTAGAGGAGAGCCCAGAGAAAAGGGATGCATTTCATAAAGTATAAACTGCATATATTGGAGCAAGTACAGGGAAAGGCTTGGGAAGCTGAGAGTCTGGAAAGGGAACCTTGAACGTCCTAGTGATAGAAAGAGCAGAGCAGAGTGAGGAGGTTAGGTACACATTTCCAAATGGGAGAACCAGATGACATGTGGGGGGGGATAAAAATAGCGTTATACCACTGTCATTTGACAGTGTTTTCATGGAAATATGTGTCAGAACTATGAAGGAGAAACTTGGGCTGACCAATGCTTTGGTTACCCTAATTTAGGAGAAATTCCTGAGCTGGCTCTTAAAGTTTAAATATTTTCTTTTCTTTTTTTTTTCTTTCACTGTTTTAAATTCATTTATTTCCTGACTAAACTGTGGAGGGAAACAAAATTTAAATGATTCAACATATGTCACCCAGAACTACTTAGCCCTGAGTTCTTTTTCAAGACAACCCTCATGAGAGGTCTATTTTTGGCGTGAGCAGATTTCCATTTCAACTGATGCCTTTCCCTCCTCTTGTATTCAGCCTGGGAGCCAGTTGGGATTCTTAAAAAGGCCTGCTGTGTTGCTGAGTGTCCTGGAAGAATACAGCATTGCAGTGGTTCGGAGGAACCAATAAATCATGACCTGGAAACACCAGCCACTGTGCCCTTCTGTTCTGCACAAAGAAAAGGAAATACTGGCTCTCTGATCTATTCCTTTGTGGACATAGAACACCTGGAGATTACGGGGTGGGGGGAGAGGGACACAAATTAAAACATGAAAGCCAGCATTTTTCTAAAATGAGTAAACTTTTTCTTTAGGATTATAAAGGTCATAACACAGATTTCTCTCAAATCTGATTCCAGGAACATAGGAATAGTAAATATCCCTTCCCCTTTGCTATGGGTCATGTTGGCCAACAGACAGAGGACAGAGATGCTCTATGGAAAGCCTATGCCTGTTTCTCCCCATTCTCTCAGCTTGCTCTGGTAAACAGGATTCCACATCTTTCTCATGGTATAGCTAAACACTATGACACAGCCTTAGTCTGGTATAATGCGTGGCTGTACAGTGGACAGATTCCTCAGGGACAATAGTTCTCCCTTAAAAGCTCAGTGGGTATTCTATAAGTAAGAGTATAAGTAAGAGTCACACATTTACTGTGCTTCTGCATTAAAATCACAGGGTTGTTTGCTTCTACAATTTGACCTACCTACCCAGACTAGCAATCCCTGTCCAACCTATCTTCAAAGCTTTACCATATAGAAGCCTTAGTGTAGGACAGAGCAAGGAATTGACAAAGGAAAGCTCAAATGCCAAACTGTGTGAGCCACACACACATTGATCACTCAGGATTCACTGTGGATTTTCTGCAGATCAATCCCTCAAAATTTTATTTAGCTTAATTTTTCTTACTAAACATAGCAGAAAGTTAGAAGAATGTTCAGAAGTATAGGAGAAATACATGGAGATGTGTGATTGCTTATTGGACTGAATGTTATATTGAACTCTTGTTTCTGAATTAGGTAAATTGACAAAGTTTCTTTCTTAGGGTCTAGTTTTCTGAAGTGTCACTCAGTGCCCATTTCAGAATATGTTCAATTTATAAATATTGGATATGAAAGTTGTGCGCTTTCTCTGTGACTCAAACAATATTGTAACTCCAACCATCTTCTAGGGGAAAAACTCAGGGAGAAATAACACCTGAGGCATGAAGGTGTAGACACAGAGCTACCTCCAACGCTGGTCTTAAGCATGCACTCTCTAGTCCGTTAAAAATGCTGAGACACCTGAGTGGATAGAGGGGAGTGGATAGAGGGTATCGGGCTCATGTTCTCAGAAACAGTGTGATATGTATGTACCCTCAGGGCATTTTAGAGTATCTACCCCCCTTCATATTAGAGTCAGTCACTTTCAGGACCTTTTCTGTGTTTAACTTTGCATCTAATTGGTAGTACCAGGCACACAAGACTATGGATCTTTGGCTGCCAATTTCTCTAGTAAGTTTAGCTAGCATTAAATGATAGCATTAACTTGACTAGCATTAACCAAGGGCACTTTGATCTTAACAGGTTAAAAGATCACATTTGCTATAAATATTTGATAATCCCTTCTACATATTTTGTGATTCACCTCCATGAGCTAATCAACTACTATGCCGCCCTCAGCATCATCTGCCATTCTATACACCTGCAGCTGAGCACAGAGATTGGCTGATTAGAAATCTAGGGTGAATGCCACTTACTGAGAGGTATCTTCCTGAATAGATACGCTTCTTATGAAAAGCACCTTAGAAATTAAGAAAACGGATATTCTGTTCCTTCCAGAAATACATCTGGAATTCTTTTCTATACATGCACAATTGCTAAGCTTTATGTTTAGGCATGGGTTAAAGTGACAGACCCAAGAGGATATGTAAGTAAACTCCATGCCATAAAATGAGCTGGAGAACATCATACTAAGTAAGGTAACCCAGTCTCAAAAGAATACCCATGGTATGCAGTCACTGATAAGTGGATATTAGCCTAGAATCTTGGAACACCAAAGACACAATTCACATACCAAATGATGTCTGACAAGAAGAAAGGAGTGGACACTGGTGCTGGAAAGGATCAAAGTATCAGTGTAGGGGAATACAAGAACAAGGAAGTGGGAACGGGGTGGATGAGGGAGGAGGGGGAGGAAAAAGGGCATGTGGGACCTTTGGGGGGAGGGGAACCAGAAAAAGGGAAATGAATTGTAAATATAGAATATATCCAATAATAAATAAATAAATAAATAAATTAATTAATTAATTAATTAATAAATTAATAAAAATTAAGCAGAAGCCTCAGGATTTCCTTTTTCTCCATGGGACAGAATTCTGTGTTCTTGGTAGATTCCAATTTGAACTGGAAAACATTCACAGAGAAAGAATTCAATTCTTTCAGAAATGGGATGGCTAAGTGTTCTCTTAGTACCTCTTGAGGCCACAGAAATAATCAGAACTCTGTTATTTACAAAGTACTTGGTCAGACACAGTCATTTGGAACCCTAGTTAAGAATAATGAGTTTGTGGATAGGGTTCGTATCTTAGTTGTGACCTTCTCAAAAATCTTCAAAAGCTGATCAGCCTAGAATAATACTGCTAAATTATAAGACTAAAAAAATTAACTTTGATGTGTTTTTAAAATGTAAAATTCATCTGGTTTAAATAAAATATATAACAGTGATTCAATTCTTCCTTTAACTAACTTAAACCATTTTCAAAGAATAATTTGAAAAATATAAAACAGTGAAGCAGTTAACATGATACTTTGTCGGATTTACTCACTTTTATCAAGCAAAATCTCTTTCCACCCCTTAGGAAATGAGGAGCTAAAAGGAGACACGTTTCTTCTGCAGTAATTGAGGTCACAGTAATTTGTGTCTTGCAAAATCAAGGATGAATACAGTTGATTGAGGAGTTGGTTCTTGCTCAGTTTTGGGGACACTCCTCCCAGTGTGTGGATGTTAAAACTCCATTAAACCTAACCCTTGCAGCCCCACACAGCTACGTTTTCTTATTTCTGAAGGACCATGAAGCGGAGGTTTTAACGGCTGCATTTATGTCTATCAAGGGCTTTAAAAACAATGTCATCTGCTATTTCTTTCCCCTTGAGTGCAGTTTTGAAAGGTGTTCTTTGCTAGTCAAGATTGGAAATGGGAAATGATGCCCTAGAGGGCAGTGGGTGCTATGGCAAGACAAGGGTTTTCCTTTAGGAAATCACTAAAACGGAGAGGCAGGTGAGGATGCAGGAATGCCAATGTCTCCACAGTGGGATGCTGCTGAAGAAGAGCTGATTCTTCCCTACTGAAATGACTTCAGTGTAATTAGTACCTGAATTATGTGCTCTCTCTCTCTCTCTCTCTCTCTCTCTCTCTCTCTCTCTCTCTCTCTCTCTTTCCCCCTCACCCTCCCTCCCTCCCTCTCTCAGTATGTGTAGTATGTGTATGTGTGTTTGACTGTGTGTGTGTAAGCAAATAATTCTGTGGGTATACAAGACAACTTAAATCCCACCTTTACCTACGGTACTTATCAAACCTTTTGAACAAATGCACTATCACTTGAAGCCGAGTGTTTTTCCTATGTGTCTCAATAATATCCACTTAGTCTTATCAATATATCTGAATATATATATACATATATATGACCAAAATTTACACACACACACACACACACACACACACACACACACACACACGTACTTGCACGCACCTCCGTGGGTGCATACACATTTACGTGCACATGCACATGCGTGTACATGCACACACATCCTAAACAACCTGAAGGGTTGATTTTAAATATTTCAAGCTTAGCTGTTGCTCTTCTGGGGGTGAGCAAAAAGGCGCACATTCTTAACAAGAAATTCCATTGTTTTCATCAGACTTTCAGAGTAAATTTAAAACTCTTGCCATCCAAAATATAAGATAGATTGTTTACACGAAGTATGCCACTTCTGTAAGGACGGGACTGAATGCAGTCTTGCTCTGTGACTCAGGCTGGCTTTGGGCCCTCCTTCTTCCTATATCTAGCTCCCAACAAGACTTACTCTTTCCTGTCTCCTTGTTTTATCTTTTCCCTTGAGGAATCCTTGACACTCTGAATCATGTATAAGGGCTATGTAGTTAAACTGTTTTTCTAGAAATGTTAAATATGAAGTATAAGGATTTGTTTTGTTTTACGCTTAAAGGAAGGTGTGGATCCATCTTGTAGACCTGCATGCGTTGTGATTCCCAGATTGAAGTCGCTTAGCAGCCTCACCCTTCTGTACCCGCCGTATCCCACCTATAAAGGATGATATTAACTACAGCTGTACCAGGCACATCCCTTCCCAAAACCACAGAAGTTCGCCAAAGAACACACTTTTGTTCCATAGGAGGAAGAGTAGCCAAAACTGTTCAGAAGGAAAGTGAGGGCTGTTTGACTTTTCATTTTCATTTGTATTCTGATCACGCGGTCTTATCTCCAAGTTGTATAATTTCACCTCTGAAATAACTTCAGATGATATAAGAGGCTGTGCCAGTGTCCTCTCTACAAAGAGAAGAGGGGGCAGGGTTAGGCCAGAATTGCTTATCTTTGCATTTCTTATAAATTAAAAAAAAAAAAGAAGAAGAAAAGGCATCTTTACAAAAAGCTCAGTTAGAGAAGCAGTGAGCGAGCAGTTTCCCAGGTTAGAATTTTGCCATACAGAAAAACCTTTATAGACAGATCCCACGCCAGAGTGTCCCACTCTGTGGGACAGCATACAAAGCCACACCCCACATTCCCACTTTTGCAGCTGTGCTTGCTGCGTTGCTCTTTTCACAAGAATATCTAGGATTGTCTCACCTTCCCCATCCCCTTTTTGGATGAACACACCCCAAGTCTATTCTCAAATAGGTATCAACATCAATGTTTCCCCCCTGGAGAGCAGAGTGTGGTCAATTATCTCTTGATGGCTCTGAGAAAAATAGCTCTGTATAATGAAAGTCCTTCAGCTAGCTTGGAAAGAGATCATTTTAGGCAATCTCTGCAGCTTCGGCACATCTCTTATGATATTCCCCAAATCTAATCAGCTTCCATATTTTGCCCACTTTCCTGAACAGCGGTGAGTGTGTGTGTCTCTGTTCCATTAGCATTAATGGGAATTGGGAGCACTTACGAGGATGCAAGCTTTTCCCCAGAGATGTAATTTTGTGCATTAAGATATCAAAACACAAGAGGATACGCATTGAAATGTGGTGGATTTATATGATTGGCTCCATTAACACTAATGTGAATGAGGTGGTGTGTTCCCATCACATGGACAGGGCAGATGAACAGACCCTTGCACCTCAGGAGGCCCAAGCTTGCAGACTGACCTCACCCTTGCATGGAGTTAGTTCTCCGGCTGGATACATTCAGCAGAGACTCATGATTAAATACAAATTCCAGCTCTTTACCCTGATTGCCATCAGTCTTGGGTGTGGCTTTAAATGACTGAATAAGATTGACACCATAAACCACATGATAAATGACAGGCCAGCCCATTTATATTACAACTTTAAAATAACACAAACATCAGAGATGTCCATTTTCTTAGAGAGCAGATGGATAATCTTGAACAACAAATATCTCTGCCTGTTACATGCTTAAACTACATAGCAGATAAGCTATCCCTGTCAGAGACCAACTGTGCTTTCAATCCTTAGAGTAAAATCACATTAAATTACTTTTTGGTGCTTTTATCTGCTATCCTTTGGAATATCCTCTTCTGACTGAATATGTTTGATGCTTAATATTTTCTTGATTACATAGCCCCAATATCCCAAGACATGAAAATAGAAAGTATAGCACATCTTAAAGAAGATAACATGGTCAAAATTATGTGCTATGTGTGCTTATTTGGCAAGAGTAAAAACATGAATACAAGAAAAATAAGCAGTAAGCTTAGCAATTAAATGCACAGAGTTAGATAGCCCTGGATTGCAATCAAATGTTGAATGTGCAATTTTGATCTAGTGATTTCTATCTATCATCTACCTACATACACACCCACAAACTAATCTTTCATGTAACGTGTATGCACATTTTGGATTGTTGATAAACACTGGAACAGTTATTGATGGCCATAATAATACTGCACTCAACCATTATCTTAGTCTCTTGCTTTATTCAACTTTGTTAATATGTATATATTATTCTCTTTGTACATTAGTATGTATAACTTTATGATGAGTTGATTAAGATATATTATTTAAAAAACCATACAAATATTTGTCTAAGTATGGAATCACGTAGGAGTCATCTCTTTACAAATAGCATATAGGTTTAGCTCACTAAAGAAGATAGACTTTAAGCTCAACCTGGAGGCACATGAATAATGTCTCAAGCTTTGGAATATTGAAGCAGGAGTGGCATTAATTTGAGACTATCCTTGGCTTAATGGGGGAAAAAAATCAAATAAAAACAAAGAAAAGTTTTGCAATTAAATACTAAAAGTGACAAGTGACATTCCCTCAGGCACACCTTTGAAGGGAAGCAGAAAGGCGGGGCCTGGAAGAACTTCAAGTCACTCTGCAGTTCAGTTAGGTCCGGTTTTAAGTTTGAACTGAGTCCCACAACTGCAGGGTATCTTGGCTGGACAGAGTGGGAGCAAGCAGCCAGCAAAGACATACATCTGTCTCTCAGATGACAGAGAAAGGCGGACATCTTCTTATGGAGACACCTCCCCAAATGGGACTTGGTGAACTAATTCATTTTCCTTGCTTTCCAGTTTTCCAAATGCTTTCCCTTCTCTGGAGACAAACAAAAATCCAAAAGCAAAAGCAAAACCTTCTCAAGCTACACAAGCGCACTAACAAAAGGAGGAAGTTTGCTCACTCCGCCTTCAATTCTCAGCATCTGACAAGAGACAAGCTTTCCAGGGCTGAGAGCAGAAGGGCGGCCATTACCAGAGTCCCTGCTGGGGTTATCTGTTAGCCATTATTTTAGTCAGTGTTTCCCTCTCAGTTTGCTGAGAGACATGGTGACTGTGAGAGGGTAACTTGAGGCAAAAGGTAGACAGGTGTTCGAGTGCATCACTTTTGCTTCTCTAGTAACTTCGAACAAATTGTGTCACTGGCTTCTCCTTGGTCTTATAACTTTCAAGAACATCATTTTGGACATGTGTTCTAAGTCAGGTATCTCTGAGGCGAGAATTTAATATGCGAGTTATTTAAGATATGTCAGTGGGGATGGGCTTTGAGGTTCCAGAAGCGCTCTCTCTCTCTCTCTCTCTCTCTCTCTCTCTCTCTCTCTCTCTCTCCCTCCCTCCCTCCTCAATTTTCAGATTAGGATCTACGTCTCCAGCACCATACCTGCCTGCCTTGTAACCATGCTTCTTCATGATAGACATGAACCTACCTATTGAACTCCAAACAAGCCTCCAATTAAATCCTTTCTTTTGTAAGTTGCCTTGGTCACAGTGCCTCTTCCCAGCAATAGCAAAGTAACCAAGGCAAGTAGAAGAACAAGAAGAAGGCAGATGAGACAGGAAGTATATTCAGTTGCATTCCAGAGCCAGCCTGGTCCCAAGCAAGGTTCTAGAACGAAATCATACAGCACAAGTGAGCCGAGCTTTCTTTTTCTTTTTTTTTTTTTTTTTTTTTTTTTTTACATTTTTTTTTTTATTTTCTATATTCTTTGTTTACATTCCAAAGGCTTTCCCCTTTCCCAGGTACCCCCCCACCATATGTCCCATAATTCCTCTCCCCCCCATGCTATTCCCCACTCTTCCCCCCCCCCACGATTTCTCTGTTCTGGGTCTACAATACTGGATCCAATCTTTACAGGCCCAGGGTCCTCTCCTTTTTTTCTTCTTGAGAGTCATTTGACTTGCTAATTGTGCCTTGAGTATTTAGGGCTTCTGGGCTCATTAATATCCACTTATCAGTGATTGCATTTCGTGTGTATTCTTTTGTGATTGGGTTAGCTCACTTAGGATGATAGTTTCCAGATCTAACCATTTACCTACAAATTGCATGAATTCATTATTTTTAATTGCTGAGTAGTACTCCATTGTATAAATATACCACATTTTCTGTATCCATTCCTCCTTTGAGGGATATCTGGGCTCCTTCCAATTTCTGGCTATTATAAACAAGGCTGCTATAAACATAGTGGAGCATGTGTCTTTGTTGTATGCAGGGGAATCCTCTGGGTATATGCCCAGGAGTGGTATGCCAGGGTCCTCTGGGAGTGGCATGCCCAATTTTCTGAGGAACCGCCACACTGATTTCCAGAGTGGTTTTACCATTTTGCAATCCCACCAACAGTGGAGGAGTGTTCCTCTTTCTCCACATCCTCGCCAGCACTTGTTGTCTCTCGAGTTTTTAATTTTAGCCATTCTGACTGGAGTGAGGTGGAATCTCAGGGTTGTTTTGATTTGCATTTCCCTGATGACTAATGATGTTGAACATCTCTTAAGGTGTTTCTCGGCCATCCGAATTTCTTCTGGTGAAAATTCTTTGTTTAGCTCTGTGCCCCATTTTTTGATAGGGTTATTTGGTTCTTTGGGGTCTAACTTCTTGAGTTCTTTGTATATATTGGATATTAGCCCTCACTGTCAGAAAGACAAAACGGCAACCAACAACGTGGGAAATGATCTTCACCAACCCCACATCTGAGCTTTCTTTTTCAATACTAATCCACGTTAACTAAGATGAACTGCCTTGTTCTTCAAGAAGGTACGATCCATACTATAACAGTCTATTTGAACTCTAAGTTTCTTGATTATTAAATGACAAAGTATGTAGATATCTTCAGTCACATATAAGGCTGTCTATAAAATGATTATTAAGTCTTCTTCAAGGAATTGAGCTATTTTAAAATTTCACACATCCACCCAGAGAAAAGCCTTAGTGATTGGTTTGACTGAGGAGAGTTCACTTGGACTCTTTCACCTAAAACTCTAGGAAATTTCAAAAGCAGGCTTATACACTAGGTGGTCAGGTATCTGTTTATTTTCTGTGGGTGGTTCTAATTTTAAAGTGAATTAATCCTAAAGTAAGGGCTTAAACATGAACGATATTCTGTGTAAATTGTTGGGAGTTATTTTGAAAAAAAGTATAGGTATAAATTATTAACAATTCAGAGCTGCCACTGCTTGTGGTTGTTTTTATATTTGTAAGCAAAGCTGAATCAGCAAAACAATACTCCACACTGGCAAGATAGTGTTGCATTTTTGTTGAAAGCAGATAAGGAATATGAAAATCCTTACATTCTTTCAGTATAACCCACATTGAATTTAGGCCTTCGTTTATGGTTGACAAGCATCCTACCAGTTAACTAGACTCGTTGCTACTTTGCTATGTATCTTTTACATGTATGTGTGTCAGTACAGATTGCAGGAGGGTGAGTGGGTTGAGTTGGTGTGTGTGTGTGTGTGTGTGTGTGTGTGTGTGCATGTGCAGGAACATGTATGCAATTTGTCTAGTCTAGCTATCCAGATTCCTAGGGGATTCTCTATCTCTGTGTCTCCAGTGCCAGGATTACAGACAAACAACTAAGACCATCTGACCTTTACACGGCTGCTAGCGATCTGAACTCTAGTCTGTACAGTGAATGCTTTATACGCTTGGGCCATCTCCCCAGGCCCAACTTTACTATCTCAATACTTCGCTACTAACAAAGACCTTTGATTTCTAGTAAAAGGAAATTCTCAAGCTACAAATTCCATTTTATGTATACACCTAATATCTGAGGGATGGGATTTCCAATAATCCAAAGGCAGCATTACCTGGAGACCCACAGGTATACCCCTACCTCACTCCTTTGGTATGAGATGAGATGAAATAATGAAGTTCATCTGGAATCTGGCTGATACTGGGAATTTATTTGCAATACAAATACCTTGTTATCCTCCTTTGCTTCCCTGTGATTTTCTTTTTTTGCACCAGTCTTTTGTAAAAATGTTTGTGATACTGGATAATAAAAATTAACATTGCCTTAGGAAATATGTAATCTTCAGACAATAGATCTATGGGAATGTTTACAGGGAAGAAATAATGTTAACAAAGATTGTCCAATGCATTCATTGTTACACAGACTGTGAACTGGTCTGCTGTTTGTTGTTTTAATCCAAAACATCTTGGTTATAAAACTCAGAAACTTAACCAGCACATCACCTTTGACGCCTTGAACTGGAAAGTGAGAATGTGTGAAAGGAGATCTTTCAGAGCTTCTTCCAAGAGGCCTACATTTCACACTATTGGAATGTTCCAGGCAAGTTCTGGCTTTGTTTATATATCATCTCTTAGAACAACTTTAGGGATGTTACATCATAGTTGGTTGAGATTTAGAGTGATACTTCTCATGCATTTTTATGTTTGTGTTGCTTAGATATTCTTATATGTCTTGTTGAGTCCCGATGCTTGCTGCCAGTGACTCCCTCCCTTCCAGGAAGAGGTATGAAAAATTATCACCAGCAATAGAGTCTCATCCAGCAGAAATACAATATCTCTGAAACCTAACCTGATCAAGTTCAAAAGTCAAGATCACCGAGTTGAAAGGAAATCTTTCTGTGTGGGATGATCTTACTGCTGTTATGAAGACTACAGTTTCAGCTGTGCTCCCTGAGAGCTGCCGTGAGTGGAGGAAGAAAAACATGAGACAGAAACAAAGTAGAAAAATGAAGCTAATTCTGTGGAATTTGATACCAAAAATGTAATGAAGAGTTGAGTGTTTAATCACTTAGTTACTCTGAGAGAACATCCCTATCACTTTCTGTTTAAACCCTGCAGTCAATCCCACAGTGCCATTCAATTTAGCACCACCACTCAGCAGTGAGTCTAAGGATTAACATTCTTTTGATATCCCTGCAAACACAGTTTTAGCAGCTTAAAAGCAAATTGTCATGTGAATGAGGACATCATGAGTTTTGCAGGCAAATGGATGGAACGGAAAATAGCATCCTGAGTATGGTAACTCAGAACCAAATGGACATGCATGGTATGTACTCACTGATAAGTGGATATTAGCCAAAAGTACAGAATACTCAGGATACCATCCACAGATCTTAAGAAGTTTAACAAGCTGAAGGTCCCAAGTGAGGATGCTTCAATCCCACTTGGGAGGGAGAAGAAAGCAATCATAGCAGGCAGAGGGAGGGAAGGACCTGGGTTGGAGAGTGGAGGGGGAAGGGGGAAAGGGAAAGGGAGAGCATGGTCAGGTTTTGATGGGGGGGGGGGGCAGGAGTGAAGCCCTGAGGGCCAGATGAAAGAATGGAAATAGGAAACCTCAGGAAGTGGTAGGTAGGGGGACCAGGGACCTGGGAGGTAAGAGACTCTCAGGACTCAAAGGGAGGAAACTTAGATGAAATGCCCAACAGTAGGGAGAGTCCACCTCCAGTAGAAAGACAGGGCATCAAGTGGAGGCATTGTTCCTGCCTAAAAGAACTGCAGGGACAAAAAAATGGAGAAGGGCCTGAGAGAAAGGAGGTCCAGTGACTGGCACAAATTGGTACCCAGCTCAAGGTTGAGGCTCCAAGGCCTGACACTATTACTGATTCTATTCTGTGCTTACAGGCAGGAGCCCGGCATGACTGCCCTCCGAAAGGCCCAACAAGTAGATGACAGAGACAGATGCAGATACTTACACCCACCCAACAGAATGAAGTTGGGGTCCCTGTTGTTGAGTTAGGGAAAGTCTGGAAGAAGTTGAGGAGGAGGACAACCCCATAGGAAGACCAGCAGTCTCAACTAGCCTGACCCCACCCCACCCCCCACCCCCCACACCCGAGTTCTCTCAGACACTGAGACACCAACTAGGCAGCATACACCAGCTGGTACAAGGCCCCTACACATATACAGCAAAGACTGCCTAGTCTGGCTTCAGTGAGAGAAGAAGCACCTAACCTTGAAGAGACTTGAGACCCCAAGGAATGAGGAGGCCTGATGGGGTGTGTGCTGTAGGGACATCCTATTGGAGACAGGGAGAGGAACAATGGGATAAGGAACTGTGGGAGGGCAAACTGGGAGGGGGATAATGACTGGACTAAAAAAAAAGAGAGAGATTAAAGATAATAAAAAAAAGTCAGTAAAATTTTATACCTAAGAGCTAAGGCTTAGTAAACATTTTATTAAATTTAGATGTGTGTGTGTGTGTGTGTGTGTGTGTGTGTGTGTGTGTGTGACATGCACCAATGCACATGTGTAGGTCAGAGGACAGCTCCTATGGGGTTCCTGAGATTGAACTCTGCTCTTCATCAATGAAGGCCTGCTAAAGGATCTTACCTGCCCAAGAGTTAAAATGTATGTACCAAGGACCTCGTGTTGTTTTCTTGTTCTGTGACTTCTCCAATATATTAACTAAAATAACAGTAAATAATAAGTGCTTAGAGGATAAAGACATGTTTTATGGTACAAGATCACACATCTTGAACCATATGATGAAAAATTCCATATGAGAAGAAACCTCCATCTCCCTGAAGAAGCTGACAAACTACATAAAAGTTGTGCTATTCACTGCTTGACATAGTCCCAAACAAGTCTACTCCATTATTATCATATGAATGCCTCAAAAAGCTGTGGTGATTTCTTAGTCTTGAGAAGAGAGGTATAATATAGACATCTCATTTATGGTTATTTGCCTAGACATTCCTACATTCCTTTTATTATTTAGACCTTGACAAGTTGTGGATTTCTGTTAATCACCATCTACTGATAGAAGAAGCTTTTCTAATGAGGGTTGAGAAATGCCCTAGTCTATGGGTATAGCAATGAGTGATTAGGAGTAATTTAGGTAATATTTTCACTTAGCAGATGCGATGGTTTGATAGGAATGTAACCCCCCATAGGCTTTTAGGTTCAAATGCTTGATCGCCGTGGAGTGGCACTGTTGGAAGGCAATAGGGGATTGTTGAAGGAAGTGTGATCCAGGGGTGGGCTTTGGAGTTTCAAATGTTCCAGCTGGATCAAGTCTGTCTCTCTGTCTGTCTCTATGTCTCTGTCTCTGTCTCTGTCTCTATCTCTGTCTCTGTCTCTGTCTCTCTGTCTCTCTGTCTTTCTTGGTCTCTCTGTTTCTATCTGTGTCTCTCTCTGTCTCTGTGTCTCTGTCTTGCTCTCTCTCTCTTTCTCTCTCCCTGATGCCTGTCAATCTGGATGCATAACAACTGCCTCTCCAGCACCATGTCTGCCTGTGTATTGTTATGCTTCCTGCCATGACAATGGACTAAAGCTGAGTGTAAGGGAGCCCCGATGAAATATTTCTTTTAGGAGACTTGCTTTGGTTACAGCATCTCTTCACAGCAATAGAGCACTGATTAAGAGCAGAAGAGGTGCTGGCTTATGGCCTATGGCCTATCTAGCCATATATTCTTGGTACTAATAATAGTTAGTTTTTTTTCTTATGAAACAGGTCTTAATACAACTCAGAATATGATTCACTAATCCTATACCATGAATGATACTAGTGGACCACTCGGTATGTCTTACCAAGCTGATAGTTCTTGTAGCTTTCAGAGTTGGCCTACTTTTATTTTTGTGAACTAGCATACCTTCTGTTGTTCTACAAATCTTCCTTCCTTCCTTCCTTCCTTCCTTCCTTCCTTCCTTCCTTCCTTCCTTTCTCTTTCTGTTTCTCTCTGTGTGTCTCTCTGTCTCTATCTATCTATCTATCTATCTATCAATCTATCTATCTATCTAAATAGTATACCTTTCTGTCACCTGAATAGCCAGGAACTCTCTGTGTAGACCAGGCTAGTCTCAGACTCACACAAATCTATCCTGAGTGCTGGAATTAAAGTCATGGATCAGCACTGATGGCTGTTATCAAAGCTTGAAGAGGAGTGCCCCATATTAGTGAACAACGCTGCTCTCAGAAGACAAGTGTTATTAAATGAAAGAACAATTTCAGGCACAGGTTACCTCCTTGACAGTTATTGGTCAGAGAGGCACTAGAGGCAGCTCCCAAAACACTATATAATATCATTGTGATAGGTTGCTCACCATAACTAGATGATAAGACTCTATTGTTTAAGACTCAATGCAGTTTGGTTGATGGACACGGCCTTTAGCTTTTCGGTTAGCTCCCTACTGCATAGCTTCCATAGTGCTGGATGTTGTACAGGTGTGCTAGCAGAAAATGAAAAACAAACACAAATCAAAAGACATTCATCTAGTGTTGAAAACTATATGATAGGATACCAACTTGCCAAGCAAGATGTGCCCATCACTCCAACAGGGGGAAGACTGTGAGGGTAACCATTTGTTTTGTGTTATTTGGAGATTGTTTCACAGAGACATTTCATGCTGGTATTGTAAGCATACTTAAGACACACAATTGGGGAAGCCAATAGGTCCTAGGGAAGAATCTAGTGAAATTGTTTTTCTAAATGGAAAACTAACATATATGTATTTACACTTATATTCATAGATTGTTGTTCAACCCAACCTTGGTCAGAAATCTCCTTATTGCTATAGCTTGTGATTAATGCAGAATCACATTACTCTTTGAAGTCCCGAAAATCAATAGACTATGAGTTCTCAGCCATTGATTGAACATCCATATAAATGACCCACTCCCTACCCCCAGGGTCAGAGGATATCACAGATGAAGGGGTAGAAATGACATACTATCCATAGGATGGAAAGCTGGATGTGATATATTGTCCACTGAACCTTACATGATGGTTGCATACATGAACTCACAATGGCAGGCATTAGCTATGCAAGACCTGTGCAGGATCAAGCAAATAAAAATTCCAGGGAAAGGGACAAGGGCTCTTGAGGTTCCACTTCTAGTGTCAGACCTATTTGCAGATGGCTGCTTGGAGAGGGATGATCACTTTTGTTTAGGGGTATGGATACTGGATAGCTTCCCATACCCTCTCCCCAGCAGTGAATGATCCCTGCTCATGTGCATATGAATAGCCCTAAGTGGACTGAGAGGGTTAGTTGCATAAATAAAAGTTATAAATGGAAAGGATGAAATTGGAAAGGAGATAAAGTGGCAGTTACTTGAAGGCGGTATGTAGAGGTAAATGTGATGAAGATAAATTATATTATCAAGGGAAGACATAGTAAAGAAATATGCCTGCGGCATATTGCTCATCCGCTTTAGTATGTCTATTAATGTCATCCTTGTTAAACTCATGTGTGGGCAGTCACATTTGTGAGACTTTATGGGTGTAGCTTCTGGTAGTACTGGAAGACACAACTCAAAGCATCCTCATCCTTTGTCTCTTAACATCTTTCTGTACCATTTTCCTCAACGTTCCCCGAGTCTTAGGTGTTGGAGTCCATTGGCACTGGGCTTCATAACTCTGCACTTGGATTGGTTGTTTTGGTTGTAATGATGGTGAGTTTTGTTGTTGTTGTTGTTGGTGGTGGTGGTGAAGGTTTGGTTGGTTTTTTTTTTGTTTTGTTTTTTTTGTTTTTGGTTGTTTTGGGTTGTTTTTTGGTGGTGATTTCTGCTACTGAAAACAAGATTCTTTGATGAAGAGTAAAGACTATATTCATCTTTGGGGATAAGTGTGAATGTTAATAGATTGATGTAGGATTATGTGGGCCAAACTCATGCAAAGTTCTATAGGCAACTTAGGAAAGCTGGGAGCGGGAGAGGTGGTCTTCCCAGTGAAGAGCACAATGTGTTGTCCAGTGTCAAAAGGTCAGCCCTGAAAGCATACATACAAGTAGCATTTTATATCCTGAACAGGTTATATTTAGAAATGTGTGTGTGTATTCAGTAACAGTTAATGACAAAAAAAGGCCTTGAATTTGAAGGAAAGTGGGGCAGGACAAATGGGGTGGGTTTGCCAGTAGGAAAATTATGGAGGAAATGTTGTAATTATAGTATAATCTCAAAAATAAAATTAAAGAGAAACAGAAAGAGACAGAGAGTGAAATAGAAGGATATACCCAAGGGTGAGTATTGGCTTCTCAAGAGGAAAGAGCTGACGTCAAGCATTTTAACAAGTAAAATTCTGTATGTTTAAAGTAATATTTTCAAGACATAATGTAAGTCTACCTTTACATGATTAAGTCATATGTTTTGACATATGTAATTCTATAAGTAATTTTCTTTCATAAATGAGATTCAAAAGAGTTTTTTGAGGTGTAGTGTACAGCTTTTCAGCCTATGAAAGAAAAACAGGCCAGAAATGTTCAAAGAAATTCTTACTATACATAGGTTACAAGAAGGTCACAGTATGTTTTCAAGATAAATATGTCATAATCTTGTTTCTCAGATTTTAGCAGAAAGGTACAGGGCACATACACACAAATATGCATACATACACACACATACACACACACACAAACGCAAACACAAACACACATACACATACACACACACAAATACAAACACACACACACACACACACACACACACACATATTCTCAAGTAAGTCTCCTTAGCTCTTTCCGCATGTTTTTGTTGTTGTTTTGTGTATTCCAAGTTGGATTTGAACTCCTTTTGTCCAGTCAGGTTGATCTCAAACTCATAGCAATCCTACCTTGCTACCTCTGCCTTCTAAGCCTGGGATTCCAGGCATGAGGTGTCATACTGGGCCTAGCTATCAGATCACATATGTTTGCAGTATCTCTCAAAGGAGGAAATATTGTCTCCAACACAGGCTTCAGGTGCGACAAAATTCTTGACCCTCAGCCAATAAGAGACATAAACCAGATCCCCAGGTTAACAGGCTCCTTCTACTTCCCGAGTACTCGTAATTGTCACTATCTTTTTCTGCCCTGACCTTCCTTCCTGGATGGGGAGTAAGCAGGTCCTCATGCTCATGGTGCAAGTTTGCAGGCTGCACCTGAGGTGTGGGAGACACAGATCCCAGTACTGAGTCTCCCTTCAGGCTCTAACGCACCTCATCTCCTTAATACCCACAGCATGGCTTACTCAGTACCTAACAGTAATATTTATTTTAACTTGCTTGCAATATTGTGAATCTCCTTAACTTATGAATATTTAACAAAGCTTGCCACTTTATAGCCTGAAACAAAATATAACTAATTGGTCCCCAAATAAGTTAATTTTGTTTTGTTCTGTTTTAATTTTTGGAGAATTTCATACATAAATACTATATTTACATCATTTCTAAGCCCCCTTTTTAATTCCAATTACTCCCATGTTCCCCCTCTCTTAAAATTCATGACTTCTTCATATGTATTATACACATGTATGTATGTATGTATACATACTTGTATGTACATACATAATATATGTGTAAATATAGCCTGCTGGGTCTCTTCAGTGTTTCTGTTATGCTTGTGTGTTTAGGGGAGTTGTTCCTGGAACCTATTAGGGGAGTTGTTCCTGGAAAAGACTGATTTCCCCTCTCTGAACAGCCATTAATTGTTGCATTAAGATTCTGTAACCCTTTGTCAAGGGGCAGGTCCTTGTGTCACTTCATCCTTCTGTGTTGGCATGTCAACTGGCGTTCCAAGTGACTATTCTAAACGCTTATTTTTATATCCACAGATAAGTGTAGCTCTTACTCCTCAACAAAGAAACTTTCTTTTCTTTCTTTTTTTAATCAGTGAAAAACCATTACAGAAATCCACAAGTCATCGAAACTCAGAGAACTGCTGAGTGTGGGGTATGCACTCCCATCTGATATCTCTACAACACAACCCCCATAACTAAGGCTGCAGAAGAGGAAGTGAAATTATTAGAGAAGGCAGGGCTCAAGGACCTCTGCTGGGATATAGCATCTTCTGTATATAACAACCACACTAATTTTATGTGATTTTTAAAAGCATCCAAAAGGACTTTACAGGAAAAAAAATATTGTCTCAACACACTGCTTTTCTCAAAAAAAAAAAAAAAAGGAGGGGTCTTCCATGTACTTCGAAAGCATCAATTTACTTATTCCTTTCCACTTCCATTTAATGTGTATGGAGAAATAATCAACTGTCTTTTTAAAAATGAAACAATCATATTACCATCTGCTCTGTCCCCTTTGGCTTTATCCCTGTGGTGCACATTGACCTGATAAACAAATGTCATCATTTGCTTCTTTGCCTACAGCCTTCTCTTGCTATAGACTTTCCATCCCCAATACACAGCAAGCAACATGGGCTTGGGAATTAACAGCAGTGTGTGTTTCTGTTCTCTCTCCCTTGTGTAGAGTAACCCTGAAAGCCATGTTCTGTATCCAATATCCAGACTTATCTACAATAAATGAATTCCAGTTGCCCACAGTGACCATAATCTTGGAAGTGAAGCTTGTGTCACCTACCTCCTCATTGTCCTGATATTTTCAGTGATAACCTCCTAAATAATGCATACGCTCTCAAATCCTTGGTGGGATTCTTTGTCTACAAGAAGCAAACTAAGACAGCTGCTCTTAAATCAAATCACATCTATTCTTCAAAACTTAGGTTCAACAATTCCATAGGACTTTGACCTTTTCCTACATTTAGAATTCTGAGGCTCACAACTCAGAAAAGACTATAGATAATTTTATTCCAAGATCTTCTTCTTCAGAGGAGAAACCTGGATGGGGAGTGGAGAGCTTGCAGATGTTAAGTGGCCATTTGGTGTTAAAGCATGGTGGTCTGTTTGGCTCACCCTCTGTCTGGGGTAAGCCATACAAGATTAAATATGAGGTCACAAAAGAATGTACTTCACTAGAGAGATGGAGCAAACTTACAGGGAGCAGCAAAAAACATTAAGAAGACAAGACTGAAAAGGACTGGAGAAAAAGCACAATTACTCAAGTACGAAAAATGAGAGGATCCAGGGAGTGACTTTGGCCATAAAGCATGGACTCTTCCTTTAAACCCGTAGATAACCAAAGACAGAATGAAAATTGGATGTCTCTGCCTTTGTTTTGTCTTTTTTTTTTTCTTTTTTTTGGTCTCATTGAATTTGCTGAAGGTACAGAAATAAGTCCTTGTCTTAAACCTGCAGCCACCTTGGAGTTTAGAAAGAACAAAAGCCTATAGGACAGATTGCCCACATATGAGGACAAATGTCCACCAATAGCAAACACCCCAGAGCAGAAGGGATCTGACATCCACTGTCTCCTCAAGCAATAAGCACTTCTCCAGATAACACTTCAGGACCAGAACTGATATAATGAGAACAATGAGGAGATCTAGACCAGACAGTTTAACAATACCTTTTGCCTTTTTTGCAATCCTCTCTTTGCTTACGATTAGGCTCTTGTCAGCACCCCAAAGATGGACTTGGAGTTACTGGACCCCTTGAATAAGCCTCCCCTCATGATTTTCAGCATTACTGGTCCCTTTAATTAGCACATTGCGACTGGCAGCCAAGTCTAGTTTATTGGTGCTGCTAAAGCTGAGGCTTTTGCCCAAAATCCCACAAAGCACAGTTATAGAAGGGAATAATAGGTGGTCCATTTTCTATTCCCACTAGAACTGCATGGAGCGCTTTTGAAGTCACTAAAACCTGGATCCCGTCCCTGCAGAGACTGATTTAATTAATTTGGTGTTCAGCCTTGGCATTGGGACTTTAAGGAATTCCAGCTGACTTTAGCATGAAGCCAAGATTACAAACCACTGGTTTTGTGTTAACAAACTATATTATTTTTCCATTATTGAGATAAGAAATTATTCTGCCTCTCAGAGCCAAAAGAGGCTCAAAAGATATGTTAAAATGAAGAAGTGAGAAAATAGTATATTTTAAATTCTTATTTTATTTAACTAGTATAATAAAAAGCAGTGAGACATAACTATCCTTTAACACATACTGTTCATTATAGACTGAATAATGGCCCCAAACATATCTACATCTTAAAACCCATAACCTGAGATCCAAGTTCTCTCATAAGTGAAGCTTTATTTTGTTTTTTTGTTTTTCGAGACAGGGTTTCTCTATATAGCCCTGGCTCACCTGGAACTCACTCTGAAGACCAGGCTGGCCCCAAACTCAGAAATCTGCCTGCCTCTGCCTCCCAAGTGCTGGGATTAAAGGCACGCGCGCCACCACAGCCCGGCATAAGTAACGCTTTGTAGTTAAATTAAGGATCCCTGGCTGGAGAGGTTGTACTAGACTGCTAGAACGGGTCCAGTATGACCACAGTTGTTCTCACAAGACGAAGTCAGGAATGTTAGCTAGGAAATGGGTGTAGTCTGAGCTAGCAGAAGAGTATGATTATATGACAAGGACCAGCTTCCATAAGAATTCATGAAATAGACCTCTGGAAGGTTGGCAACAATGTATTCCTTTGCCTGAAGGGGGTGTCATGGTGCCAAAGCCTTGAAGTTCTCACCTTTAGAACTCTAACATGAGAAATTTGAGACGTTTTAATCCACTAGGTTCTGGGACAAACAGTATCCATGGTGATTGGAAAGTAAGAAAACATAGGGGTTATTAACTAGTTATCACTAGTTACAAAGACAGACTTTCAAAATAAGTTAGTAAACATTCTCCTTTAATCCTATCTCCTATGCACATCCTTGAGAAATTTTAATGTAATGATTTGAATGAAATATCAAAATTAGGACCCTTTGAACTTGTGGAAGCTCAGGACAAATGACTGTTCTGTGGTCCCCACTGATGAGTCCTGATTCCAAAGGTACATAATGAAATTGTAATTGATACAACATAGGGATTATACATAATTACTTGTTTATCTGTGTGTACCTACATCCACTTCTGCATCTATTTAATGTTGGCCTCCGCAAGTGCACTAAGAAGAAAGGCCTATGAATCACCTACATAGGGCTATGTATGTATCAGCTCTGTTTAAGGTACAGTACCCATGCAGTTCTTAAAAATGTCGTGTTACGTTCTTGTCCTTTTGAAATCTGCTATTGCAAACTGCTTAGGATAAGAAGCACAAGTTAATAGTTAATCAAACTTGTGGTCATGTTGTTAATCACACTTATAGTCATGTTAGTACTGATCTAGTTAATTACAGCCAGATGTTTGCAAAGTTAAACAGTAAATAGCTAGAAACAATTCAGATATACTATATATAGATAGTCTTCAAAAACTTCAGAGACTGACACAATATAGCATTTAAAGATGATTGATTAATTTTTTTCACAAGGACATGGGTTTGTGCCTAACAGCACTCTCATTCTGTGTCAATGAAGACGGTAAGCATCTAAGAGCCTCCAAATGGAGTCAAGCACTGGGCAAGAAAATGCCTTTGCTTCAATTGCAGACAGAATACTGTTCAAACTGGACAAACAAGACCCAGGGAAGTCTACTGCCTAGCTTTGCAAGGACAAGGTAGGTAAGTCCTTCATAAGCTCTCCATCACAACACAAAGGATGTCATACTGGGCCAGAGGGCTGAAGATGGATGCTCCAATGTTAAATTTGTGAGTGACTGTCCAGGCAGCCAGAAACCTCTGTCATTTCACTAGTTTGGGAAGATGCTTGCTCTACACTTCCTGCATCGTCAAGTAATATTTATATCTTCTCAGATGTCTGATGGGGCTAAAGACTAGAAAGTCTCATAATTAAACTTAAATTGTTAGGATTTAGCAAAAAGTTAAAAGGTCAATAGAGGTTATAATAGAAAGTGATTTAAGTAGAAAACTGTAACCGATCAACTAACAATGGATAATACAGCATGTTCTCCAAAGTTACCAAATACCAATGGACTAGACATTGTAAGTGTATGCAATGTGTTAATGTAAAACAAAGAGCTTTTTATTGGACTAAAAGTGGAAAATGTAGACTCTCTTATAAGCATCACCTATCAGTTGAAAGGCTGAGGCAGGAAATAGGACACTGGCAGGAAGAGAGAGGATTCTGGGAAATAGAGAATAAATGGAAAGTATGAGAGAGAGAGAGAGAGAGAGAGAGAGAGAGAGAGAGAGAGAGAGAGAGAGAGAGACAGAGAGAGACAGAGAGACAGAGAGACAGAGAGAGACAGAGACAGAGAGAACATGCTACAAGAAGACAGAAGTAAACTAGCAGATAGATGAACTCGGGGAGACACTAAGAGAGACAGAGGAACAGGCTGTGACTGAAGGAGTGATAACAAAATAAATACCTAAGTGAAATAAGTTTCATGCTAGTCTTGGAATAAGCCAAAGTTTATGGCCTAGGCATTTAATTATATATATATATATATATATATATATATATATATATATATATATATTAGTCTTGGAGTAGTCATTCTGGGAGCTGGGAGCTGGGAAAGAAAAGCAGATTTAAATTATTTTAGCACTAGGGTTATTAGGTATAAAACAGGCAGGATGCAGTGAAATGTGAATTTAAAAAAAAAACAGTGAATGTTTTTGTATGAGTCTCAAATACTGTATTGTGTCCATGTCATAAAGTGTTTATTGTAAAAGGAAAGGAGGGTTTTGTGTTCACAGGGAAGCACCAATGGAACCTGGACTGTGAAGCCCACGGGGGTGCGCCTTCCAGGAAAGGCGCACAGCCCACATTAGCTAGCACGAGAGGCTGGAGTGGACACCTTTTCTAGCCCGGTAACCTTTTTACTGTCTGTGTGGCTAGAGACTTTCCAGCACTGATTGTCCCCCAGACGCTTATCATAAGCCTGTTCTCGGTCAGTCTATAGTAGGGATCATCATGGACTCTACAAAGAATTTCAATATAGCTATATCTGATTATATATATATATATATATATATATATATATAGAGAGAGAGAGAGAGAGAGAGAGAGAGAGTGTTTGTGTATGAATTTATATATTTATTTTACTTTGTTCCCCAAAGACATTTATGCATGCTTTGTTTGCTTTGTTGTACATCAAAATTAAGTTAATCATCACTAAACTAGATTTCACTAGGTTGTGTTGTTCTAAATATGCCTAAAATAAATCTCTCAGCGTCAGACTCCTGAAGTTTGAACCAGTGGCTACTGAGTCATGTTGAAACAAATTACCTTCTTGCTTCCCATGTCCAGTCCCTCTCCAGACATGAAGAACATGGAGATCCCTACATTTGGTGAAATTCAAATGTAATTAATCATGTTCCACTTCTATTTGCTCAATCTTCTTGTCCTGTTAATGTCCTGATCCTACTCCATCTGGTGAGGCTTGGGTCCTGGAACCCTGTCTGTGGGGGTCGGGGAGGGGGGGGAGATGAAGAGAGGACAAACACAGAGATACATTCACAGAAAAGCTGAGGCCAGAAGGGAGTGTGCACTCTGATGGAAGGGATATACTATCACCAGGAACACGGAACGTGTTTATTACGAAGAAAACAAAGGGCAGGGGTAGATAGTGTTGATAGGAGGTCTCTCTAAGCAAGTAGACTCCTGCTGAACACGTCCAGAAGGGAGGATGTAATGTTGCTAGGTTTTGTAAATACCGATCAACCATCTGCAAATACTGGTGCTTGGAGAGAAAAAAAAAAGGCTTTGCCAACTTTGAGCCTGCCCCACATAAGAAAAAGCTTTGCTAAGTTCCCACGGGTCAAAGGCCTTGTAGAGCTTGCTATGGCATGCCCATGTCAACAATACACTCGAGGCTTAGCTTACCCCCTACATCAGACAACTATCCTGAACACACCTTTGTGCTCCTTGCAACTTCTTGTTATACTTTAAGAATTGACTGTTTCTACAAGTCATTTTATATGTTGCTAGATTGCGTTTGTGAGTATTTTTAATTATTTATTTATTTATTTTTATGCATTTCATATATACAAAGTGTATCGTCTGCATGTATTTATGTCCATGTTTGGGGCTTGCTGGGGAGAGGTCAGAAAAGGGCATCACATTCCAAAACAACTGGAATTCTGAATGGTTGTAAACTGCTATGGGGATGCCAAGAACCCATCGCAAGAGCCACAAGCACTAACTGCTGAGCCATCTCTTCAGCCCCAGTATTTTTAATACATGGAATTTTTTCTCACCTGTTTGGTTAGAAAATACTTGACTTATTTAGGAACTTGGGTAGAGTTTCTCATTCTATTTCAGTTTATGAAGAAATCTGTGAAATTTTGTCTGTACATATTCTTGGTCTTTAAACTTTGATAATTTTTGTCGGGAAAGCCATCTCATCATGGTTTGTCTTTGCAGAAAGAGTTCTCGATTACAAACTCAATTTATTCTGTATCAGATCAGATTTTGTATTTACTTTTCACACCTTTTCCTAATTTATACATTCTAGCTGTTTATTTCCTCAAGGCTGTAAATATATTAGCAAGCCATTGTTTGTTTATAATCCCTTAAAACTACTTTTTGTAGGGCAGCAGTAATGTCAACTGCTTCATTAACAAGTTTAATAATTTCAGTATTCTGACCTTGTCTCTTGGTTAGCCTGTGTACAGGTATGTCAATACTATTGATCCTTTCAAAGAGCTGACATTCCGTGCCTTTGATTTTCTCTTACTGTTCTTCTGTTCTCTATTACTAATATTCTCTCTGATGAGTTTCTCCCTTTTGCTTACTTCAGACATTAATTTTGGTTTTTTTTCCTCTACTTTTTCCCCTCTTTTCCTGAGGTTTGGGTTACTTATTGGAAGCCTTTAGTCCTCTCTAATAAGTGTGCTGACAGCATAAAGTTTTCTTTAGGCACCTGTTTTCTTTTATCCTACAACATCTGGGTATATGTTTGTTCTCATTTATTTCAAAGCATTACAAAGTGTTTTTCTTGGAGACTTATTCCCTGACCCTGTATTATTTGAATGTCGTTCCAGTATAGTCAGGGAAAATACTCCACATGATTCTTTTAAAATGCCATAGCAAGTAGCCAATTAGCATCCATCGAGAGTTTTGTCCACTATTCAGAAAAAATGTCTGTTCTTCTGTTGGATGTCATCTTTCAAAGATGTTAGTTATCTCTCATTGGCTTAGAGCATTATTTGTAGTTATTGTATTCCCCTTGATCTTCTTTGTAGTTGTGTGTTATTACTGAAACCAGAGCACGGAGGTCTGCATTCACTCCTACTGAACTGTCTGCTTCCTCTTTCATTGATCCCACTTTGTGCCTCGTGGATATTAGAGCCATGCCTTTAGATGTGTTGCAGTTATTATACTGTCTTTATTTGATAATCATTTTTATATCATAGAATAACATTTTCTGTGTTTAGTAACAGTTTTTTTCCTAGAATCCTATCTTAGTTTCTTTTCCCTTTATTGATACAGCATGCCCTGAGAAAAGCAGCTTAAATGAAGAAATGTATTATCTTTTATTGACGCTCCAGGAAGATCCAATCCATCATGACAGAAAAGATATGACAGAGGCAGGAGATACATGTGGTAGAGACAGGAAATGATTGGTTATGTGCCTTTAAACACAGGATTGACCATGAACAGGAAGTGCAGCCAGGCTATGTAGCTCAATGCACCACCTCATGCAAGTTCCATAACTCTCCCAGATAAGACTGCCCAGTGCTTACTAAGTGTTCAATCATGTCAATCTATGGGGGACACTTAATTTATGAACCATGAGTGTCTTATGTTTAATTTTAGTTCATCAGTCAGGGTTCTCTAGAAAATTAGAAGTGACTGTATATGTGTGTGTGTGTGTGTGTGTGTGTGTGTGTGTGTGCAAGTGCTCACGTGCATGTGTGTTATTTATCATGGAAACCAGCTAAGAAAGGATAATGAAGCTGACAGAAAATGAGAAAGGCTGGTATAATAATTAAATTTGAATCTGAAGGCCTAATAACCTGGAATTTGTATGATGATGATGATAACGATGAGGGTGAGCTCCTCAATGGATTCCATAATGCCTAACTATATCAATGATGAATATTCCTTTGGCAGTATATAACATTGGAAATTCAAATACTGAACAATTCCACAAGGCTCTGCAAGCACAACCACAAATAACATGTAGTCAGTTATGTGAATGTCACTTGACTCAGAAATATTCACTCATAAAATCAACATCGCAGTTAATGTAGTATAATCAATCAAGACATTTTAACTTCCTATCTCTGTGAAATATTTTACGCTCATAAACATGTGCACACATATGTCCACATATGTGAAAATGTGAACTTCCTTTCTGGATGGCATATACTTAAATGAAAAGATCTCTAAATTATCTCATCTTTAATTTGAGTTTGTATCCAATTATATTTGTAATTACTCACAGGTAATGCTTATATCTATCAATTTGCTATTGGTTTTCAATATATTGTATTTTGTTTCTTTTAGTCATCAATTAATGTGTTTCGGATTAACTAACTTTTTTTCTAGTTTTTTTTTTATTTTAATTCTCTTATTTACCATTTCTTAGATTATTCTCAGTGATTGCTCAAGAGATCACAATTAACACCTTAATTTATAGCAATCTAGTTGTATTAGCATGCATTTAAGTTTTATAGTACACAAAAAACTTCATTCCAATGCAACTCAATTACATGATAAGTTTTTCTTTTGGTGCTGTCATTGCCATAGAAACAACATCATACAGCTTGGTTCATCAGTGCAGCTGTATAATTATTGGTTTATGCAAATACTTTTTAAATTATACATAAGAAAAAGACTTCAAAGCAAGATACATTTACATCAAATTTTATATAGCCCTATATAGTCGATTTTACCAATACTCTTCACTTTTCTCCCTTAATAGTCATTTATAGTTAGTGTTCTTTATGATTTGAACCTATAGCGTCCTTCACAATTTCATGTTTTTAATGATTGTTTTCAAGCAGGCAGCTCTATTTTAGGAGACTATGGGTTCAAGAGGTTGTACCTACTGTGTCCTAGTGGGCCCAGAGCTTTGAAAGTTATACCCAGCACGTGGCTCTTCCATACTCCCTGGTTCAGCTTTGCTGTTGTTAGAAAAGCTTCTGGTGCCATGAAAGAGCTACTCCATCATACTTTCCCTCACATGATAGACTCAGTCCCTTGGTAACCACGAGGATTCTCTAAAGTTGTAGCTGTCAGGTATTGTTAGCACAACCACACAAGAGTCGCACATGCTGTGCCAGTCCATTTCGGTTTGAAAAGCTATACCCTGCCCTTCCCGGACTAGCTCCTGCAAGGCTGCAGTTTTCAACTATGATTCGGGCTGGATGCTTTCCAGGCTAGCACAAAGCAGAATAGGGGACAGAAGAAGAGCACTAGATAACTATCCTGAGGCTGTTGACTGCTTTGCTGAGCTCCATCCCCTGATGTTGATTAAATGTTTCTCATATAACTGGAAGACTTTGATTAATTTTTAGAATTCTGGAAATGTTGATACTATTTTTGACAGATTTCATTTAGCTTTATGAAGGAGAGAATTTTCAGATGTCCTTGCTGTGCCATTTTCGCTGACATACATCTTCTACAATATTTTGATGTACCATAAACATAGAAAATATCAAATGGGAAATTAGAAAGATTTAAAACATATTTTTATTTGCTTCTCAGCATTCTCATGCAATGAAACAAAATGCTATGTATGCCATAGTCTACCTTTAAGATCATTCTGTATAACCATTTTACTATAGCAAATAAGTTGCTCCAAACATGGCTGTAGAATACTCTAGTGGCATAGGAAAATAATTCAAGTATTTTGTGTTCGTAACAGAGACTAGAACTTGATGAGCTCTTGCAGAAGCTAACAATAAAGAGTTTGTTTTTAGAGGGCTAGCTTTATAAGTCATGCAAGCTATGGTGAACTTATTATTTTTGGTACTGTTTGACTATTTGTGGCCTTGATGTTTTTATTATTATTATTATTATTATTATTATTATTATTATAAATTTAATACTCCTTTGAAAACTAGGTAAAGGTGTATATTTAGTTCCTGTCTAAACTGACCTAGAAAATTAATTGAAGAACAAAAAAATCATTTGTCCTATTTCCGAGCCTGCTTCCCATCTTCAATGTCTTTTGAATTAGTTTATCATTACAAACCAGGAGTATATTTTTGATGCAGATTGCATTCATGAATAACCTCCAGGTAAAATTCCAATTTCATCTTCCAATTATATTATCTGTACAGTCACAGAAAACAAACAAACACTGCAACATATAAGACCTCATTACATGAAGCCTATGAACTGTGAACTATGCAAATGAAAATTTCATCATTCATTGGAAAGGGAATTTTTTCAGATATGTAGTCTCCCAAATTAAAATATAAATCTAAGCAAAATCTCATGTGATTTAAACCGGGAAGCCCTGGCATGGATAATCTAGCCACAGCTTACTGAAATGTGATTGTATACACTCCATTAAGCAAGGCCTTGGAGACTACAGAGGTTGGTTTTGGTATTTCTTGCTCTTCTCTTCTCTTCATTGCAAAGGCAACAGGGAAGCTAAAATATTCTAGCCACAGAGTAGCCTCTTGTAAATTATTAACTGAGTTATATTAAGTATCGTTGTACATAAAGGTTCAGTGTAATTTTTATGGCAAGAAATAGAGAAAAGGCATGTGTGTGTTTACCTTGTCCAGAAAAGTGAATTTATGCTGTCTAGAGAAGTTTTACAGCTACTTTATTTTAAGTACTGAACAATATCTATACTTTCTCTGTCTCTATCTTCAAAAAGATTTCAAACCTGTCTTAGTCAGGGTTTCTATTCCTGCACAAACATCATGACCAAGAAGCAAGTTGGGGAGGAAAGGGTTAATTGAGCTTACACTTCCACATAGTTGTTCATCACCATAGGAAGTCAGGACTGGAACTCAAGCAGGTCAGGAAGCAGGAGCTGATGCAGAGGCCATGGAGGGATGTTACTTACTGGCTTGCTTCCCCTGGCTTGCTCAGCCTGCTCTCTTATAGAACCCAAGAATACCAGCCCAGAGATGGCACCACCCACAAGGGGCCCTCCTTCACTTGATCACTAATTGAGAAAATGCCCCACAGCTGGATCTCATAGAGGCACTTCCCCAAGTGAAGCTCCTTTTCCTATGATAACTCCAGCCTGTGTCAAGTTGACACACCAAACTAGCCAGTACAATTGACCCCTTGTCAACTTGACACACCAACATATCACTATTAAGCCTCAACCCTTACTTTCTTATTCATCCCCAAGATCTCAATAATGTAAAAAGTCCCACAGTCTTTACATATTAAAAGTTCAATCCCTTTAAAAATTCAAGTCTCTGAACTGTGGGCTCCACTAAAATACCTTCTTTCAAGAGGGAAAAATATCAGGGCACAGTCACAATCAAAAGCAAAACTCAAACTCCAATGGTTCAATGTCTGGGATCCAACTCACGATCTTCTGGGCTCCTCCAAGGGTTTGAGTCACTTCTCCAGCTCTGCCCTTTGTAGCACACACCTTGTCTTCTAGGCTCCAGCTGCCTGTACTCCACTGCTGCTGCTGTCCTTGGTGGTCATCGCATAGTACTGGCATCTCCAAGCCTCAACTCTTTTGCATGACCCCTTCAGTCCTGGGCCATCAATTACAACTGAGGGTACACTTTCACCAATGGCCTTCCGTGGCCTCTCAGCGTACCAAGCCTCAGCTGTTCTTCATGATGCCTTCATGCCTTCAAAAGCAGTACTACCTGGGTGACTCTTACACAGTACCAAGTCCTGCTACAGCACGAGGCACAACCTTGGCTATCTGGAACACACTCTCTGTGCTCTCAGAAAACACATCCCAGAAGATTTCACCTCAGTGATGCTGGTCTCTTCTTACTCACCGCTAATTTCTTAGCTCCAGCTAACCAGCATCAATAGTCCCAGTAACACAAAGGTTGACTTTAATGGTTTTGGTATCTTGTTACTCACAGCTGATTCTTCAGCCCCAGCTAACCAAAACCACAGAATCTTCATGGCCCTGATAAGAGTCTTTAATTTTCCCTCTGAAACTTCACAAGCCAGGCCTCCATCTTCTGCCTTGTTCTCAACATTATCTTCCAAACTCCTATACAACGGTCTCACAGAGGTCTCATCACTGAATGGACCATCTAGCCCAAAGTTCCAAAGTCCTTCCACAGTCCTCTCCAAAACATGGTCATGTTGTCACAGGAATACCCCACTACGCTGGTACCAATTTGTCTTAGTCAGGGTTTCTATTCCTGCACAAACATCATGACCAAGAAGCAAGTTGGGGAGGAAAGGGTTAATTGAGCTTACACTTCCACATAGCTGTTCATCACCAAAGGAAGTCAGGACTGGAACTCAAGCAGGTCAGGAAGCAGGAGCTGATGCAGAGGCCATGGAGGGATGTTACTTACTGGCTTGCTTCCCCTGGCTTGCTCAGCCTGCTCTCTTATAGAACTCAAGAATACCAGCCCAGAGATGGCACCACCCATAAGGGGCCCTCCTTCACTTGATCACTAATTGAGAAAATGCCCCACAGCTGGATCTCATAGAGGCACTTCCCCAAGTGAAGCTCCTTTTCCTATGATAACTCCAGCCTGTGTCAAGTTGACACACCAAACTAGCCAGTACAACTATTCTCAGGTTTCTTAATATGTAATGATTTAAATAAATATATGAGTAACAGGTCTTGTATTGTTGCATATAGGTACATTTTCTGCAATTTCTTAAACATATGAATTGTCATATCCTGTGACAAGGACAACAGTAGTTTGTCTGGAATCTTGAAAGGTGCAGCTGGGTGAATCAGATAAACAAGTACTGCAAGCTCTCTAAAATCTATGAGCAGAGCTTGAGAAAGGGGCACAGACTCATGTTAGAAACTGAAAATGGGCTTTCAGGAAAAGGAAGTGAGAGAAACAGGGTTGGTAGAAAAAAAAGGGCTGAGCAGTATGGGATGAAATGATGTGGTATCCACTGAAATCTGTCTTCACACTGAATCTGTAGGCATAGCATTAAATGAAGTCTACCACAGAGCTCCAGTTGAGTCAAGGGGACCAAAAGATGGTGACCCTGCGACTTCAGTTATCGTCCGCATCTGTAATGTAAGCACGAGCTAAGCTGTCTTAGCAGAGGTCACTTCTCTAGAGTCTCTGAGGGTGCTACCATAGTGAACATCATCACTAAGAGATGAGTGTTCCAGCCAGAACAGAAAGAGAGATGTGCGGGTGATCCAGAAGTCTACCATGGGGTCAGCCAGGAATAGAGTGCCCCCATATTGATCTTCATGAGTAGAGATCTCAGTATGACAAGATGGCCTCATACTGTAGACAAAACAAACAAAAGAAGAAATATGTTTAAATAGGGCATTTTCTATACTCATTGTATAATTAAATGTAATTATAATTACATTAAATATATTATTTAACCTGTATACTTTCTGTCCCTATAATGTGCATAACTCAATTCTGGGCACTCTGTTTACCTAAGAATTTCAGCATACAGTTTCTTACTTTAAGTTTTCTTAAACTCTTGCTCAGAAACAGAGTTGAGTGCAGGTAATAATCTAAGATGTGATACCAAGAGACACACCCAATTAGACAAAAGAATTAATACAAGGGAGGAGAAAAATGTTCCCATGAAATAGGTTATAAATTGTTTATGATAAGTCCTCTTGTATAGTAGGTCACCAGTTTGGGTAAGTGAAACTCAATTGCAATATTGACTTTGAAGAAGATACCCAGATCTATGCTGCCAGTCCTTGACCTTTGACATATGGGGATTATCTCTGGAGGCCTTAACTCTACAGCAAATACTGAATTCCCTTACAACGAGTTAGTAACAAATGTCTCAGAGAGCTAACATACAAACCCATGCATGTTCCTTAAAGATTGTACACCTAAGAAGTAAGATTCAAATGCAATGCATGCATGGTTGCTCAGGTTGGGAGAGATGAAAGATGAAATAATTGATGTGTTATTATTCCAAAGAGGAAGAGAATTTGAAATCAGCACTGCATGTAAAAGAGTATTATAAGATTAATGTAGCCAGGCAGTGGTGGCACATGTCTTTAATCCCAGCACTTGGGAGTCAGACATAGGCAGATTTCTGAGTTTGAGGCCAGCCTGGTCTATAGAGTGAGTTCTGGAACAGCCAGGACTATACAGAGAAACCCTGTCTCAAAAACAAAAACAAAAACAAAAACAAAAACAAAAACAAAACAAAAGTAAATAAATGAAGTAAAGATTAATGTAAGTGGAGTGTTCGAGAAAAGGCAAGCTAGATCTGGTGGGACACATTGGTAATCCTGAGGTTGAAGCAAAAGGATCAGGGGTTTAAGGTTAGCTGAGGATACATAGCAAAACCCTTTCTTAAGAGGAAAAAGAAATAGAAAACACCAAAACTCATCATTAAAAGAAAATATAGCAAGATGTATAGCCCTGCTTCAACTTGGCACACATTCATTATGTGCCAACTCTATCCATGCCCTGATAGATACCCAGCTTCATGCCAGGGAGCACAATCAGAATTCAGCAAAGGGGTCCTCCCACCTGAGGCAAGGTGGAACCTACTGAAAAGCCTGTTTAGTTTTAAATATTACATGAACACAAGGTAGAATAACCTGGGAAAGGGTCTCAGTTGAGGGATTACGTAGATGGACTGTGAACACGCATGTCTTCAGGGAATTGCCTCGAGTGTTAACTGAGCCTTCCCACTGTGGGTGGCAGCCTTGCTGAGGCTGAGGCTGCACCCTGAAGGGTTTAAAGGAAAGGAGCAACTGAGTAAACAAGAGGACCACATGGGTACATTCTTTTTTCTTTCAGCTCTTAACAGCATATATGATATGACTAACTGCTTAAGTTCGTGCCTTAACTTCCTCTCAGTCTTGGAATATAACCTGGAATTGTGAACCAAGAAAACTGTCTCCCTGCCCCACCCCCCACCCCCCACCCCCCACACAATTGCTTTTGGTCAGAGTGTTTTATCACAGCAAGACAAATGAAACTAGAACACTATCCTATGGAGAAATGCTAATTTCACTTTATGTGTCTCTCAGTCTCTGTCTCTTTGTCTATCGCCCTCCCTCTTCCTCTTCTTCTTTCTCTCTGTCTCCATCTCCCTCTCCCTCCCTCTCCCTCTTCCTATCCCTCTCCTCTCTCTCTCTCTCTCTCTCTTTCTCTCTCTGTCTCTCTCTCTCTCTGTCTCTCTCATGTGCATGAGCATACACACACACACACACACACACACACACACACACACATAGGTGAATGTACTTAGTGTGTTGGGTAGACTTAAATGGGGCTAGCATGGAGGTGCTCATGTGGAGATCAGCTCACATGGAGGCCAGAAGTTAACCTTTAGTGCTTTTTCATATATTGTCCATATTGGTCTTACATGTTATTTTACTGGCCAATTCAATTAGTAAGCTAGGTTGGCTGACAATGAGCCCCAGAAACACACGTGATTCTATTTCTCCAATGCTGTTACCCCGTATGTTTACCACCGTGCTTGGATTTTAAAGTATGAGTTCTATTTGCAAATTCACATCCTTGGAGGTTTCGCGCAAGAACTGTTGAGACTGAGCTATCTCTCCAGCCCAGTCAGAAAAAAGTATTGCCTTTTTTCTGACTATTAGGTAAGTAACCTGACTGACTCAAGTCCAACCTGTGGGAGGCTAGACAAGCTCTCAACCAGAGTGGACACTCCATGACCTAAGATGGAATGATACAGTAGGCCAAGTCTCAGCCTGCCAAGATTCTAGTTCATACTGGTAAGACATTTCACAAGATAGTTCACAAGTTTTGATTTCTTGTGGACTTTTATTTCTTTGTTTGTAAAGAACAAAGTGAGTTGAGGAGAATGAATGTCTTCTCCTGAGCACAGTTCAAACATAAACCTGTGTGTCACTTATGGATCAAGAACTTGTCTGCTCTGCTATGCTCTCTTTTGCCTTTAAACTAGTGTGGTTTAATTTCAAACTTCTTACTTAATTTCTCTGCCCATTTTCAATGCCCATAAAACAACATACTTTTTCATTTGCTAGAAATTACCCACCACATATCTCTCTTAAGCAAACAGCTAGTGGAAATGTTTCCCCTCATGAATTTTCATAACACACCAAATTGAGTCCCACCCTCTATGTGTGGGAAAAACTTTCCTCCAGCACGCCTTTGCTTTCCACTAACAAAGTCAGTACTATCCAGCATTTATTATTAATGTTGCATGATATTTTCATGAAGAAGGAATATTTGCGTGGAAAAAAAATGTGCTAGTTGATAACAAAATAAATTGTGCCTGTGGGAAATCATTCTACTCTACTGCAAAGCTAAATGAATGGTGACTTGCACACTCAGTGTCCACAGAGAAAGTAACTTCCAGTGTGCAAGTGACAATGACCCCCAGAGTCTATTTAACTGTCTGCGCATGATCAAAGAGAGAAAGATCTACTCATAGCCCTGTCTTTTTAGGGACAGTTGAATGGTGTACACCTGAAGCCTCCAGCCTGAAAGGATCCACAGCACACACAATTAATATGATGAAAGGAAGGCGGTAAAGACAGCATCAGCCAGGGCAATGGTGTAACAAATAATCTAAGTCCAATAGTTACACATTTACCTGGCCCTAGATAGAATTAAACCATCATTTAAAGGGTAGAAAATCACTAGGTCAAAAGGAGGATGATGGAGCCTTTTTAGGATATATGCCCAGCAGTGGTATAGCTGGATCTTGATGCAGAACTCATCCACATTTTCAGAGAAATGACAAAATTGATGTTCAAAGTAGTTGTACACATTTGCACTCCCATCAGACATGGAGGAGTGTTCCCTTTGGTCCACATCCTCACCACTTGAGTTTTTTATCTTAGCCATGATGGTGCATGTAAGGTGGAATCTCAAAGTCATTTTGATTTGTACTTTTTATTTTGGATGACTAGGAATGTTGAACATTTATTCAAGTACCTTGGCCATTAGAGATTGTTCCATTGAGAATACTCTGTTTAGATCTGTTAACACATTTTTAAATTGGTTTGTTGATGGCTAGTTTCTTGAGTTATTTATATATTTTGGATATCAGCCTTCTGTCCTTTGTAGGGCTGATGAAGATCTTTACCCATTCTGTAAGCTGCCATTTTGTCCTTTTGATGGTGTCCTTTGTCGTACAGAACCTTGTCAGTTCTGTGAGATCACACTTATTGTTGTTCTTAGAGCCTGAATTGGTGTGGTTTTCAGTTCATAAAGTTGTTTTCTGTACCAGTACATCCAAGAATGTTCCTTACTTTTTGCCCTATTAGATTTAGTGCATCCAGTTTTACATTGAAGTCTTTAATCTTCTTGGACTTGAGTATTATGGAGGGTGATAGGTCTAAATCTAGTTGCATTCTTTTATATGAAGACATCCAGGTATCCAGCACCATTTGTTGAAGATGCTTTCTTTTCCACTATGTAGTTTTGGTTTCTTTGTCAAAAATCAAGTGTCCATAGATGTGTGGGTTTACTGCTGGGTGTTGTAGGAAGTATTAAAAATGAATCCACACTACTGCCAGCAAGGCACCGACGAGCTGACCAGCCAGTCACCAGTGGGCAATGGCCAGTCTGTTCTCATCTCGTGGAGATGCTCTAGACTCAGAGCTCCAAAATCTCTCTACCCAGCTCGCTAAGTTTCCACTGGCTGGTCACTACAATGCCAGCCCCATGCTTCAAAACTCTCATGCCCTTTTGGGGTGCACATCACGTCAAACCCAAGCTTTGCCACTATACCTTTCTCTCTGGAACACAGTCGAACCACGGCATGAAGGAAAACATCAGACAAACTTAGTTCAGAAACAATGGTAACTCAATCGCTGGGCACAATAACTAGAACCCTGATCTTATATGTCTTATTAAATCTAAATCCTCAAGTGGTGAATACTGGTGGATTCGCCATCTAAACCAGGAGGTATTAGTGGCTACATCTTGTCCTCTCCCTGTCCCCTTCCAAAAGTCGCCTCTCTTGCCTGCTTCTTCTCTTCCCTGACCAATCCTGAAGTCCTGCCTTATCCACAACATCTGTGTCTTCAATTTAATTCCAATGATCAAGCTGTCTGTTTTTAAGCCAATGCCATACAGTTTTTCTTACTATTTATCTGTTTGAAATCACAGATGGTGATGCCTCTAGAAGTTTTATTTTTTTATTGTTTTAGGTATCCTGGGATTTTGTTTTTCTATATGAAGTTGAGTATTAATTTTTCAAGATTTATAAATAATTGTGTTGCAATTGTGATGAGAAGTACAATGAATCTGTAGACTGCATTTGGTTAAACATTTGCTCAACCATGTTTGTAGCACCTTTATTGGTAATAGCCAGAAATTGGAAACAACTTAGATATTCTTCAACCAAAGAATGGATAAAGAAAACGTGGTACATTTATACAATGAAATATTACTCAGCTATTAAATACATTGACATCATGAAATTTGAATGCAATTGAATGGAACTAGACAATATCATCTTGAGTGAGGTAACTGGGACCCCAAAGGACATGCATGGTATTGACTCACTTACAAGTGGGTATTAGCCATAAAGTATTGGATAACCATGTTACTATCCACAGACCCAAAGAAACTAAGTAACAAGGAGTTCCAGAGGGAAGATGCTTGACTCTCCCTGAGAAGGGGAAATAGAATAATATCAGGTGTGGATGAAGGGATGTGGCTAGATGGGAGAGGGAGTAGGGAAAGCAGGATGGATCAAGTGAAGGGAGGAGTGAAGATGAGAGTACTGGGAAAGAGAACTGGAATTAATGGAGTGGGGGCACATCACTGGGACAAGCTAGAAATCTATGATGATGGAAACTCCCAGCAATCTATAAGGATAACATTAGTATGACTCCAAGCAATGGGAAATATGGAACCTAAATTGTTATTTCCTATAACCCAAAAATATTTCCAATGAAGAGACTGTGACACCAACCCAGTCACAAACCTTAGATCCATAATTTGTCCTGCCTAAAGGATGTGTAGGAGTAATGATGGAGCAGAAACTAAGGGAACAGACAACCAATGACTGGAGACCCATGCTTTGAGAGAGAGCCTACTACTAATACTATTAATGATATTTGGCTAAACTTAGAGATAGAGGCCTAGTATAACTGACATCTGAGAGGTTTTATCCAGTTTCTAATGGAAACTGATGGAGAGACCCACAGCCAAACATTAGATAGAGCATGCAGAATAATGTTAAAGGTGGGGGGAAGAAGGATTGAAGGAACCATAAAGGTCAAAGACAAGAAAACCTTGAGAATCAGGTAACTTGGGCCCATAGATGCTCATAGAGACTGAAGTGCTAAAGAGAGAGAATGCATGGGATGAACCTAGATCCTCTGCACAAATGTAACAGTTGCAGAGCTTGGTCTTCATGTGGGACTCCTAACAGCATGAGCAGGGAATGTATTTGACTCTGTTACTTGCCTCTAGGATCCTGTCCCTCAAGCGGACTTCCTTGCCTATCCACAGAAGAAACACCTGGTCCTACTACAACTTTATATGCCAAGGTGGTTTGATATCCATGAGAGGCCTCATCTTTTCTGAGGAGAAAGGGGGGTGGGATTGTGGGTGTGGGGAGGGACTGAGAGGACAGGAGGAAGGAGAATCTGTGATGGGGATATAAAGTAAATAAATTAACTCATAAAAAAGAAAGGAGGCTGATGCTACCACATGTTTACAAAGAAAGAGTACACAACAACTTTGGGGAACTGTGCTATTTGACACTTTGGGATTAGAATGCAAAAGGGCAAGAAAAAAAACAAGAGCAAAGGGGTTTATTTTGTGTACTTGTGTTCTCCAGTAAGTCAGTCACATTGTTCAAAACCCAAAGCTGCATGAAAATACAGACATGCTGGAGTCTCTTAAAGTCATACAAGAACTTAATCATGCGTGGATGCTCACAAGAGCTTATTCAAGGTTTGAGATGTGCTGAGGGAACTGTCATGTAGAGTCATTTGTAAAAGTCTCCTTTCCTTTCATACAGGAGCTTTAGTCTGGGGGAGGAAGCAGATTGGGGTATAAAGGGAATCAAGAAGGCAGACAGTGGATCAGAGCAAAGGGAGCTGGTGGGGGAAGGGAAGAGTGGTTTGCAAGCCCATAGGAAGAACAACAATATCAACCAACCAGACTCCCCAGAGCTTCCAGGGACTAAACCACCAACTAAAGAGTACACATGGAAGGACCCATGGCTCCAGATGCCTATGTAGCAGAGGATGGCCTTGTCTGGCCCTTGGTGTTGTGGAGGTTTGATGCCCCAGTGTATGGGAATGCTAAAGCAGGGAGGCAGGAGTGGGGGGGGGAGCCCCCTCATAGAAGCAAGGGTAAGGGGGATGGGACAGGGGGTTGTGGAGGAGGGGAAACAGGGAAGGGGGATAACATTTGAAATGTAAATAAATAAAGTAACCAATTAAAAGAAGAAAACTGAGGGAGAGGAAGAGCTGGAGGTGAGTACAATCAAGGTATATGGTATCATGTGTGAATATATCAAAGGATAAATAAAACGTAATTTCAAGGAAAAAAGAAAGCAAAGAATGAAAGGAAGGGATAAAGAGAGTGAAGGGAGGAGGAAGGTAGCCAAACAAATAGTCAGCAGGCACGGAGACCAGAGGGAAGGCAGCTGCAGCCTTCAGACTGGGGGACTTACACCATTCACTTATGCTGATACATCTTAGCTACTTTATATCAATGCACTTCCTTTATCAGCACTTCCAGCCAATGCACCAGCTAATCATCTGTCTGAGTTTGCTTTTTATTACTGTGATGGACATCAAGTTGGGGAGGAAGGAGTTTATGTCACTTTACGTTCCTTATCTAGCCTACTCTGAACACAAGTCACAGCAGTAACTCAACATGGAAACCTCGAGTCAGGAACTGAAGAGAGGCTGTGGACGAATGTTCCCTATTGGATCATTCCCCGTGGCTTGCTCAATATGTTTTCATATGGAACCCCAGACCACCTACGTGCCCAGGGTCAATACCCAGGGCCAGGGCCTCCCACATTGATCATCAATCAAGAAAACACCCACCACAGACTTTCCTACAGACCAGTCAGATGGAACTGTTTTTTCAGTTCAGGGTTTCTCGTGCCAGATAACCCTTCCATGGGTCAAGTTGAGAAAAAGTCTAGCCAGTTCCAATTTGCACAGAGCTCTCAGACATCTCCAAGCAAGATTCTTTTTCACCTTGCCTGACCTTCTTCTCAGGAACACACACACACACACACACACACACACACACACGAGAGAGAGAGAGAGAGAGAGAGAGAGAGAGAGAGAGAGAGAGAGAGAAATTAGTGCTTCTCCCAGAAGCCTGGAGAAAACAAGGGGATTTAGTGAGCAGCTTCAGTGTAGTTTGTACTCAAAGTCTGCATTCACACAGGACCATAAAGAAACATGATACTAAACCCTAGAGAGTCTCGGCTTCCAAAGGAGATGTTAGAAGATTGCTTCTGACAGAGACCCTCAAGAGAAATGAGAGTTTCCCATAGCACACATCACTATGAACAAAAATCCCCTGAAGCACTTGGGCATAATTTCTTCTCTTAATAAAAGATTAATTCCCCTGTAAAAGGCTGTATGGGGATCACTCACTGTCACTTAGCAGTGCTGGTTCCATTTCCCCATACTGTCACCAACCTGCTCTTGAAAGCCTCCTGATGTACCATCACTGTGTCATCGCAGGGATGGGGGACAACGAATGAAGCCAAGAAGAGTCTTCCTAGGCCATTCCCATTCCTGACAGGGGTCAGAATCAGCTCTAGGTTCCTAAGTGTTTGCATTTTCATTTCTACATATATGGCCTTGAGACATCCTCATTCCCAGGTTCTCTGTATATTACAGCTTGCTCAAAATTTTCCTCCCTCTGCAAGCCCTCCCTTCTAGCTGGGAGTTCATGCCCTCTTTTAGTGTCCAGCCAAACTTCCCACTAGTGCTGGCAGCTGCTGATACATTTGAATGTTTTCTGAAAGATAGGCACAGCTGTGGCATATGTCATATTATTGAATACTCATGAATCTGTAGATATAAATCTATATTATTACAAATATACTAAATAATAATATACGCTGAATACATATACATTACTAAAGAATACATAATAAAGAGCACATCAGGATATGTCAAAATTATAATACTTATTTTATCAGTTTGGTTGGAAAGGTTATACAATGCTCTTCAGGTACTAAGTCCTGATCGCTGAATTTGAATCCCTTTATTTCTTTTAAAATCTGCTCTGTCTTTACTCTCTGGACAGAGAGCTAGGAAGACCTGTGATATTTCACACATGTGACACAAATTTTCTACCACTTTAAATCAAGCAGCAGTCAAAACATTCAGCCTTTATAACTGTCCAAACATATCATCTCCATTCAAAGCCAGTCTACATTCTGCACTAAGGAAAGGGGGCATCTTTGGAAGAGATTCTACCCTAGATTACCAGTCATGCACCTCTAACACTGGGTTTAAAGACTCATAGGAATGCAGTATGAGTAACACACTGAACACTTCCTTCTAGTTGACCGGAACAATTACAAACTGTCTTTAAATATCTGGATGATGATTGTATTGATGCATTGTAGAGCAATGCACCACATTCAATGTAGCTCATATTTAACTGAAAATATAAAGAATAAAATAAATGAAACCCAATATTCCTACATCCCAAATGACAACCATTAGCACTGTGTCACCTCTCTGGTTTTCCCTTCTATCTACAGATGTATGTGTTCGATGTGTGCAGTTAAGACAGGCACATAACTTCCACTCAGTTATCATCTTTCTCTGTTGTATAATTCTTGAAATGTTAAAAAAAAAGTGCATAACCTATGGTGATAATTTTTTTGTCTTTTATAAATATGTCCCAAAATGGTTAAAAATTACAGACTTTAAGAATCTAAACTTCAGAGATGAACTTCAGGGTTCATAAGAGAACCCACTATGTAATTCCCTTATTAACTGGATGTGCCTATAGCAAATACAATGCGTTTGTGTCTTAATACAGTTGTCTGGACTATACAATGGAGCTAATCATAGAGACCTTCTTTATGGTGATGTCAGAAAAAATAACCCACAAATTCTATATAACCTTAATGTTTTTAAAGAGTATGTAACTCACCCTGAGTTTTACATAGCAGCTAGACACAAAGAAAAGGATGGTTCCAATGTTGACGACTTAATCACAAGGACACATGCGGTCATTAACATCTTGTAATTTAGGGCGAGGAGCCTCATCCATGTAAGAAATGGAGTAACAAAGATTATAAGAGCTAGAGGTGGTGGATGACTTCAATGAAACGGGTATTTCAGAGACAACAGGGCTGATGCACATATGAATTGAAAGAGATTTTGACAATCTGAACCAGACCTGCTCATGCTGGAACAAGATACAATTTAAGCACAGGGAAGGGGACATGGACACGAAGTGACACCTAACCCAAAGAACTATTCACAACTGATAGCTGCTGGGAGAGAGAAAAGTAAGGTTCCTTCAACGCGTGTCATTGAGTATAGCAACTGTACCCCAGGGCAGGGTTCCATCCTTAAGAGTAGGCAGTCAGTTTACATGTTTCCAATTCTACTGTTGTTGCTTTTACAAGAGAAAAGCACATGAGTTTGGTAAGGTGGGGTGAGGGAGGATCTGAGAAGAGTTGGAAGAGGGGAAGCATATGGTCTAAGTATATTCTATGGAACGCTCAGATTACATAGAAATACTTGTACTTTACACCAAGAAAATAATATAAACTATATATTTAGAGAATATTTGAGTAATAATCCCTTAATCAAGTATGAGGCTCAATTTCAAAGTATCAGAATAGGTTTTAAAAAGTGAACTTTAGAAGAATTTGAACCTCTTTGAATTTGATAGCCATCATGATAGGTGTTATTCTACCCTGTATTATTTTCTAATTTCAATGTTTTTCTGAGTCCTTTTTTCATGATCCTTAAAATATAAATATTGTTCAAGAATGGAGTATAGTCAGTACAGTTTCTTACTGTTAATAAAGAGACGTCAGCCTCCCATGAGAGGTCATACCATCACTACATACTCTTGTTGGTGTGCTGATCAGAGGAGACTAATACATAGACTACAGCCACAAAGCTGTCCTTTCTATATTTCTTTCAGAGAATTCTCCAAACTGATATGATTGCGGCATCTTTCTTAAAATAGCAGGACCTAAAGATGACAGCAAGATGCCAAGGACAAAGTACTTAGGCAAAGACATGAGGATACAGACAGTGTAGGAAAATCAGAAGGACAGTTAATTATACCAGCCCAGATGTCAGTCTGAATGCTTTACCCAGTTTCTCTTATACCATTTCCACCTCCCTTCTCGAAGCATCTCCGAGCCTTGGGAATGGTGATGTGGTATCTGCGTTCCCTTCAGAGCTGAACATTCTGCAGTCTTTTATTCACGCCTCTAAGCCTTTCGTGGATCTCTGTATTAAAAACCGTCTACTGCAAATAGAAGCTCTTCCTCTGAGGGTTGAGAAATGCTTCAATTATTGGGTATAAAGGACATTTTAAAGAGCATGCTTCCAAGGCTCTACTAGGACTTTTTTTTCAGTCAGGAGTGTAGAATGGGACTGAGCAAAGCTCCCTAGGATATTGTAATGACATTCAACATTGAGAATCCAGATTTCAGGCAATAGCTAAAGAGCCCAGACTTTACCTGTTCTCAGGTGCATGCCTTTTCCATTCTCCAAACCTCATATCTTAGTTTAGAATCTTGATCTCAAGAGACATGAAGCGACACATGGGAGAATTACAACATGATGGACAGGTAGAGGACTGGTTCTATGACAGGAGATTTTTGGTTTATATTTCATCCCTGTTGCTAACTCCTTAGCCCATGAACTTGGGTCAATTAACTAGAGTATTTCCTTCCCTGCTCAGTGTAATACTAGCATCAAGTTTTCAGAGTTTTGCACGGATGAGACAGCTGAGATGAAATGTGCCCAGCAAAGTGTTCAAACATTGTGGTTGTTGCAGTTGTTATTTGTAAACATCTTACAGTTCTAGAAATAGAATGTTGCCCCCAGTGACAGCCCCAGTCACACACACAGTCAGGACAGAATGCTTCAAATCAATATGGGCTCATGGCACTGATTTCTTTAATGTTAACACCTGTTTCCAAGTTGATAAGTGTTTATAATTATGGATATTAACTTTTTAAATAGGGGAGGTATTTCTGATGCAGAATGTGAAATAGAACATAAATTGAAATTCAAAGGATTGTTTCGTGGTGCTGCAGAACATACCTATGCAAGGCCGACAGATCATGGCTCCCAATGTGCGGACATCCAGGGGGTAGACAGGAGTATGACAGATCCCTGAAGGTGTTCAAGGACATCAGGACTCCTAAGTTGTGTAACACAGTACACTGTGCTAAATATATATATTAATATTATATATATATACATATATATGTATATATATGTGTATATATATATATATAAAATCTCCACTAAAACTTTGACTAGAAATGCCCAATATTTGTGAAATTCTTGCTATCAATGTTGGATTTGCCATTTTACTCTGAGACTTGCGGGCATTCCACCATGAATTTCAAAATCAGTGGCTGAATTAGACGCACTTGTGGTAGACTCCTGCTTTTGCCATTTGTCCAATAAAACTCAAGCATCTGGCTGCTGCCGCTGCTCAGTATCCCCTACATTTGGCATTGGGTTGGTCATGGGACTCTCTAATGGGACACAAACTTTAAACTAGTTGCTGTACTATAGTAAAGGTGATTGCAGTCCATTGTAAACCTGAACTAAGTGAAAATAGAGATCAGTCAAGGGTCTTGAGCTACAAGATTTAAAGAGAAGCCTTCCTGTTTCTTTTGCACCAAGTTCAGCCTTCGAACAACTTCAGTTTCTTGGAAACTTCAAGTCTGGTGAGACCAGCACAAGAACAATTTAGTCAAGTCCTATAAAAACATCTTCACTTTTTGGAAGGGGATCCTTTCACTGCTGTTAGACTCTAAGTTTTGAAGTAGATGGGTCGGTATGTAGCAATAGGTAATTTACAAGTTAAACACTTAAATGCTTTTCATATCTGTAGCATCTACAGTTGAATTTGCTATTGAGAAAGATGTTTTAATAAGTACCAAACAGCGTGATCACTTATGACTATGTGTACCAGTGTGTTTCTCTTACCCAAGCACTATGGTCTAAAGCAACGAGGAAGATGAAAATAGAATAAAGTTAAGATGACTTTAATACTTTCTTTTATTAGCATGTATTTACATCTGTACCTATTAAATACAATGAACCAAATGGATATATGTGGCTAATAAAGTCTTCTCATATCTATAAATAAACTTAATTTACAAGATCCAATGGAATTACAGTTTATTGAGAAAGATATAAAAATGTCCCTTAAACAAAATGCAAACATTTTCTTAGAATTTCAGTACTTAGTCTGATAATTTGAGGTACTTTGAGCAGAGCATGTGTGGCAGAAGCCCTGAGCCATGTGCTTTGCCCTCACAATGAATCTTTTACTCGAGTTACAATGCCTCTGGCATACCTGGTAGTTAAGTGTGATACTCTACAACCCACAGACCATAGATCAAACTTTTAGTCTGCAGAAGGAAAGCATGTAGCTCCTGGAGGATGTATTTCCTTCATTCTTACAAAGGCATTTGGTAAGGAAACATAAGAATGTTTGGGAAGATTGTGCAGAGTGTGATCTCTGTGCTTTATAATATTAGGTTAAATGTTATACTTTACTTCTTAGAATTGAATAAGCTCTATTCTCATGTCTGGCTAATAAAAAATTCCTTTCCATTCTTAAGAGTATAATTTTCAAAAATGTAAAATAATAATTCCCTGGAACATGCAAAATGAACATATGTCAACTATTTATTCAACTAATTAATTACTAAGAGAAATATGAGGTGTTGAAACAACCCAAAGAGCTACTGGAAAGATCAGTATTTATAGGCAAGTTCAGTAAGGCAGGTTAGGACAAGACTATGGGATTAGATATAAAATTGCTCCTGGTTAACAGGGTGAAGAACCACAACCTCTACTGCTACCTGTTTTACTGCTCTGGAATTCTCTGCCTCCATACCGAACAACAACAAAATATATATTCAAGAGAGTGATTTCATGGGGCCTCCAGCAATAGCAAACTGTGAGTATAAAATATGTGCATTTGCCTATCCCTAGGTGATACTTATACATCACTATGATACATAATAATAAAGCTATCCACCTCTTCCATTATGTTCAAGTTTTAAAAAATGTTTCTTAATACTTATCATTACTGACGACATCTTTTTCTGTAAGTGGGACAACCATAGGCTTTTCCAAAGTTACAAAAACAGAAAACAACCAGGATTTCAGCTCAGGGAACCATCATCTTTGTCAACACTGCCCTTGATCTCCCCCTGGCCTTGAGTTCCTCATTACTGAGAGCAGAGACTCGTACAATCCCCTCAAAAAATCTCTATTTCTGCTATCCCTGCCTCTGTCTAGACCTATCTCCTGTAGTGCAGGATCTATAACTTCACCTAAAGATTTCTGCAAAGGGAATGTGATTTTTTTCAGACATAATGAATGTCCTAAACACATTGATTTGAAATGATGGGAAATTATCTCGGATGGATTTGACTTCATCAAATGCAAGTTCTTAAAATAAAAGAGACTTTCTAAGGAACAGACTTCCCCGCTCTCCTCAAGAAAGTTTATCTAGCATGTTCCAAAAGGACCATGCAGCAGAGCATTTCAAATATCATCCCAGAGTCCAAGGTGGTCCAACAGATCCAGCAAGACTAACTCAGACCTGAAGACTGAAATCACCATGAGCTTGGTGCTGCGTGGCTCAGGTATGCAAACCACACCAGAGACAATACCAAGCACTGTGGTACACAGCCTGGGCAGGGAGCAATCCTGAGATGACTACCAGTCTAAGGCTATGAGACCTGGGCAGTCAGCAACCCTGAGAAAACTCCCAGCCTAGAGTCATGAGGCTGGGGAGGGACAGGGAGTTTGAACCCACCACTACTCTGGCATCTTATGGCTCAGGTGGGAAGAAAACACCCAAGAGGACTCCTGTCCAGAGTCACATAGCCAAGTTGGGGCATAACGGTCCTAAGACCATTCCAGAGATGACCTCAGACACCCAGAAGCCCTAGGCTCCACTAAGATAAACAAGTAAGGGATGGAAAGATGGAAGAGAAAGAGAAGCAGAAGGATCTGTGTACAACCAAGAGAGGAGGAACTGGAGACTTGAGGGTAGAGAGTAATAGCCTGATGTGAATAGCTGGCAATGCCACCTAAGGCCACTGAAGGCCACGTCTGGTCTGTAGCCCTGCAGCAGCAGAGATCAGGTACAACCGAAGGCAAGCTGCACATCCCTGGTCTGGGTTGCCACCGGCAGCCATGTTGATGTCTAAAGGCTGGGGAAATCTGGCCCCCACCACTCACCTAGGCATTGCGAGAGAGATGACCCAAAAGCAGGAGAGCTGGGAGATCTGTCCCAGGCACTCAGGCAAGTAGACACTGCAATTCACCTGGACAAACCAGTGGAGCTGGCCTTGGTGGTGTGGTTGTAGGTGAGCCAGCTTGGAAGGCATGTTCCTGTTCCAGAGAGAAGCAATTTATGTTTCCACCACATTTACCCTCACAGATGACAGTATCTGTGGGTGTAGACTTCATAGACACAAAGGACAATTGTACTTTGGAACAATTTAGCAGTATTCATAAATAAGCAACAGCAAAAGCAAAGGAATAAGAAAATCAGCACTTCCTTTACCCTTTCAAAATAGCAGAACTGAGCCGAGCTGAGCATGGTAGGCACTCAGAACTCAGTTTGGAAGGCATGAGAGCAGAAGAGCTGGCTTTACCCCTTCTCAGCTGTGGCATCTCCAGCTGGACAGTGCTGGAGAGATCTTTCTGGAGGTGTGGGTACTTTAGGTTCAGGAGAGCTGGCGGCTGACCAGCTCAGCTATTCCCAGGCACAGGTCCAGGGCTTTTAGTTGGCCCACCCCAATATTTATCTAATTGATGAACTACTGGAATGCATGAAGTTGCCAATCCAACAGATCCAAAGCTTCAGGATCTCCATAACACAGGGAAACAACTCCATGATAGGAGTCCCAGTGAGGTTCTGGTCGTGATAGTGTAGGAATAGCCAGAGTCCTTGAACCAGAACAATGACTCGTTGCAATGAATACTTGCAAGCAAAGAAGTGTGGACAAAGCGTATGCTATGGGACATACTGATACTCTATAGCTCCCACAATGAGATGTATTTTCTTTTGGGAGTAAGGTTGCAGTGGTGGAGGGTGGGTGAAAAGAGATGAGGAGGTGAGCGGGATTTGGGTGCATGATGTGTAATCGACAAAGAAGTAATAAAAATTTAAATTAAAAATAGGATAACTCAGTCCTTAAGCCAAACACCACATTCATCAACCACCATGGGAGTCTGGAAGAAGACCTTGAGTTCTAGACAGAAAGGACCTTCTTTATCTAGAGATGGACATCTGGCCCACAAAAATGTGTGATATGTGTTTTTAAAGCCATTAAGCCGGTGGCAGTATGTTCCACACAATGCATAACTCAGACTCAGGGACACATGTGCACTCTAGCCATGTTCTCTAGCAGACACAGACAACCCTTGTGGAGGAAAGACCAGAAATATTGTACCAGAAAATGGACCAAGCCTCCATTAGAGGATTTTCAAAGATACCCCAAGCTGCTATCTATGGAGTAGGGAGAGCTGACAGTAGAGAGCATCAGCTTTTCATTACTCGCTGACCCGAGCACTTAACCAAGACTAAAAGTTGATCAAGGAAGATGTTGTTATTGTGGTGGTTTGCACTTGTATGAAGAGACTATAGGTAGAAATTGTGAACATAACATTCCATATTATCAGCACCACACCCACATGGTCCCCTGGCCAGTCTGCACTCTCCTCCATGGTCTTCCTTTTAAAGAAACCTCTCCTTGCTTCCCCGCTTCCTGTCCCCTCCCTGAAACTGGAAAAGTGCTCCAAAAAGGACATTTCTGCAGCCTATTGTCCTATGCTGCAGTTGGTCTTTCAGATTTTGCCCAGCCTGCTTTTATCTCTCAGCAGACTCAGGAAATGGTTATTTTTTCCCTTCAATAAAAAGACTAAATTAATTATTCACTGCCTGCCAATTCCTTCCCTAATGGCATTATTCCCAGTCTACTGTGACCCTCAAGACCTGGTCTCTTGTCCTAGACACTGAGAGGCATCCCAGGATACACCCTCTCTGCAGGACTCACTCCTTCAGGGCTGTGCGGAACCTCCTTTGAGATGCTAGGGATGATTCTTGTCCATCGCATTTCCTCTCTGAAACTCCTTGTTAGAACACCCTAGCACATTTGGCCCAATCAAAAAATAAGAAAGAAAGAAAGAAAGAAAGAAAGAAAGAAAGAAAGAAAGAAAGAAAGAGGGAGGGAGGGAGGGAGGGAGGGAGGGAGGGAGGGAGGGAGGAAGGAAGGAAGGAAGGAAGGAAGGAAGGAAGGAAGGAAGGAAGGAAGGAAGGAAGAAAAGCTTCAAGTAGTGCAGGGATTCAAAGTATCAAAGTAGTGTACTCCTTTCAGCCTGGGTTCAAGACAGCTTAAATGTTGTCACAAACAAAGCAACTCCACTCCCCTATCCAGAGACTCTAAGTGCATTTTGCTTTTGAGTCAGTGGTTTGGTTTTTTTGTTTTGTTTTGTTTTGTTTTGTTTATTTAAGCTGCCTACACAGTTGCTTCACTTGTGAGGTTTGTGACTGTTTCAATGCCTGAAACCATGTCTTAAGGCAGTGAAATCACAACTGAGGGGGTGAAGGGGTGCAGGGAGGAGCGGAGCATAACCCCAGTCCTGTTATTTTTCAATTGTGACTGTTCATACCTTACTGTCTTTTCAGAAGCTTCTCAGAAAACCTAACTGTGTAACAAACTCATCTGCTTCGGAAGCTCTTTGTTCAGCTCCAAGGTTCTCACACATTAGTGCTACTCATTGAAGTGATTGACGATACTGAGTTTTTGAGCCCATTTGTATTTAATTTGGTAGATTAAAGGGAAATCTTGCATTGCTAACAAAATTCCAGCTAAAACTGTCACTAAGCAAAGAAGCACATATCAAGGGCTAGATTCCTTATTTAATAACATTGTAAACCCAAATTTTAGTAAGTACTTAATAAACTAATGATTCCAAAGCTGCACGTGACCCATCCTATGGTTATACAGTACTTAGAATTAGCTACGTTTTACTCCAAACTAATTTTGTCCTCTCTTGTTTCCAAGCAGCACAACACAGACCACAGCTGCCTCCAGGGAGGGAAAAACCTTTGCACAAAGACCACTAGGGTTGATCTAAATCTTATGTACATGTGCCCTAGTTTAACAGCGATAACTGCACCCTGAGGTCCCCTGGGGATCATGTAAGTGATGCATGGGTTTGATTCTCACCCCAAGAAATGCTAATTCACTGAGTGAAGAGTCTAGGTAAAATGAGACTTTATTTCTTTGAGCAGTTTTCAGTTTGCAGACATTAGACAAACAGCACTAAGAGCTCCCATGTGCTTCCTCTCCCCACAGTCATGCTTCCCATATTACCACCTTGTAGGGATCTATTTTGGTGGAAAAAAAGAAACTGATCTCATGTCTTTGGGTATTCCCAACCCAATCCACAGGATTGGGTGTAAGGAGAAAAGGGACATAGCGTAACCACTGGAACCCATCACTAATGGTCCAAACACCAATCACTAGCAGTAACGATTTGCTTTTTATTATTGTGGCAAGTACCTTGGCAAAAATCAGCCTAGAGGTAAAGGATGTATTTCACTTTACAGGTGGCAGTCTGTCGTCCATATTGAGGAAGCCAGGACAAGATCTAAAGGCAGGGACCTGGAGGCAGGAACGGAAAAGGGGCTGCAGGGAAACCATGCTTACTGCATTAGTTTGCTATTTTTCTTAGCATTTCAAGTCCACCGTCTCATAGACTACACTGTCCACAGTTAATCTAGATGCTGCTACATCAACCAGCAATTTTAAAGAAAATACCTCACAGATATGCCCACAGGACAGTCTGATGAAGGCAATTCCTCAACTAAGGTCCATTGCTCCTAGATGACTCTGGTTTGTGTCAAACTGACAAAAGCTAAAAAACATACTGGAAGATGGTTGCTGAAAATAGCAGACACCTCTGACATCTGCCCATAAAGAAACGAGAGGAAAATGCATGAAAATTCCAGATTTTGTTTGTTTTTTTGTTTGCTTGTTTGTTTTTGTTGTAGGCATGTTTTTTGTTTTGTTTTGTTTGTTTATCTTCAATTTATGACTTTTCCAAAAGATTTTATGCCTGACTTCCAAAGGTCTAATGCAACGTCTTTGTATACTGTCCCTTGTTACTTGAAGTAATTGATTCCAAGAGCCACTACAAAGGACAAATTTCAAAGACACCCAAGTTTGTCATGTAAAATAACGGGGTATTTACATATAACCTATGTGTGTCTGTCCTTATTCTTTGAGTCAACTCCACTGCATACAACACTTAATGCCGCACAGATGCTGTGTAAATAGCTGTGTTATTTAGGAGATGATAAATAAGAAATGCTCTGTTCATGTTCCAGAAAGAAGCAATTTGTGTTTCCACCACATTTACCCTCACAGATGATAGTGTCCATGGGTGTAGAGCTCATAGATACAAAGGCCAATTGTACTCCATAACAACTTAGCAGCACTCGTAAATAAGCAAACCCAAAAGCAAAGGAATAAGAAAATCAGGACTTCCTTTGCCCTTTCAACACTGCAGAGCTGAGCGGAGCTGAGCATGGTAGGTAGGCACTGATCTCACAGCTCAGACTAGCTTCCATGAAACTCACCCTCGAGATCACTAAGGTCAAAGTCATTTCCTGCAAACACACACAGCTGTGATTTGCCCCAAACTTGCCAAGAGGAGAAGCACATTCTTCCTGTAGACAGGAGTTCTATACAAGCTGGAAAAACAAGCAGTTCCATTACATTATAATTGACTCTAATTGGCTCTCCCACGGGCTGTTAAACTCTTTATCTGTAGCCCAGTAGCGCATTAGGGAGCTTTAACACCTCAATCCTGCCTTGTAGAACAGAAGACAAAGTACACCTAAAGTACACCTCCTACACAACCCATACCTAAGGAGCTGAGCCTGGGGAAATCAGGCTCTTCCTGGGAAAGGGACAGTGGTTACCACAGCCAGACAGAGGAGTGAGTATTCAGGGGAGATGTGAAACTTCCCACCTGCCAACTAAGAAAAGGAAACTTTTAACTGGTTGGTTTCTATTAATCTAATCCTTGACAGTCTCATACGCATATAGAATATATTCTAATCATCTCTCTCAAACGTTTGTAGAATTTTTTTAAAAGAATTTGAAACAATGTCCAAGCAGCATTATACTTTCTTGTATATCTTCCCCCCATTTTCATTGATTCCAGCTGGTTGCCAGGCACAATTGGAGACAGAGAATGGAGATGAGATGTAGGATCCAGCATGGAGAAAATGACACAGTAAGAAAACATCGGGACTCAAAGTGGCTGCATGAGCTGAACCAGGAAGGGGGGTGGCTGCTAACCGGGGCAGAGAACCTCCAGCAGATAAAGAACAAGTAGCCAAGTTCAGAAATTTAAAGGATCCAGCAAATATAATAAGTTACCTTATCCCTGTGCTCTCAGACCATAGCCAAGGTGAAACAATTGCCCATCATTCTGCATTATAGACAAGTCTCCTATAATGAACTATTTTTCCTATAGGACTTACATAGACTCAAAGATAGCAAAGTCAGAAAGACCCTCGAATTCCCATTATATTCTCATGCATGATTGTATAAATTCTTTGTCTCTGTTCACACACACACTCACACACACACACACACACACACACACACACACAGGCATAGAGGCTGAGAGAGACAGAGAGAGACAGAGACACAGAGACAGAGAGACAGAGATGAGTCTGTTTAGCAAACTAGAATTCCTTCCTTCCTCTACCCTTTGCCCTCCTTGATCTAAAAAAAGCACACATCTCCTTTCCAATAGCCCTGATTGGGAATATCCTTGCTTCAAGGTGAACATTCTCTATCCATGGTCACCACTCTTTCATCCTTTCCTGCTCAACTGTTTTTTCCTAGTCTTCTTTTGTTTTTAATTTTTATTAGGTATTTGTTATATTTACATATCAAATATTAACCCCTTGCCATGTTAGCCCACTGATAACACCCTATCCCCTCCCCCTCCCCCTGCTCACACCCATCCCCTAATTTCCTGACTTGCATTAACTCCTCCAAGACAGAGAAATACTTTTTATCTAACTCTTGAAAAGAGCATAGATTTTCTGGTGACAGCATCCTCTCCTTCATAAGCCTCCCTTCCCCCGAACCTTTGTAATATCCTTTGAGGATAAAATCTCCTCTTACCATTTCCTCATATGATTTTAATTTGACATGACTGAGCAGGAGCACTAGTGGCTCTCAATATTAGAAGGAGATTTTTAACTTTGACTTTGATGCATCAAAATCCCTGGAGGCTTTGTTAAAGGCAGGGTATGGGCTCCAGCCTCCAGATTTTCCAGCGTAATAATTGAGCCTTGGATGGGCCTTGGGATTCAACTGGTGAGAAGTTTTCAGGTGAAGCTAATGGTACTTTGTCATAAGAACCATCTCAGAAGGGCTGGACCCCAGGGTTAAGTTGCTTGTTTCACAAGTACAAGGGTTTGCCTTCAGACTCCAAGAATTTATATGAATGCCTAGTGGAGAGTGGATGTGGTGGAGCACATATAATGCAAGCCACAAATAGCAGAGACATGGGATAGCCAGTGCAAATTGGTAAGTGAGGTTAGATGTATCAGGAACTCTAGTTTTGCTTGAGAGATGCTGCCTCAAAGAATAAGGTAGAAGAGCAATGGAAGAAGGAGCCTATCAACCCTGGACTTCCATGCATATGTGCACACAAGTGCATACACACATACATACACACACACATGCATGCACAAACACACACATGCACAAATACACATGTGCACACCCATGCATACGCATAAGTATAGATACACAAGCACATACACACATGTATTAAAGGAAGCAGTATTGATCCTGGGCAAGGAAGGCATACAATAGGGCCAACATAGAATTAACCAAAAGCTAGTTCATGCATGATGCAGATTTTTAGGCTCCTCTCCTGAGAACTCCTTGGAAAACCACTGAGAGATAAACATAGAAGGGTACTTCATCATAACTGTCTCTTTTGGAATTCTTGTCTGAAGTTTCTGGCTTTCAGGCAGTAAACTCAGATGACTGGTGTAAATTTAAATCTCTGAAGTTGAATGTGGGAACAGGATACCAGGGTTGAGTCCTCTGTATTGCTGAATGGCTAATTAGAACATCATTATTACAGAAAGTCAGAGTGTTGCAGACCTGAACCAGGGTTTTTTTAGTCCTCTTACTAGCCACTCAATGTCCATCCATGTGAATGATCTCACATAGTTTATATTATCAGGTACCACCTGTGATATACATTCTTGGCAGATCAATAGCTACCAACCGCAAATTTAACATGCCTTAAGTCAGTATTGGAGACCTATAGCATAATTTCTTCACTACACTGTAATCTACCTATCTGTGGTTTCTTACAATGTATATGGGAAATGACTTGTTCATGTGTTTATTTCTTCTGTATCTAATGAAATCACGTTATGGATTCCATGGTGGAATGCAATGTTATGGTCCAAACACATGTTCCTGGGTCATAGTTACTGATATCTGTCTTAGAGTAAACAATCTTCTGTTCCTTTTTGGACAAGAGCCATACTCAGGTCAACATTATCAAAAGAGGGAGGCTAGACCAGGGAGAAGTTCAAAAGAAAAGGTAAAAGTTGAGTGAGCCTTTTGCAGTTTGTTCTATTGGGAACACAAACAAACAAACAAACAAACAAACAAGACCCAGAAGTAAAAGTGGTCACAAGACAACTAGACAAAATGTTGTGCAGTGAGGGTTTAATGCAGGCCAGAGAGAAGCCTGAGAATCACTAAGGAAATCTATGGGAACAGTGACTTCCAAAAGGACCAAGCCTCATGAGGGTGACATGATATGATTTACTGAGGACTTTCAAGGGAGCATGGGTAATTTCTGGGCAGCAGCAAGACCTCTAAGATTTGGGTTGGAAGGGATTCCCACATGAAATGGTCAGACGAAAGTGATTTTATCAAGCTACAGTGTATCAGGTTCATCTCAATGTCTTACTAATGATGTGCAGTGCATCCCTAGTTCTTCAGCATCAGGATTTTGTAGAGGACCACATACCACTCCAGTGATTGTGTTTTCTTATAGTAGGTTGGGAAATTATTCCGAAAAACCAAACCAGGGTGACTAGTGAGCTATTTTCCTGTTTCAGTACAAGAAGACTGCAGCATGTGGAACTGAACCCACACTGCCGCTGAACCAAAGAGAAGAGAGACTCAGGGCAATAGGAGGAAAACACAGGAGTTGAGAACCAACACTTTCTTTGCTGAGGTCAGCTCTGTCCTCAAAGTCTCAGAGGGGTCATGCTTCTATCTCTTTGTGCTGGCCACCAGCCAAGGAAACTTTGCTGTTTATTAATAGCTTGTTACATTGTCCTTCATAACCCTGTAAGGGAAAACAGTCTAGACCACATCACATCAAAGTTCTGAACACAAATGAGATTTATTTGCTCCAGAGGAACAAAAGGTGAAAATGGAGGAAAGAGGATGAGGAAGAAAGTGAAGGAAACAAGGGAGAGGGGGAAGGGATATTTGCTCTGGAGGGACAAGGCTCTGCCTCTCCATAGAGAGGAGACAAGTGACCTGTAGGCAAATGACAGTTTATAAAGAAAAAGGCAGAAACCACATGTGTGTTAGGACCAGCTGCATGTTTACCATGCTCTGGCATACTAAGGCCCTTCATACTCTTCTTGGAGATAGTGTTTGATAAAAAATAATAAAAAAATAGCTCATAATTTGTTGCTGTTGATTTTTAAGGAAAAAAAAGAAAAGAAATAACAGATAAGATGCATAGATCCAAAGATGAGGACTCAGCCCACTGCCCAGAGTCAGGCATCGAAACCAGGAATCCACGCTTGTAAACAGTTGTCAAACCCTCCATATTAGTTTTAAAGAATGTGAAACAGAGCACTGTGCCACATGTTCATGCTTGGTTACACTGAGTTTGATGTTGGGTAGTGGGGGGAGGGGTGGGGTTTGTTTGTTTTTATATTTTTGTTTGTTGTTTTCATTTTGCTTTGTTTCTGTGGTAAACAGCTTGTAAACTTTGCATCTGCATGATTAAAAATAATAAAACCAAGTCAAACAATTTGCTAAAGTAAAAAATGTACACTAATGTGAGGTTTTAAAGTAGATATTCTTATGTAGGGCATTGGCTTCAGGACCCCACTTCTGTCTGCCATGACCATCAAAAGCCATCAATACCTAATGTAATATGGTAAATAGCATCTGACTACAACTCTCCATATTACTTAAACCCCTAGATCTAGAAATATGCTATATTAACAGTTACTAAACTGCATCAATTAGAAAATAACACCAGGAAGGAGAGAGCCTGTGTCTCTTTAGTACAGGATCATAGACTTTCTTTTCAAATTATTTTGATTTCATATTGTCTGGCTCTGCGGAGGAAGAACATACATGAATACTTCTACACAGAAATCTAACTAATGGAAAATACAAAATACTATTTTCTTCATTTATTACTGGAAGACTATTCTACTTATTCCTTCATTGCCAACTCAGCGAGACCACTGAATGTGTTCCCTGGTATCCTGGAGAGTAAAGAACAGATAGATCTGTCATTCGGGTCTTAGCTCACAAGAAACAGGTTCCCTTCAGTACAGAAGCCATAAACCTCACGTAGTTCCTACTTGAAATGTGGTCAGCTAGTAATAAGATGTGCTGCAGCAAATCCACCATGAACTTGGGAGATTTTTTTAAATATCATTATATAGATTCCATGTTGAGTGATAGCATTTTTGGTGAGTGAGGTTAAGGAAAATGTTACTAAAAGATTGCCAGTGTAGGTTACTGTCTAGGAATGCCACTAACAGTGTCTCCTTGAGGAGCTTATGCAGCAGACACCCATCTCAGGGTTCTGCAAGACACCAGTCTGCAAGCTGGTTGCTCTTCCTGAAGCCTGTGAAAGTTCTCCTTGGCCTGGAGGTGGTTTTCTTCTTGATTCAATTCACACTACTTTCCTTTATGAACATCCGTCTTTGCTTGATTTTCATTGTAAGAACATCAACCATCAACCAACTGATTCTATTTTAGGTGTCACAACTACATTCAGAAAACAAATTAATTTTGCTTTTGAAAAAATAAGTACCAGAAATGAAACTATAACACATATAGATCATGATAATTTTCTGTTGTGGAGTTATTCCTTGGAAATACTTCTCTCCCCAGAGACCAATGCCCAGGAGAAGGGTTACCGTGGAGGCATGGGAATGGTGAAATGTTATGGAACGAATGAATTTACTTGAAAATATTTTGACTTACTCTCTGGCATGATATGGATTTCCATAACTCTACAGAAAATATAAACCTCAGTTGCAAATTAGTGGAAGATTCTTCAATTGATTATTTCTAGTTTGTACGTGGTGGCTATGTGGAAGAATAAAACTAACTTGACTTATGAGTCATTTGTGCATTTACTGATCCCCCCCCACGTATCTATTTATTCATATTACATTTAACTCTGTAGGAGGCTTTCATGCTGTACTTGTAGAATAATTCAACAATCTACTTAAATTAAGCAGAGAGTTTGGAAATGGGAGGGAGTAAGGTAGATCTAAACAGGCAGGCAAGACTCTGAGCTAAGGAGACAAAGAAGGGGAGAGGTGGAGGAGGGTAGAGGGGCACGATGTCAGACAGGAGACAGAGGCTGTGTCTGCGACCATGGCGGGCTCAGTGCTAAGTTATTTTTCCATATTCCTTAGGCATATAGAAAGGTTTGACTTTTCTAAAGAAGCCTTTTCCTGAGAATTTAGATACAAACTCTTCTCACTGCATAATTTTATCATTTTTGTCAACGTGTCCAGACACTCTGTTAATATTCAAAGCCTGTGGGAATTTCTGTTTTCCATATATATACACATATACATATACATATATGTATATATATGTATATATGTGGTTAATATTTATTTATGTAATACACACACATATATATACATACATATACATACACATACACATACACACACGTACATGTACATGAACACGTACACATACACATACACATACACATATACATATATATGAAGCTGTTACCAATCCCTGGATCCCTAGTCTTGGTCTTTTTTATCATCACACAGCAAAATTATTCTAATTCAGCAAACACATGGAAGATAGGCATGAAAAATGCTTGAAAAGTGTACGCATGTTATTTCCCTTTGGATGAACTGGATCTTGGTGCTCTCCAGTGATACATACTCATGTGTAGATATTCTCTTTGGAAGTAGTGGTCAGGGAGGGGGACTTTAACAATGTCCTACAGCTGCACGGAAATCCTTACAGACCTGACTACTCAGAGCTAAAACTGAATGCAGCCTCTCACTTCTCAGATTCTTAATAACCCCTTGCAGCACAGGGAGCCTTGGTAGGCATCCTAATCTCTCCAGATTGACCTCTTTCCTCGCCTCCTCATCAGTGTGGCAAAGCACATTTTGTTTTCAAAGATGAGAAACAAAATGATTCCAAGGCTCCCCAGCAGTGCCCACGGGAGATAAGGCTGCACTGAATTAACCTTCCCACCCAGTGTGCTCCCAGTGGCAAGAACAGGAAACAAGGCTCAAATTAATTTGCATCCTAACACACATGCTTGGGACAGTTCCCAGATTTTGAACTGATGCTGTCCTCTTAGGTCCTCAGGTCTCTGACACAGATTTCTCTGTAACAAAAGAAGAGTTCAGTCACATGCTTTATCTCAAGCAAAGATGTTGGTGATATATATATGTATATATATATATATATATATATATATATATATATATATATATATATTTCTTGATATCTTGGACAGCTATATGCTTTCCTAAATGCTTATGTAAAGATACTTTAAAAGCATTGTATGACAAACCTTAGGTAAACCATTGCAAACCTTGTTATAGATAACTGGTCAAAAACAAAAGCCATAGTAGTACTCATAGCTAGCAATTCATCAGGCAATAATATACCTAATAATATTCTATAACTCACCTATATGGGTGAGTCAATAGAAGGAAAGAAGCACATCATATTCCAAGTCAAAGTAGGAGAAGATGGACATTTGCCATCTGTTTTTCTTTGTCTTAACCTTACTGACTTACTACGAAGCCATCAATCGCTCCACATGGTGTCTGGGCTTAGCATGGTTCCTTCAGTGCAGGAAATTGAACCCAGAGACTCGCTCATGCCAAGCAAGCATGATACCTTGGAGCAATATCCATAGCCCTCTTCTACTTTTGATTTTGAGAAAAGGTATCATTAAATTGGCTGCGTAGAGTTGAGCTTCCGCTGTAGCCCTAGGAGGTCTCCATCTTGAGATCAACCTTTTTAAGTCTCTAAAGTAGATGAGATGACAGGTCTGTACCAACCAGTCTGGAATATTTCTTATAGTTCATGAAACCTATTCTGAGGGAAGTCATTACTCTAAAACTCGATTTTTTTTAAAGGGAGTCCATCCATGTTTTGGAATTTCTCAAGCTGAGTTCCCTTTAATTCCCGCTTTAGGGCATGTGTGGTAACTTAATGCTGAATTTATTTAAACTACATTGAATTTCAAGCCTTTCTTACTGTAACTTTGGATTGACCATTGTGAGGCTGCCCAGCATGAAGGAAGCTTAGCAGCCTGGAATTACATTTGGCTTGAGCTACAAGTATACATAGTCCTTTTCTCACAGTGAAATTCAGCAATCTGCAACCTTTACCTGCACAGAACAGTACCTATGTACTGTGCTTCTGACTCCTCCTTGACAAGCCTATGGCAATGCCCTGTTTCTATTCAAACATGTCCTGGAACGTATCTAGAAACTACAGGAAAGAGGCCCAATCCAGCCGAAGCCAATTTGGAGTAGATTCTCAGTAAGCCAAAATGTGCCCTCTCCATAAATTTTCAGGTACAATGCCCCATTGTCTATCTTATGCCTATACAAGCACACAAGCATGCATATGACTAAAATCAGATGCATCGTATGCAACTATGTGTGCAGTAGAGAAAGGCTTATCCAAACCTGCCACTGAATAAAAAGTACCACTCCTATCCAAGGCCTTACCACCCAACATCCCCATCCTCCTAAACTCCATAAAACAAAGCCCCAAACAATAACTACTGCCCTTGAGTGTTGTAAATCAAGCAGTATGTTGCTACCTTGCAGTGCATCTAATATGAATTATAGTTTTGCTTCTGAGTACATTTCCTTGCTAGTTTTCCATCTCTTTGTTAACTGCTACAACTCTGAACAGAAAGCCAAGAGCATGGAGATACCAGTCAGGGGAGTAAGACATGTGATTCATTCAGGCTAATAGAAAATTAACAGATGACGAGGAGGAAAGTCAGAAATACTTCAATTTCTGCTTTCTCTCTTGCTTCTCTGATGTCTCCCACAATAACTGCCATAGGTTAGCCCTGTAGACAGATGTGAGAGACCAGGAAAGATAATTGGATTATCCCACCAAAGGCTGCTTGGGCCAGCTACCCTGCTAGTTCACTTGCCAGTAACCCTTCTGCACTTGAGCCAGCTGCATCCAGATTGGTCAGGGCTAACCCAACCCAGTGTCTAGCTAACTATAGATTTGTGGAAAAAAAACAAAAAACAAAACAAAACAAAGCAAACTATGTCTCCATTTAAGATACTTAATATGACTATAGTAGAGAGGAAAAAAACTAAGTGAGTACTAGGTTGGGATTTTGTCAAACTTATAATATTCCTTGGCAAATGAGTGAAAGAAAAACGTACCAGCGCAAACAGCGGGCACACTGGACACAGTGAGCGGCTGGAATCAGGTGCGTGGCCAGAATTATAGCTTAGCTTAGCTCTGCAGGAGATCCGGGCACAGAAAGCTCAGCTACAGGTGCAGACTACAGGCCAGGACCAGCTCTCTGAGCTGACTAGCAGCGAGGGGCCACCGGGCCGCCTCGGGGCACAGCTCGGAACTCTAGCAGCTGGAGTCAGGGGCCTGGACTCAGAGCGAGCAAAGTCCAGCACAGACAACGCAGCCAGAAGGGATCAGCAGAGCTGGGTACCAGCAGCTCAGCCAAGGCCACGCAGTGCTTTCAGCGGGGGCAGCCATCTTGCCTCAGATCCCCGCGTGCAAACAGCGGGCACACTGGACGCAGTGAGCAGCTGGAATCAGGTGCGTGGCCAGAGTTATAGCCTAGCTTAGCTCTGCAGGAGATCCGGGCACAGAAAGCTCAGCTGCGGGTGCAGACTACCACGGCCGGGACCGGCTCTCTGAGCTGACTAGCAGAGAGGGGCCACCTTGCCGCCTCAGGGCACAGCTCGGAACTCTAGCAGCTGGAGTCAGGGGCATGGACTCAGAGCGAGCATAGTCCAGCACAGACAAGCTGCCAGAAGGGATCTGTCTCCTGGGGACAGGCGTGCTGTGCTTTCAGCAGGGCACCATCTACAATAAGACCAACTAACGCCAGAGATAAAGAGATGGCAAAAGGCAAAAGTAGGAATGTTATTAACAGAAATCAAGGCAATATGGCACCATCTGAACCCAATTCGCCAACCACAGCAAGTCCAGGATACCCCAGCACACCAGAAAAACAAGAGTTAGATATAAAAGCACAGGTCATGATGCTCCTAGAGGAACACAAAAAAGACATAAACAAATCTCTTAAAGAAATGCAGGGGCACATCAATAGGGTAGAAGCTCTTACAATCCAAACACAAAAAACACTTAAAGAACTCCAGGAGAATATGGGCCATCAGACAGAAACCAATAAAGAGGAAATGAGAAAATCAGTTAAAGAAATGCAGGAGAACTTGAAACAACAGGCAGAAGTCATGAAAGAGGGAGCACAAAAATATATTAAAGAATTACATGAAAACACAAACAAACAAATGATGGAACTGAGCAAAACCATCCAAGATCTGAACACAGAGGTAGAAACAACTAAGAAATCACAAAAGGAGGCAACCTTGGAGATAGAAAACCTTGGGAAGAAATCAGGGGTCGTAGATGCAAACATAAACAACAGAATACAAGAGATAGAAATAAGAATCTCTGGGCGGCGGGCCTCCATATTGCAACCAGGACACAGCTGGAAAGGCCCAGGCTCTGTGGGACTTCCCCGCACCCTCTGGCGAGCACCGAGGCTGCTTTCTGCAACCAGCTCGCTGGCCCCTGGACCAGCAGAAGCGGCGGGCCTCCATATTGCAACCAGGACATAGCTGGAAAGGCCCAGGTAAACACCTCTTCCAGGGCTGCCCTCACGGGGGATCTGCTAGGGTCTCAGACCCAAGCAGGCTGAGTTCCGCCTAGGCTCTGCGGGACATCCCCGTGCCCTCTGGCGAGCACCGAGGCTGCTTTCTGCAACCAGCTCGCCGGCCCCTGGACCAGCAGAAGCGGAGGGCCTCCATATTGCAAGCAGGACATAGCTGGAAAGGCCCAGGACACAGCTGGAAAGGCCCAGGCTCTGTGGGACATCCCCGCGCCCTCTGGCGAGCACCTAGGCTGCATTCTGCAACCAGCTCAACGGCCCCTGGACCAGCGGTAGCTGCGGGCCTCCATATTGCAACCAGGACATAGCTGGAAAGGCCCAGGTAAACACCCCTTCCAGGGCTACCCGCACAGGGGGATCTGCTAGGGTCCTGGAACCAAGCAGGCCGAGTTCCTTGCAACCAGGACACAGCTGGAGAAGCCCAGGTAGACAGACTCCAACAGGGGCTACAATCGCATGGGTGGCAGCCAGCTTATGATCCCTTAAAGCAGCAGTCACACATATTTACCAGTAAGAAACAACAGATGAGCCCAGCCTCACAGGAGATTCAAACACCAGCCACTAACAACAAGGCCAACTAAAACCAGAAATAACCAGATGGCAAAAGGAAAACGAAGGAACGTTACTAACAAAAATCAAGGGAACATGACAGCATCTGAACCCAGTTCTCCAACAACAGGAATCCCTGGATACCCTAAAACACCAGAAAAACAAGACTTGGATATAAAATCACTGGTCAGGATGCTGGTAGCTGAACACATAGAAAAATCTCGTAAAGAAATAGAGGAGAAAATGGATCAAAAGTTAGAAGACTTTACGAGGCAAATACAAAAATCACTTCAAGAAATTCAGGAGAAGATGGATCAAAAAGAAGAAGACAATAAGGAAGAAAGACAAAAGTCACTTAAAGAACTACAGAAGAACGTGGGCCAACAAGTAGAAGCTATGAAAGAGGAAGCACAAAAATCTATTAAAGAAATACATGAAAACACAATCAAGCAAATGAAAGATCTGAGCACATCCATCCAGATACTAAAAACAGATGTAGAAACAACTAAGAAATCACAGAGGGAGACAACATTGGAGATAGAAAACCTGGGGAAGAAATCAGGGGCCTTAGACGCAAGTATCAACAATAGAATACAAGAGATAGAAGACAGAATCTCAGAAGCCGAAGATACCATAGGAACCATTGATTCAACAGTCAAAGAAAACACTAAATGCAAAAAGGTGGTAACCCAAAACATCCAGGAAATCCAAGACACTATGAGAAGACCAAACCTAAGGATTATAGGTATAGACGAGAGTGAAGATTTACAAGTTAAAGGGCCAGCTAATATCTTCTATAAAATTATGGAAGAAAACTTCCCCAACCTAAGGAGAGAGATGCCCATGAATATACAAGAAGCCTATAGAACCCCAAACAGACTGGACCAGAACAGAAATACATCCCGTCACATAATAATCAAAACTCCAAATGTAATAAACAAAGAAAGAATACTAAAGGCAGCAAGAGAAAAAGGCCAAGTAACATATAAAGGAAAACCTATCAGAATAACACCAGACTTCTCACCTGAGACCATGAAAGCTAGAAGATCCTGGGCAGATATCATGCAAACTCTAAGAGAACACAAACTTCAGCCAAAACTACTTTACCCAGCAAAACTCTCAATTGCCATTGATGGAGACATCAAGGTATTCCATGACAAAACCAAATTTGCAAGATATCTCTCCACAAATCCAGCCCTACAAAGGATAATAGGGGGAAAACACCAAGACAAGGACGGAAACTACACCCGGGAAGAAGCAAGATAGAAACCTCCTCTCATCAAACCCAAAAGAAGATAACCTCTCGAATATAAAAAATAAAAAAGATAAATAAATATAATTTCAAAAATGTCTGGAGGTAATAATTACTATTCCTTAATATCTCTTAACGTCAATGGACTCAATTCCCCAATAAAAAGACATAGACTAACAGACTGGATATGGAAACAGGACCCTACATTTTGCTGCATACAGGAAACACATCTCAGTGTTAAAGACAAACACTGCCTTAGAGTAAAAGGCTGGAGGACAATTTTACAAGCAAATGGTCTCAGGAAACAAGCTGGAGTAGCCATTCTAATATCAGATAAAATTGACTTTCAACCTAAAATCATCAAAAGAGACCCAGAAGGTCACTTCTTGCTGGCCAAAGGGAAAATCCACCAGGAAGAGCTCTCAATACTGAACATCTATGCTCCAAATGCAAGGGCACCCTCATTTGTAAAAGAAACCTTACTAAAGCTTAAAGCACACATTACACCTAACACAATAATTGTGGGTGACTTCAACACCCCACTCTCCTCAATGGACCGATCAGGAAAGCAGAAACTAAACAGGGACACAGTGAAACTAATTGAAACTCTGGACCAATTGGATTTAACAGATATATATAGAACATTTCATCCTAAAGCTAAAGAATATACCTTTTTCTCAGCACCGCATGGTACCTTCTCCAAAATAGACCATATAATCGGTCACAAGACAGATGTCAACAAATACAAGAAGATTGAGCTAATCCCATGCCTCCTATCAGATCACCATGGAGTAAGAGTGGTCTTCAATAGCAACAAAAACAACAGAAAGCCCACATACACATGGAAACTGAACAATACTCTACTCAATGACACCTTGGTCAAGGAAGAAATAAAAAAAGAAATCAAAGACTTTTTAGAATTCAATGAAAATGAAGGTACAACCTACCCAAATCTATGGGACACAATGAAAGCAGTGCTAAGAGGAAAACTCATAGCTCTAAGTGCATCCAAAAAGAAACTGGAGAGAGCTTAACAGCACACCTTAAAGTGCTAGAAGAAAAACAAGTTAACTCACCCAGGAGGAGTAGAAAACAAGAAATCATCAAACTCAGGGCTGAAATCAATCAAATAGAAACAAAGAGAACCATACAAAGAATCAACAAGACCAGGAGCTGGTTCTTTGAGAAAATCAACAAGATAGATAAACCCCTAGCCAGACTAACCAAAGGACACAGAGACAGTATACAAATTAACAAAATTAGAAATGAAAAGGGAGACATAACAACAGAAACTGAGGAAATTCAAAAGATCATCAGATCCTACTACAAAGGTCTATACTCAAAACAACTGGAGAATCTGGAGGAAATGGACGATTTCCTAGACAGATATCAAATACCAAAATTAAATCAGCATCAAGTAGACCAGCTAAATAGTCCCATAACCCCTAAAGAAATAGAAGGGGTTATAGAAAGCCTCCCAACCAAAAAAAGTACGGGACCAGATGGTTTTAGTGCAGAATTCTACCAGACCTTCAAAGAAGACTTAACACCAATACTCTTCAAACTATTCCACAAAATAGAGACAGAAGGGACACTGCCCAACTCATTCTTCGAAGCCACAATTACGCTAATACCTAAACCACAAAAAGATCCAACAAAGAAAGAGAACTTCAGGGCAATTTCTCTTATGAATATAGATGCAAAAATACTAAATAAAATTCTTGCTAACCGAATCCAAGAGCACATCAAAACGATCATCCACCATGATCAAGTAGGCTTCATCCCAGGGATGCAGGGATGGTTCAATATACGGAAATCCATCAATGTAATCCACTACATAAACAAACTGAAAGAAAAAAACCACATGATCATCTCATTAGATGCTGAAAAAGCATTCGAAAAAATTCAGCATCCTTTCATGCTAAAAGTCTTGGAAAGAGCAGGAATTCAAGGCCCATACCTAAACATAGTAAAAGCAATCTACAGCAAACCAGTAGCCAACATCAAAATAAATGGAGAGAAACTTGAAGCATTCCCACTAAAATCAGGGACTAGACAAGGCTGCCCTCTCTCTCCATATCTTTTCAATATAGTACTTGAAGTTCTAGCGAGAGCAATTAGACAACATAAGGAAGTCAAAGGGATACAAATTGGAAAGGAAGAAGTGAAACTATCATTATTTGCAGACGATATGATAGTTTACCTAAGCGACCCAAAAAACTCCACCAGAGAACTTCTACAGCTGATAAACAACTTCAGCAAAGTGGCAGGTTATAAAATTAACTCAAGCAAGTCAGTGGCCTTCTTGTACTCAAAGGACAAGCAGGCTGAGAAAGAAATTAGGGAAATAACACCCTTCACAATAGCCACAAACAACATAAAGTATCTTGGCGTAACTCTAACCAAACAAGCGAAAGATCTGTACAACAGGAACTTCAAGTCCTTGAAGAAAGAAATCGAAGAAGACCTCAGAAGATGGAAAAATATTTCTTGCTCCTGGATTGGCAGGATCAATATAGTAAAAATGGCCATCTTGCCAAAAGCAATATACAGATTCAATGCAATCCCCATCAAAATCCCAACTCAATTCTTCATAGATCTAGAAAGAGCAATTCTCAAATTCATCTGGAGCAACAAAAAACCCAGGATAGCTAAAACTATTCTCAACAATAAAAGGACTTCTGGGGGAATCAATATCCCTGACCTCAAGCAGTACTACAGAGCAATTGTGTTAAAAACTGCATGGTATTGGTATAGCAACAGGCAAGCAGATCAATGGAACAGGATTGAAGACCCAGAAATTAACCCACAGACTTATGGTCACTTGATCTTTGATAAAGGAGCCACAACTATCTGGTGGAATAAAGATAGCCTTTTCAACAAATGGTGCTGGTTCAACTGGAGGTCAACATGCAGAAGAATGCGAATTGACCCACTCTTATCTCTTTGCACTAAGATCAACTCCAAGTGGATCAAGGACCTCCACATAAAACCAGACACACAGAAACTATTAGAAAAGAAACTTGGGAAGACCCTGGAGGACTTGGGCACAGGGGAAAAGTTCCTGAACAGAACACCAATAGCGTACGCACTAAGATCAAGGATCGACAAATGGGACCTCATAAAATTACAAAGTTTCTGCAAAGCAAAGGACACTGTCAGAAGGACAAAACGGCAACCAACAAAGTTGGAAAAGATCTTCACCAACCCCACATCCGACAGAGGGCTAATATCCAATATATACAAAGAACTCAAGAAGTTAGACCCCAAAGAACCAAATAACCCTATCAAAAAATGGGGCACAGAGCTAAACAAAGAATTTTCACCAGAAGAAATTCGGATGGCTGAGAAACACCTTAAAAGATGTTCAACATCATTAGTCATCAGGGAAATGCAAATCAAAACAACCCTGAGATTCCACCTCACACCAGTCAGAATGGCTAAGATTAAAAACTCAAGAGACAACAAGTGCTGGCGAGGATGTTGAGAAAGAGGAACACTCCTCCATTGTTGGTGGATTGCAAAATGGTAAAACCGCTCTGGAAATCAGTTTGGCGGATCCTCAGAAAACTGGGCATGTCACTCCCAGAGGACCCTGGCATACCACTCCTGGGCATATACCCAGAGGATTCCCCTGCATGCAATAAGGACACATGCTCCACTATGTTTATAGCAGCCTTGTTTATAATAGCCAGAAATTGGAAGGAGCCCAAATATCCCTCAAAGGAGGAATGGATACAGAAAATGTGGTATATTTATACAATGGAATACTACTCAGCAATTAAAAATAATGAATTCATGCAATTTGTAGGTAAATGGTTAGACCTGGAAAATATCATCCTGAGTGAGCTAACCCAATCACAAAAGAATGCACATGAAATGCAATCACTGATAAGTGGATATTAATGAGCCCAGAAGCACTAAATACTCAAGACACGAATAGCAAGTCAAATGATTCCCAAGAAGAAGAAAGGAGAGGACCCTGGGCATGTAAAGATTGCATCCAGTTTAGTAAAGAAACTGAGGGGGGAGGGGGAATGATTGGGGAATAGTTGGGGGGGAGAGGAACTATGGGAACTATGGTGGGTGGGAACTGGGAAAGGGGAAAGCCCTTGGAATGTAAACATAGTATATAGAAAATAAAAATTAAAAAAAAAAAGAAATAAGAATCTCTGATGCTGAAGATAACATAGTAACCATTGACTCCACAGTCAAAGAAAACGCAAAATCCAAAAGGCTTGTAACCCAAAACATCCAGGAAATCCAGGACACAATGAGAAGACCAAACCTAAGGATTATAGGGATAGATGAGAGTGAAGATCTACAACTTAAAGGGCCAGCAAATATCTTTAACAAAAGTATGGAAGAAAACTTTCCTAACTTAAAGAGAGAGATGCCCATGAATATACAAGAAGCCTACAGAACTCCAAACAGACTGGACCAGAACAGAAACACCTCCCGTCACATAATAATCAAAACCCCAAATGTACTAAACAAAGAAAGAATATTAAAGGCAATAAGAGAAAAGGGCCAAGTAACATATAAAGGAAGACCTATCAGAATCACACCAGACTTCTCTCCAGAAACCATGAAAGCTAGAAGATCCTGGGCAGACCTCATGCAGACCCTAAGAGAAAACAAATGTCAGCCAAGACTACTATACCCAGCAAAACTCTCAATCAACATAGATGGAGAAATCAAAATATTCCATGACAGGACCAAATTTACACAATATCTTTCCACTAACCCAGCTCTACAAAGGATAATAGGAGGAAACTCCAACACAAGGAAGGGAATGGCACCCAAGAAAAAGCAAGACAGTAAACTTCTTCCATCAAACTCAAAGGAAGATAACTACTCAAAAACAAAAATAACATCAAAAATGTCAGGAAGTAATAATCTCTATTCCTTAATATCTCTTAACATCAATGGACTCAACTCCCCAATAAAAAGACATAGACTAACAGACTGGATACGGAAACAGGACCCTACATTTTGCTGCTTACAGGAAACACACCTCAGAGTCAAAGACAAACACTACCTTAGAGTAAAAGGATGGAAGACAATTTTGCAAGCAAATGGTCACAGGAAGCAAGCTGGAATAGCCATTTTAATATCAGATAAAATTGACTTTCAACCCAAAGTCATCAAAAGAGACACAGAAGGTCACTTCCTGCTAGTCAAAGGAAGAATCCACCAAGAAGAACTCACAATTCTAAACATCTATGCTCCAAATGTAAGGGCACCCTCATTTGTAAAAGAAACCTTACTAAAGCTCAAAGCACACATTGCACCTAACACAATGATTGTGAGGGACCTCAATACTCCACTATCCACAGTGGACCGACCAGGAAAACAGAAACTAAACAGAGACACGGAGAAACTCATCGAAACTTTGGAGCAATTGGATTTAACAGATATATATATATATATATATATATATATATATATATATAGAACATTTCACCCTAAAGCAAAAGACTATACCTTTTTCTCAGCCCCTCATGGTACCTTCTCCAAAATCGACCATATAATTGGACACAAGACAGATCTCAACAAATATAAAAAGATCGAACTAATCCCATGCCTCTTATCAGATCACCATGGAGTAAGAGTGTTCTTCAATAGCAACAAAAACAACAGAAAATCCCCATATGCTTGGAGGCTGAACAATATTCTACTCAATGATACCTTAGTCCAGGAAGAAATAAAGAAAGAAATCAAAGATTTCTTAGAATTTAATGAAAATGAAGGCACAACATACCCAAATCTATGGGACACAATGAAAGCAGTGCTTAGAGGAAAACTCATAGCCCTGAGTGTCTCCAAAAAGAAACAGGAGAGAGCATATACTAGCAACTTAATGGCGCACTTGAAAGCTCTGGAGCAAAAAGAAGCAATTTCACCCAGGAGGAGTAGAAGACAGGAAATCATCAAACTCAGGGCTGAAATCAATCAAGTTGAAACAAAGAGAACCATACAAAGAATCAACAAAACCAGGAGCTGGTTCTTTGAGAAGATCAACAAGATAGATAAACCCCTAGCCAGACTTACTAAAGGGCACAGAGACAGTATTCAAATTAACAAAATTAGAAATGAAAAGGGAGATATAACAACAGAAACTGAGGAAATTCAAAAAATCATCAGATCCTACTACAAAAACCTATACTCAACACAACTGGAGAATCTGGAGGAAATGGACAATTTCCTCGACAGTTACCAAATACCAAAATTAAACCAGGATCAAATAGATCGTCTAAACAGACCCATAACCCCCAAAGAAATAGAAAGGGTCATAGACAGTCTTCCAACCAAAAAGAGCACAGGACCAGACGGTTTTAGTGCAGAATTCTATCAGACCTTCAAAGAAGTCCTGATACCGATACTCTTCAAATTATTCCACAAAATAGAAACAGAAGGAACACTACCCAACTCATTCTACGAAGCCACAATACCCTGATACAAAAACCACACAAAGATCCAACTAAGAAAGAGAACTACAGGCCAATTTCTCTTATGAATATCGATGCAAAAATACTAAACAAAATACTTGCCAACCGAATCCAAGAACACATCAAAACGATCATTCACCATGATCAAGTTGGCTTCATCCCAGGGATGCAGGGATAGTTCAATATACGGAAATCCATCAATGTAATCCACTACATAAACAAACTCAAAGAAAAAAACCACATGGTCATCTCATTGGATGCTGAAAATGCATTTGACAAAATTCAGCATCCTTTCATGCTAAAGGTCCTAGAAAGAACAGGAATTCAAGGCCCATATCTAAACATAGTAAAAGCAATATACAGCAGACCAGTAGCCAACATCAAGGTAAACGGAGAAAAACTTGAAGCAATCCCTCTAAAATCAGGGACTAGACAAGGCTGTCCCCTCTCGCCATATCTCTTCAATATAGTACTTGAGGTACTAGCTAGAGCAATTCGACAACAGAGGGAAGTCAAAGGGATACAAATCAGAAAGGAAGAAGTCAAACTATCACTATTTGCAGATGATATGATAGTTTACTTAAGTGACCCAAAAACCTCCACCAGAGAACTCCTGCAACTGATAAACAACTTCAGCAAAGTGGCTGGCTATAAAATCAACTCAAGTAAATCAGTAGCCTTCCTATACGCGAAGGATAAGCAGGCCGAGAAAGAAATTAGGGAAATGACACCCTTCACAATAGCCACAAATGATATAAAGTATCTTGGAGTGACGCTAACCAAACATGTGAAAGATTTATATGACAAAAACTTCAGGTCTCTGAAGAGGGAAATTGAAGAAGACATCAGAAAATGGGAAAATCTTCCAGGCTCGTGGGTTGGCAGGACTAATATAGTCAAAATGGCAATCTTGCCCAAAGCAATATACAGATTCAATGCAATCCCCATCAAAATCCCAACTCAGTTCTTCATAGAGCTAGAAAGAGCAATTCTCAAATTCATCTGGAATAACAAAAAACCCAGGATAGCTAAAACTATCATCAACAGCAAAAGAACTTCTGGGGGAATCAATATCCCGGACCTCAAGCAATATTACAGAGCAGTGGTATTAAAAACTGCATGGTATTGGTTCAGTGACAGGGAAGCAGATCAATGGAATAGGATCGAAGACCCAGAATTGAACCCACACATCTATGGCCAATTGATCTTTGACAAAGGAGCTGAAAACATCCAGTGGAAAAAAGATAGCCTTTTCAACAGATGGTGCTGGCTCAACTGGAGGTCAACATGCAGAAGAATGAGAATTGATCCACTCTTATCTCCTTGCATTAAACTCAACTCCAAGTGGATCAAGGATCTCCACATAAAATCAGACACACTAAAACTAATAGAAAAAAACTGGGGAAGACCCTTGAAGACATCGGCTCAGGGGAAAAATTCCTGAACAGAACACCAATTGCTTATACTCTAAGAACAAGAATAGACAAATGGGACCTCATAAAACTACAAAGTTTCTGTAAGGCAAAAGACACTGTCAAAAGGATAAATCGGCAACCAACAAATTGGGAAAAAATCTTCACCAACCCCACATCCGACAGAGGGCTAATCTCCAATGTATACAAAGAACTCAAGAGGTTAGACCCCAGAAAACCAAATAACCCTATCCAAAAATGGGGTACAGAGCTAAACAGAGACTTTTCACCTGAAGAAATTCGGATGGCTGAGAAACACCTTAAAAAATGTTCAACATCACTAGTCATTAGGAAAATGCAAATTAAAACAACCCTGAGATTTCACCTCACACCAGTCAGAATGGCTAAGATTAAAAACTCAGAAGACATCAGGTGTTGGCCAGGATGTGGAGAAAAAGGAACACTCCTCCACTGCTGGTGGGACTGCAAGCTGTTACAACCACTCTGGAAATCAGTATGGCGGTTCCTCAGAAAACTGGGCGTGATACTTCCGGAGGACCCAGCCATACCACTCCTGGGAATATACCCAGAAGATTCCCCAGCATGCAATAAGGATACATGCTCCACTATGTTCATAGCAGCCTTATATATAATAGCCAGAAGCTGGAAAGAACCCAGATGTCCCTCAACAGAGGAATGGATACAAAAAATGTGGTATATATACACAATGGAGTACTATTCAGCCATTAGAAACAATGAATTCATGAAATTCTTAGAGAAATGGATGGAGCTGGAGAACGTCATACTAAGTGAGGTGACCCAGTCTCAAAAGAATACCCATGGTATACAGTCACTGATAAGTGGATATTAGCCTAGAAGCTTGGAACACCAAAGACACAAATCACATATCAAGTGATGTCTCACAAGAAGAAAGGAGTGGACACTGGTGCTAGAATGGACCAAAACATCATTGTGGGAGAGTACAAGAACAGTAAAGTGGGAGGGGGTGGATGCGGGAGCAGGGGGAGGGAAAAGGACATGTGGGACCTTTGGGGGTGGGGAACCAGAAAAAGGGAAATGAATTGTAAATATAGAATATATACAATAAAAAAAAAGAAAAAAAAAAGAAAAACGTACCATTCCTGGAATAATATTGCTTGTGACCATTCTAAACCTTAAGAAGAAGTTTTATTTTGCTTAAAATCAGCTCAGAGGATGGGACTATGGAAGGGGATTCTCACAACACTCTAATTTCCATGGGCATCCAAGCTTCGGGTTGTCTTCTGGGGTTTGGGATCATACAGGATCAATGTCTTCCCTTCTGACTCTTTGACATCTGAGTCTCAACCTAATCCTGCATAATCCCAAGAAATCAAGTTTGTGCACTTGGGATCATATTAACTGCTTGGCTCCAAAGCTGTGATAAATTTACTTTTATTCTTGCCTTGGGGAAAAATGGAATGTATTGAATTTTTGAGCTAAAAATATTTTTGATAATCTTTAACTCAAAGTTTCTTATAAGTAGGGGGGGATCTTTTCCCTGGAAGAATATATCCTATGCTAATGTAGCAATGTGAATATGTGGACATTATGTTAAATGAAAAAAGCCAGAAAGAAATAAAATTTAAAGCTGGGTATAGTAGCACATGCCTGCAACCCAAACACGCAAGAGGCTAAAACAGAAAGATCATGCATTTGAGGCCAGTCTGGTCTACATAGCAAGACTTGTCTGAAACCATTCAACTGTCCAAAGACAGAAAACAAAATGTCACGTTTTCATATTTTATGAAAATTTTCACTCTTCAAAGGAAATTAAATACTTGCTCTTTTTCTTATATTTTATAGTCTTCTAATTGAGAATTTCACATAATATATTTTGATCACTTTTATTGCAATTCTTCTCTCTAACTCCTCCCCAGATCTTTTTTCTCCTGACCACCCTTCAACTTTGTGTCTTCTTTCTTATTATTATTCCTTAGTTATAATTCATTAACTTCAATTTGTACTGCTCATACTCTTTTGGGTATGGGCCCTTACTTTGGAGCCTGCTCTACCTAACAGGAACCCTTGAAGAAATCTGACTATTCATCTCCCAGAAGCCACAAATTGTCTTTACTTACCAAGTTTGGAGTGGACTTAGCCCCTCCCAGTCCACACTGGGACGTTGATTGGCTTGATCTTGTGCAGACCTTATACAGGCAACCAGAGGTGCTGTGATTTCCTGAGTATACTTTTCCTCGAAGATATTGTTTTGCTGCAGTCTATCCTAGTCTCTTGCTCTCATAATTTTTACTCCCTCTCTTCCACTATAGTGCCTGTGCCATGGACATAGGATATAATACAGATGTCTCACTTACAGCTGAGTAACCTACAATATTCTTTTCTCTACACTTGGGCTGAAACTTTTCTGATGGTGTCTGGTTGCTCTATTAATTTGTAGGTATAAAGATACAACTTTATAGATGAGTTTGATACTATTTCTATTTAGCAAAATGGTCTTATGCCAGAAAGCATTCGTGAAGCCCAAAAGACCACCAAGGAGCCAACTCTGGTGTAATAGCTCTAGCATCTTTATTACAAGCTTCAGCTTGAGTTCTCCTCCAACCCTGACACTGGAGCACAGGAAGGTGGAACAGCCTCAAGGCCTCAGCAGGAGGGTACCAGGTTAAGGTTTTATAGGGAATGGCAAGCAAGGGGATTTAAGCCAACATGTGGGTGCTTTGAAGCAAAACCATGAACAATAACAAACGGTCTGAAAATACATTGGCTAAGTAACTATGGTATAACTCTGGAGTATGGGCCAATGACAAGCATGGGTTCCCTCCTGGTACTTGGATGTAGCTTGAGTTCAGCTCTAGGTCAAATTCTCAGGCTTTCTTTTAAGATGGAGGCCACTCTCAAGATGGAGTAGGTTTGGACTCTCATTAACAGTAACAGGTTCATCTGAGCCTGTGTACTCCCATCAAGGGTTCTTGACCATATTTGCAGTACCTTACAGAATTTTCAGGAGGAAGCTAAAATCCAATAAGAAAGTAATTTCTTACCTACATATCATTCATGCCACTATTAAACACATGAGAATATCTTGTTTGTTATGCCTACATTTTATTGCAGTTCTCATAGTTCATAGTTGGTAAGACAGTTAATGATGTTACCAGCAACCTATATAGCACCTTCTAGTTGTATGAAAGCTAGACAAGAAGGAGGAGGCTTCCTGTTCAGTACTTACCTGATTTCTCTATGTCCTGCAGCCAATGTACATAGTATCCAGTAATAGGCTCTTAACGACCATTAGGTTCTGGTTAGTATCCAAGAGTAATGACAGTGGCCTATATTCTGGAGGTCTTCAGGACATCTCTGACCAACAGCTCAAGCTAATGTTTTCAACACATGGCATTCTGTTTGGCAACAAAGGGTTTCTGGGGTGACCATAGCCCCTGTGTGTGGTAACTGCACATAAACTCTTTTATGTGAGAAAATAGGTAGGCAGATATTTAGGTATATTTGTAGAGATAGATAGATAGATAGATAGATAGATAGATAGATAGATTGACATGACATGACATGACATGACATGACATGACATGACATGACATGACATGGTATATGGTATGGTATGGTATGGTATGGTATGGTATGGTATGGTATGGTATATGATAGATTTAGGAAGCTAATAAAGTAGTAAGTTCACTTGTAATTTTTTCAAAATCCCTCCTCTGCCCTCCAATCTTTCACTTTTCTGTAGAAATTATAAAAAGTCAATCTCCTTAAAAGGGACTTGAAGAGCAATCATTAAGACAAATGGACGGAGGATGGTAAGAAGAACAGTGCCTATTACTCAGATTTTATCATTACACACTACATGTGTTATATTGTTGTACTATTTCCCAATCCATGTACAAATATTAAATCTCACCAATTTAACAGGGGAGGGGAACAGACTTGGCTTGTTTGAAGCTGATTAAGCCAAGAAGAACAAACAGAACCCCTCCACATCTCTAAAATGTTGAGCATAGAAATTGGCTACAATCTTGAGCTACTGAAAGATCACATTTACTAGTTGTGGGAAGGTTCTGAGAATCCGTATTTTTTACAGGCTCTTAGGTGACAATATGAAGGTGGTACAGAAAAATGCTTGGATCAACAAGGTTTCAGAACACTACAGAAGACACCTAAAACACCGAGTTGTCTGAGATCCTCCGCAAGCAGTGAGAGAACCTGATTACCAGAAGGTCACACAGAACATCAGCTCCTCCTCAGAGATTCATGTTCATTTTTTCCTTGCTGTTTTATTCCTGTTCTCACTAGTTCATATAAGTAAAAAAAATAAAGTAAGTTAATAAAAATACCAAACTAGGTTTTATGTACACTATTTTTATTTTTCTCCTGTTAAAGTATATTTTAAGTGTCCAGAAGAAACTTTTAATTTTAAATTTACCAGTTCTAAGAAGTTCTACAAAGTAAAAATATATATAAAAATTTTCTTGTTTAAAATAGATCTGTTACAACTTCTCACATACCCTGAAAACACATATAAATACACAGAACACGAAGTAGCCAAAGCAAGCAGAATGGTCACGTCATCCCAAAGCAGAGGGCCAAGTGACCTACTTCCAAAGTTTGGAAAGAATTTTCTCTCCATATAAAGTCATTGAAGTTGGATTACTTATACTTTGCATCATGAACAGTAACTGGGAGAAAATGAGAAACAAGCCCTTTGACCAGTTTGACTTTGACTCAAAATGGATTGGGATCTCGTGCTGCCTCAGAAGTTGAAAATTGTTGGTGGTGAGAAAGCTATCTCAGCCAACTCATGTAGAACATTGTGACTGTTGTAGTCTTGCTTGGTAAACACATTGCATAGCACTATTGGGAACTCTATATAATAGTTACTCACAATGACAGATCCATCAGCAAAGGAGCAGAACTGAAGAGCATAGATTACCAATAGACTCTGCAGCAGATCTAGGGAACCTCTTGCCTTAACAAAGTTGACACAAAAAAATATGAGCACAGGATCTCTTAAGATATACATAAACCAAGAAAAAAGAGGATTTCATGCTGTGAACTTCAAGAATGAGTACAATTGGAAGAATCCAAAATTTTAACATCTTGAACTCCCCACCTTCTCCCTATTTATCTAACTCCTGCTATTCTTTATATTTTAGTTCATATATAACCCACTCAAGGAGTACTTCCTTGAAGGCCAAATTAAGGTAGCCACTGTTCAAGTACTAACCACTAAGAGTCAAATACTATCCAGGCACTTGACAATTTTTTCAGTCTAATTATTTATGTAATCATTTTGCTTAGTGTCTGTGTTTAATGAATGCACTATTGAGTATAAAATGCATGTTTGGCAAATAATCATTGAGTGAATGATTACATTTCTGTTGACAGAGAAAGAAGGTGTTGATCTATATAAATCAGAAACAAGAAATCCTTGGGGAAGGGGGGATGAATATGGAACCTTATGCTTAAAAAAACAACAGTTAAGCATAAACACAAGAGGCCTGAGAAACAAATATGGATTTTAAGGACAAGGACACTAGGAAATCCAACTGGAATCTTTACAGAGTGAAGAAGGAAAATAGGCAATATTATGGTCAGTCTAACCTGTAATAGGCAGAAACTTAAGGGCAGACTGGTAGACTTTTCAGAATTTAGCAATAAAAGATGAAGAGATGAAAGAGAATTAGGTAAGAAATTGTCTGTATTCAGCGAATAAAAGTCGAGAGTTGTAGATATATATGATGAGGTTTAAAAATTAGGAAAATCAGAACCAAAAGAAGCAAAGATCTAAAGAGCTGCAGGAAATATCCAAAGCATTCCTGGGAAAATAGCCTGACATCTTCACAGCAGCAACTAAACAGAGAAGACAGAGAAGACTTCATCACACAGCTGCTGGTTACACTGTTTTGAACTGGTAGAAAATAAGACTAATATTACATTAACAAAGCAAAAAATGCATTCCTACAAAACAAAGCAATATAAGTGCTAACTGATACTGGAGTCAAAGCTAGGAAAACTGGAAAAGATCATACACCAGTAATGATTTTGCAGTCAATTCACCATTCCTAGGAAGGAGGAAACATAATTTCTTTAGTCTACAAGTCTTCTGAAATTATGCAAGCCATGTACCCTTTCTGAATAACATTAATAATAAATCCCCAAATGTTTATCTTCCTGCTGAATGAAAGATGGCTCAAATTAAAATGTCATTTTTATACTTAGAATATACACTCATATTATAAATTTATCAGTCATAAGGCATTGTACATAAAGTAACTGTTCATTCTCCAAATGTATAAATTAAAAAGTTTAAGATGAGATGGGTAAAATCACAACGAAAGGTGAATATTAATATGGGTTTGCCAATGCTTGATTGATGAAGACAAGAGGTAAATAAATATATCAAGAATTTAACTAATATAGAATAAAACTTTGAACTTTTGGGAAAGTACCAAAATACATATCTCTTAACAAAAATTAATATCATAATCCTTTTATTTCCTTGAAATATTTATATACATTGGATCACCTATCAAACAAACTTAGCAGAAGTTTAGAAACTCTAATGTAAAAAAAAAAATTACATTTGCCAGATTTTACAGTAGAAAGTCTTAAATCTGGAAATCATTGCAACTCTTACCAAAATAAAAAATAAAAGTGAGAAAACATGTCTCATGATTTTAATTGAGAACTTCATGGAATAGTATGAGTTTTTTGCATTAATTTATGTTAAGAGTGCTATGAAGTCTGCTTTAAGTTGCCTCCATGAAAATATAAAATATATACATGCACATTGACTTTATTCTACACTATGGAAATGCTGGGCTATCCTGAGAAGCAATGCACCTGCCATGTTATTTGTTAATATTTCATCAAAGACCTGCACTCCGAAAGTGATTACTTTAAGTGGCTCAGCATTGCTGATCTCCCAACACTACCTAATGCCTGCTTAATTAGCATAATTGATGTCACAAATTAATTTTCTTTAGTGAGGCTAGCAATTTTCCTAATGATCACAATGGATTTCAAAAATGAATTTGCACTGGCAACGTTAATGGTGCTCAAGTTGTTTGTATGTACTAGAAATCAGCAAAGCCATTCATTTCTTTGCATGCATTGGTTGTAGAACACAGATTATTCTGTATTCTTCTCAGGAATTGCATAGTCATCCTGATTCATACATAATTCAGCACTAAACAGATAATGAAAAAGATTACTAGTTGCCTAAGTCCATTATATGCTTAGGTGCAACCTGATGCATTTATTTAGGGTTAATATATTATGGAAGCTGAAAAGGAACAAAACTACTATCTGTAAGCTATACCTACATTTCCATGATCATTGTAGTATTAGTAATAGTAGTCTAAATATGGAATAAATTTAATTATGAATCAATTTATGATGGGTGTCTTACTTTGGGTTTCATTGCTGTGAAAAGGCACCATGACCAAGGCAATTCTTATAAAAGAAAACATTTAATTGGGACCCATTTATAGTTTCAGAGGTTTAGTCCATTATGATCATGATGGGAAGTATGGCAGCTTGCAGGCAGACTTCTTGATCCAAAGGCAGAAAGGAGACTGTATTTGGCAGGCAGCCTTAAGGAGGCTCTGGACCACACTGGCCAGACTTGAGCATATAAAAGAGACTCCACAGACCTGCCTCCACCACGACACACTTTCTCTAACAAAGCTACAACTCTTCCAGTGAGAACATACCTCCTAGTAGTTCCACTTCCCCTTGGCAAAGCATATTCCTATGGGTCAAACTATCACAATTGTTAAAGAAAATACAGTGTATATAAAAATGAATATTAAACCTTTACAATAAGAAAACTTCTTGATCCAAAGGCAGAAAGGAGACTTTATTTGGCAGGCAGCCTTAAGGAGGCTCTGGACCACACTGGCCAGACTTGAGCATATAAAAGAGACTCCACAGACCTGCCTCCACCACGACACACTTTCTCTAACAAAGAAGTTGACCAGTCTTGATATGTGGCTTCTAGTAGATGGACCAAACTACAGTGGAAGGCCCCACACTCAGACATATCTGGACAGCACAAATTTATGGATTATTTAAGAATAATAAAATGTCCCAACATTTATGAGGTAGTGAGGATAGGTCTGTGAGGAATGAATTGTATGAGTATGATCAAAATACAATGTATGAAATTCTCATATCATTAATAAAGATATTTTCAAGGAAAGATAACTTAGTTTGTGAGAACTTGGATAAATTTTCGAAGACAAAATGCTAAGTAAATTAAGTTGGAAAAAAGGACAAATATTATTTTTTGTCACTTTTATGTGGAGTCTACAAAAGTCAAACTCACAGAAACAAATTTGAATGGTAGTTAGCACAATATGTGAGGAAGAAGACACAAGATGTTCATCAAGACAAGCATGTAGGCTTATAAGATAAACCATTTCTGGAGCCCTCATATACAACACAGTAAGTATAGTTAACGGTAATTCATTGCATGTTTGTAATTTGCTAAGATTAGAATGTAAGTATTCTCATCACCCACTAAGTTGGGTGATGGCTATGCTAATGAGCTTGATTGCAAAATTATGAATGGCAAAGTATTACATTGTAAAACTTGAGTGTCTATGTTGTGCCTTACTATCTTTTTTTTTTCCCCAAAGCCTCAGACATTCCTACTGGCTTCAAAATTTAAGTAGCCAAAAAGTCATTATTCCTTGCCTTCAGCTCCTAAGAGCTGAGAGATAACAGCTAGAGGCTACCATACCTTCCATATTTAGTACTGAGATTAAAACTCAGATCGTTATACTTGCTAAGCACACTGTAGAAATGGAGCCACGTCAATTGTGAATGTAGATGAGAGGAATTGCCTGATAGGAGAGATGGAGTTTAGACACTTTAGAACAGTCAAGGTGTGTGGTCAGGCATATTCGGCAGCTGACTTTAGAGCTAGGGTGGGGTCTCTTGAAGATTCAAAGGCTGTCTGTAGCATAAGGGAATGAGTCTTCCCCATTACATCAAGTGACTGTAACTTTCTCAAAAGAATATACAAGTTGAACTGAACCTTATCAATTTAAGACAGTTTTCAATAAGACAAAATAATGCTTAGAACATGCTAAATTAATGCAGAATTTTGACCTATTGAGACTACAGGGGACAATTTCACCTCATTGACCCAGAGTGAAAGTAAAAATAGTGATTGGTGTACTGAAAGCTAAGACTTAAAACATAACTGTTATGACTAAGGACGTGAGCTTCTCATTTAAATACATTCAGTCATGCGCAGTTAGAGGCTACCATTTTGCCTATCACAGATGTAGAAATTTATTACTGTCATCATAAAATTTATTGAACATGACATCATAACTAAGAAGTTGATGACATTTGTGGTTCATCTCTTGAGGCAAAGCATTTTCAAAACTGGGTTGTGTGTATTCTTGTGTAGGTTTCTGACTTCTTTATATATTCTTCTAATGCTCTGTTGGACAAATATAGCTATTTTTCCACATTCTGTAGTCTCTCTCTTCACTTGAATGATGCTCTCCTCTGATATAAGATTTTTAATTTCATGTGGTCTCATTTATCAATTTTTATCTTAATTTCTGGGTCACCCACAATATTATTCCTACTGATCCATGAGCATGGGAAATCTACTTATGTTCTGGTACTTTGGTCAGCTTCTTTCTCCAATGTCTTACAGTTTTCATTGTATGAGTCTTTCACTTTTTTGTTAGATTTATTTGAAGATATTTTTGAGCCTAATATAAATGTTTTCCTGTTCTCTTTCTCAGTATGCTTATCATTCGTATATAGGAAAGCTACTGGTGTGTGTGTTTGTGTGTGTGTGTGTGTGTGTGTGTGTGTGTGTTAATATGCTTACCAGATGCATTAGTATTCTAGTAGAATCTAAGGTATTTTTCTTTAATTCTGTTAAATGGAACAGGAAGGATCTTCAAAGCACAATCATCTGAAAATAGGAATACTTTAAAGTCTTCCTTTCCTATTCATATTTTCTTTATCTCCTCCACTTGAAAATGGTGGGAAATGTTTTAACATATGTTCAAAATCCTTAAAGGTCAAAGAAATAAAAAGTAAGATCAATTTGAGATTTCATTCTATTCAGCATAGCTAGGATTTTAAAAACTAATGACACTTTTAAATGCTGGTGTAGATCTGAGAGAGTAAAAACACACATTCATTTCTGGTAGAAGGGAAATCTGCTGCAACTATTATGGGAATTAGTTTGGAGGTTTCCCTGAAAGCCTGAAGCTGATGTGCCACATGATCTAGCTACACCAGTGGTGGGCACATACCACAAAGATGCTATTTTTGTAATGCTTGCTCATGCATACTATTCTCTATTCAAAATAACCTGAGACAACTTCAAATGTCAAGCAACATGATGAAGAGACAAGCAAAATGTGGTACATTTACACAATGGAATATTATTTATCTGTTAATAAAAATGAAATGTGTAAGAAATGGATGAAACAGACATTCTGAGTGAAGTAACCAAGCCTCAACCCTGCCAAAAAAAAGTTCCATGCTTTCTCTCACTTGCGGTGTTGTCTCTGTACTTTTGGATATGTCTATTTCACTTGAATGCCCATAAAGATCAATAACTTACCAAAGGACAATGGAAAGGTTGGCTTTCAAGGAAGGCATGATAGAATAAAGTAAGGGAAATTTGAGATTAACAGAAAAGGATACAATAGGAGAGAGGGAATAATGGAACAGGAAGGATGCAGAATGGGAGGGTAGGGTAGAATGTGGAATACCAGAAGAATAATACTGGAAACCTTATGAAAAAAATCCATAGGCCTGGGGAGAGCCTATTACTAGCCCTCTGCTAATGGGACAGAGGATTGAAACAATCCTTGATGACTCCCCATCATACGCATGCATCAACGCATCTCTCAACCTCATCAGAGAAGCTTCCTTTTGAATTTTAGATGGCTACTAACCGAGAGACCCACAACAAATCAAGGTAGAGGCACAAAGAGTTTGCAATGTTCACTTCAAAATGGGACATGTCTATCACAGCATCCCTCTGAGGGTCATTGCAGAAGAGGGGGCGAGTGGAAAGCCTGAAAGAGCCAGTGGTAGTAAATGAGTCTAATAAAACTGCTTTGTGGGGGGCTGGAGAGATGGCTCAGCGGTTAAGAGCACCGACTGCTCTTCCAAAGGTCCTGAGTTCAAATCCCAGCAACCACGTGGTGGCTCACAACCATCCGTAACAAGATCTGATGCCCTCTTCTGGAGTGTCTGAAGACAGCTACAGTGTACTTACATATAACAAATAAATAAATCTTTAAAAAAAAAAACCTGCTTTGTGGACACAGTAGTACAGCTGTGCACAGAACTTCAGGAGCAGTGTGACAGTAAGCACAAGACGTATGCAAGTCTGAGCCAGAAAAAAAAATCCTATATGGAATAGGCATAAAATCCCACATCTATCTGAGAAGCCATAGGTAACTGATAGCTATTGGGAGAAGTGGTGGGGTCCAATATAGTCCAATGGATGGCCACACACTTATGAGTGTAGGAGTGACAGTAATCTCAATTGATGAGTTCATCTTGTACATAGCTTCTCTTGTTGAACTCGTAGCCCGTAGGTAATCCCTGATGTCTTCATGTTCTGTAACTTTAGGTTCTCCTCTCATGATGAATCTGGATTACAGAGTAGTCCCTAATCAGGCATGTGCCAGGAAATATGCTCCAAGTCCAGACCTTTGTGCCCTGGTTTCTTTGCAAGCAGAGAACATGTCCACATTAGCCTTTTGGAATGATCAGAGATATAGAGTCTGCACCATTTCAGCTGGATCCTAAACTTCCCAGACTCACAAGGACCCACCAGGTGACTTTAAGGAAAGTAATGTTCCCCATCAGCTGACTACAATGAGTGAAAGATTCCTACTAGCTGACTTCAGGTGATGAGAGATCCCCATCCAGTCAGCAGAATCACCTCTTGGACCAGTAGATTCTCAAGAGATGCTAAACATTAACATTTTTTAAAACCCTGTAAAGTCTCGTGGTATCTTGTTACGTTTTTTTTCCAGAGTGTCAGTCACAATCAAACTCAATTATTGATATGCCTGGGAAGCATAATTGGACAAAGGATATAGAAGTATAGGGATGAATCTGGAGGAGACAGGCCATGTGATCCATGTCTTATGTAGTGAATTACGTGTGCTTGCCCCGTTGTCTTTCCTTCCCCTTCCCACTATTCAGGACAGTTGAGAAGCACTTTCTGTACTTCTGTCTTGATAATTCATTTCTTGAATTAAAAGAAGAGTTGGTATCAAATGGAACAAAGTACGAGATACACAAAATTACATATGACACATAATAGCAATTATATATTGAAAGACAATTTTAGGTCCACATATTTTTTTCACTTCCTGTTTCCATGCTAAATTTAATCCATTTCTTGTTCCTATGAGTAAGAACCACTCTTTCCCCTGTGACTAGGGAAAAGTTATTAGATTCATTTCATTGCAGATATATATTAAAAAATTTAGTGGCATTATTTCCATTCTTAACAGGAGGGGGTTGACAATATACTTTGACTCTAGAACAGGTAGTGGCTTATCATCTATCTTATGAGACTGGTGTTTAACATGCAAGTATAATATTAATAATACTGTACTTTGCCCTCCTATTAGCTACCAGTATCTATTTGGATGATCAAATTCTAGGGGAGGAGGGATAAAAGGATATCTAACTTTTCTCACTTGTCGAAATATAAAGTAACCTAACTAACTAAGTTTATTTTAACTCACTTCTGGATAGTTTTCCTTATTCCATAAACCATACTCCCTAAATAAATGTCAACAGTTAGATTACAGATATTATGATTAAACTCGTTTACTGAAGTGTCACAAAGAGAGATGTAAGAAAGAGCAGACATAAATAAATTGTCTATTCTTGGAGAGCACACGCTTAGGAATCTGTGGGTCGGTTTGAGAAACTGACTTATTTAAAAAAATCACTTTAAAATATGGGTGTTATGACAGCAAGATGAGCAAAGGCACAGAAGAGGAGGAAATATCCTCTCAAATGAAAAACTGATACAGAGTTTATAGCTTTAAATAAAGTCACACTGACTACAATCAAAAGAAAAAAGCAAGAACAAATCAATTGAAATCCCATATAAAATGGAGACCTAAAGGGGATAATATATCAAACATTAGTGGAGAGAATGAAAGAGTTTGAGCCTTGCTATTTTTCACTCAAATGTAAGAATATAAATTTGCAGAAAGTTATTAAGAGGTAACACTCTGCTGGAGAGCTGGGAAGTTATAAGAGGATGACATTTCCACTGCTCTGGTAGACCTTAGGAAGCTGGGCCTGGGAGACATTGAATTAGAATAGATTTTGTGCTAGCAGAGCAATCAAGACTGAAAAGGCGATAGTTCTTTTTTTTTCTTCTTCTTTTTTAAATTTTCCTGAAATAAAAGACAAATGTGGGCAGTTGTAGAAAAATACAAATGACAATTCACCTTGTTTCTTCCTGTAACTTTTGAGAGTTTTTAAGTCTTCATCACTCTCCTCCAGCTCTCTTCAAACAAAACTCAACATTTTTAGACTTTTCTCTTTTTTAAAAAACAAAAGCATTTTTATGAGTATGGAAGATTTGCCAATATCTGGGGACGACACCTGTACCTGAGACCCATGGAGACCAGAAGAGGCCTTCGGATCTGTGGAACTAGAATTTTAGTCGAATTTGAAACACCAAATCAATGCTGAGAATTGAACATGGGTTCTCTGGATGAGCAGCCAGTGCTCTGGAATTCTGAGCAATCTCTCCAGCCCCCTATATTCTACTTTACATCCAACAGTCCTGTGTTCTAAAAATTAATCACTCGGAGAAATATGGAGAGAAGCACTTGACACTTTTACACGCCAATGAGCATACAAGCACCTCTTTCTACCTTGAGTGCTTCTGTCATAAAACATACAAGAACAGACTCAGTAAAGCTGAACGCTGTTCCCATGAGCATCTCACCCATATCCCTGAAGCAAAACAACAGGTTTTAGTCACATACTACTACATGATGGGTCACTCAAAAAAGTCAGTAACTTAAAATTAGATCCTTTGTATATTATCTCCCATAGCTCTCTTCGAGCAGTGATTAGGATCTTGTGCAGTATAATAGTTCTTAGTTGGGCTGTCTCATTGAGTTGCAGTCAGATGGGAGCTGGAATGAAGGATATTTTCAAGTGTTTTTTTTATTCATATATCTGATGCTGAGTTGCAGAGATCTAAAGAGGAAGGGGATTAACTGCCTGGGGCTCCAGGTGCTTTACTTTCTATGTGGTCTCCTCAGGGTGTTAAGACCATCAGGGTAGCCTTACACAGTGGAAATTCTTACTTGCCAGTTCAGGATCCTCATGTTTTCAAGAGAGGAAAGGCAAGAATGAATGCTGTCAGCACTAACTTGTCTTGGAAGCCATATAGGGTTACCTTTATCCTACTTAATCCACTTATGCAACTGAGGCCAGGAAGGGACTATCTTCAGGCAAGGGAAAGGAACTTATATGCAAACTCTATCGGGAACCTTATCAAGGCCACAGTATAAAAAAGAGAATGTAGTGGTGCCGCTTTGGATGGAAAATACAATCTGTCCCCATTTCTGCTTTAATAGCCCAGAGGGAGTTTTAATCTTCTTTGTCTTATTAAACATTATCCCCAACTTAAATGAAGTAATATACTACCGCTTATCAAAGCTATGTGGCAATCTCTTAGTGTGAGATACAAGAAAAATCAAGATCCAGAATTATCCCTTGACAGGCTTAAGGTACAGAGTTGAAAATAAAAAGATGAAAGACTGTGTTGAGTGCCCTGAAAATAATCCTGTGTTTATATAATGAGCAACTCTTGGCTTAGCAAGATCTGAAAATTAGGCATGATCATGGGCATAGCGTATGTGTCAAAAATGGCATATAGTTGCTTGATAGATTAAAATAGGACCTGCATTCAGTGAGCATCTATATAGTATCTTACTATGAAAAAAATAAAAAGCCAGTGTCTTCTCCTTCATCTCACCATTCATTCCCTCACTCATTTAGTATGTACGAGGCTCATACTATTTGTGAAGTGCTGGCGGTATGGTGATAATTAATTCTCATAAACAATAAAAACTATGCTAAAAACTATATGCTATTGTGAAGAGTAAATAATGAGCCAGAGGAGAATGTCAAAGAAAACTGGCAAGAAGGCACAGCAGCAGTGGAGAAGGGACGCTGGAAGACTATGCCATAGAGTGGCATAGTCTTTATTGGAAGAGACTGTTTGAAAATTGGTGTGAAGGATGGTAGTGAGCAAATCATGCTGTCATAGGAAAAAACAAAACACAACAACAACAAAAAAAAAACATCAGAAAGAGGGAAGGGGTCACAGAAAGGGAGAGATAAGAGAGATAAGATTAGGAGCCCTAGGTGCTCCAGCAAAGTTGTTGGAAGCAGAAAGTGAAACTACCAAGAGGTCATCAAAGGAGGCTTGTCTACAGCTTTACAGTTCACTTTTTAGATACTGGCTCTTAGAAATTTCAAGCAGAGAAATAGCATAATCTGATGTGGAATTTGACCAGGTTATCAAGGAAAACCAGTGTCCAAAAAGGACAGAGGGAAACTGATTTTAAGTCCTCTGCAAGGATCCAGATAAAAGGCTTTGGTGGTCTGAAACTAAGATGGTAAAACGGAAGGAGATAGGATGTTATAAATCTTTGTACACTTTTGGATAAGCAGCAACGAATTTTTCTGATTTATAGGCTATGTTTGTTTTAAGCAAAGCAGCCAAGGGCTAAGCCATGATATTTAACCTGAGCATTTGCTGAGATAAAGCAGATCACAAATTAACATTGGGCAGGTAATAAGAGCTCTGCTTTGGTAGTTTTATGTTAATAAAATCAAAGAACCTGTGTAGTACCCAGAAAGCAAGAGGGGAAGGCATATCAAATGGGAGAGGACCTGATCATCTGCTAGGGAGAGCTCTAGCAGAATGAGGGATCAGAAGGGATTTCCAATGAGATGGGAAATATGAAAATACCTGTAATACTTGCAGAGGCGTCCTGGTGTAGTAGGACCAAAACATGAAAGAACTGCCTTCAAGAGAAAGAAAGAGAATAGAATTGGCTTGCACAATTAATGTTCCTTTAATGAACTCTGTAGAAAATAAAGGAAAACAGTAAGGTGAACGGTGAGGAGAGGAGAAAACTAGAAAACACAAGAATGCGTCTTGGCTTGGTAACATGCTTGCATACTGCTGGGAATACTGCAGCAAAGGAAGATGTTGTTGAAAGAAACAAAAAGGATTGCTAGATTTTTAATCTAATGCAGGTGTGGCTAATGTCTTTAGCCAGGAGATTAACAGGCAAAAATGGCAAAAGGAAAAAAAAAATCAACATTATGGGCACAGTATGGGTAAGGGGAGAGAGATGGGAGTGGGAGACATCATGAAATCGAAAGCAATGCCTTCTGTAGGAGAACAGAGAAAGAAAGAGTCATGGAAGGTTGGAACAGAGGTGAGAGACATGGACAACATTTTAGGAGATGGGGAGAAGAGAAGAGGGACATATATAAATACCATGTAATATAAAGACCTGGATCTAGCTACAGGTACGAAAATAAAGGTTGATAGAGAGTTATCTCAGCCAGCAAAGCCTGAGCCTAGAGGATGTTGAATTTAGTTGCAAGAATGTAACCCTAATGATTGACCACGGAACCTAAGCTGAGTAAGGAGAAATGAGATGATTTATGCAGTTGTAAGGGAGCACCATGTGTTGCAGTGTCAGCTTGGGATTATAAGATAGTATTCAGCAAGATCAAATGAATGAGTCACTGAGGAGAGCCTGATGATGGTTGGTTGAGGACTAAAATGTTGAAGAAACACATGGAGTAAGCAAAGAAATGAATGGTGAGTACAAGGAAAAAAATAGCAGGTAGGAAAGGACAAGGACCTGCAAGATCAGGTTAGGTGGTGCTTAGAAAGTTAGGGGAAAAGCTGGGGTGACAGCATTGAGGAACAAATGGGACATCTGCCCATCTTAATGGTAAGAAAGGAAGCAACCACCAGGTGATGCACAATTAAAGCAAGATATGAGGGATTCCAGCAGAATAAGAAGGGAAAGAGGTGTACAGTGGCATGGTTTGGAAATGGGTACGGGCAAGGTCAGCATGGCATCAGAAAAAGACTGCTGTGGGAAACAGCACCATCTTGGAAGACTAGGGATAAAGGCTGAGAATGTTTCCTCAGTGTAGACGGTGCAGAAGGAAGAGGTGAGGAAGAAGTCGGTAAGGAATCTTGAGGGGAGTAAACAAATATCTATGCCAGTGTTCTGTGATGCTTCTGTGGAGGAAAACAGACAAACCAGAGCCCAGTGAGTTGGAAAGACCCAGAGCACGGTAGTGCACAAGGGAGCAGCACTTCAGAAAAGCCAACAGTGAAGGTGGCAGCAACGCATCATCTGGTCTCTGGAGGACATAACAACTAATTAAGGAATGTTGCACTGTGAGACAGGGTCTGGCTAGAGATTATTGCTCCAGAAGTTTAAGAACTTGAAACTATCCGACTGACATTGTGATCAAAGATGTTTCCACTGGAAAGATTTGGGTTTCCCATTCCTATCTTGTCCTACTTTGTCTTCCGTTGCTGGGATAAACAGCATATTCTTTGGGGAAGAAGGGGTTTATTTCATCTTACATATTACACTCCATTGTGAAGGGAAGTTGGATTATGAAGTTAAGGCAAGAACTCAAAGGCAAAAGTTAAAGCAGAAGCCATGAAGGAATGATGCTGTTCACTGGCTGTCTCCTTCTGACTTGCTAAGCCTACTTTATAAAACCTGGGACCACAGGCCCATGAGAGGCAACACCTATGGTGTTATAGAATCTCCCATATCCTTCATTCAACAATAAAATGTCCCACAGACTTGCCTACGGGGCAATTTGATGGGGGAGGCATCTCAACTGAAGTTCCCTCTTTCCAGATAACCATAGCTTGTGTCCCCTGTGTCAGGTTGACAAAAAACAACAAAAACAAAAACAACAACAAAAACAAGTCTATGAAACAAAGAGCACATATTGAAAGTGTTGTACTCAAAGTCCAGTTCTGCAGAGTCTAAGGTGAAAAAATTAGAGAAAGATTTATAAGTGGTTATTGACACATATATTAATTTTGGTAATGAAAATTTAAGTCTATTTACTGAAATAAAATGTAGGCACATATATAAACATTTATTTTGTTTTTCTATGTAGGTTTGATTTCGGTTACATCCTAAAAAATACTGGTCCTCAATGAGTAGAATTTTTATCTCAAGTATACAATTTTTATTATAGAAAATTTAATTCTGTATATTTTATATATTCTTTGAACATTTCATAAACTATATTTTGGTCATATTTGTACCCAGGGGATGAATGGATTTTTTAAAAGGAAAGAAGGCTTGTCATCATAAATGATGAAAATTGTATTTCCATCACCATTGTTTATTTTACAAGTATGGGGGTATCTGACCTGAATGTATATCTGTGCATATATGCCTGATGTCTGTGGCAGCCAGAAGAGGGTGTCCGAACCCCTGTGACTGGATTTAATAGACAACTGTGAACTGTTAAGTAGGAGCTGGGAACTGAACCTTGGTCTCCTGGAAGTGCAACCAGTACTGCTTACCTCTGAACCCCATTCTCCAGTTAAGGACTAGAATAACTTGACTATCACAAGAGTTCTTCAGCAATCTCTTCAATAAAGTCTTAGGGTTAGGGAAATACTTGTCAGTAATGCATTTGCCACTACAAGCAGGAAGTCCAGAGTTTCATCCCTACTGGTTATGTAAGAAAAGCTGGGATTCGTGATACATGCTAGTAATTCATGATATGGCAAGCAGAGGCAAGCACATCTCTGGGCCTCATTGGCCAGCCTAGCCTAATCAGCAAGTCCCCATACCACAGGGTGACCCAGTCTCAGCAACCACTGTGGACTGCTTATGAGGAAGGACAGCTAAAGCTTAAACTATGTCCCCTTGTATACACATAAACATGAGTACACACATGTGTGCACATGCACACATGGAGGGGGAGAGAAGAGGGGGAGGTAAAAAAAGAGACTAAGACAGAAATAGAGACAGAGACTGAGATGGAGATAGAGACAGAAGCTGATCATTCATTAGAAAATGAGAACCAGAACAAGAGATATGCCCATGCCTTACTAAGCTAGACATGATTATATCTGTCTTAGTTAGGGTTTTACTACTATGAAGATACCATGACCAAGGCAACATTTAATTGGGGCTGGCTTACAGATTCAGAGTTTCAGTCCATTATCATCAAGGCAGGAAAATGGCAACATGCCACCTGGGTGACTCTTGCATATTACCAAATACAGTTGCAGCTTTTTTAAAAATTATTTATTTATTATATCTAAGTACACTGTATCTGTCTTCAGACACACCAGAAGCAGGCATCAGATCCCATTACAGATGGATGTGAGCCACCATGTGGTTGCTGGAATTTGAACTCAGGACCTTCAGGAAGAGTAGTCGGTGCTCTTAACCCCTGAGCCATCTCTCCAGCCCCAGCTGCAGCTTTTGTGATCTCAGAAAACACTTCCCAGATTTCACCTCAGTGATTCTGGTCTCTTCTTAATCATTGCTAATTTCTTAGTTCCAGCTAACCAGCATTAATTGTTCCAGTTGTCCCCTTCTATTCTTGACTCTAAAGCCAGAGCCACATGACTGAAGCTGCCGAGTTCTGCAGCTTGATGGGGCTAGAACATGCCCTGCCCTCAGTTCTATTGTATTTTCTCCAGCTTTGTTTTCTAACTCCTTCACTGCCTAAACTTTGCTGTCCTGGAACTTGTTCTGTAGATTGATCTTGAACTCAGTGGTCTGCATGGTTCTGTCTCCTGTAATGCTGTGATTAAATGGGGCGTGGGGGAGGAATATACCACCATGCCTGGACTTAAGCTTTTCTTAACCTAGAACATGCTCTGTCCCTAGAACCTTAGCTGGCCTTGAGCTAAGAGATCTGATTGGTTTTATCTCCTGGGATTAAAGGTATGTACCACCAAGCCTGGATCTCAATTTAGCTGGGTAAGATCTTGCCCCAAAGTCCCTTAATTTGTTATCTCCAAGAACATAGGTGTTCAAAAACACTCTTCACAAAACTTAACCAGAGAACAAAGTCTCTGCTGGGCTTTTATAAGACTTCCTTTGTCAATGCAATTAGTATAAATCTCTTTACCTTAGACTTGGGTAAATTCTTCAGACAAGGGCAAAAAGCAGTCAAATTCTTCACCAAAATACTACAAAAACAGTATGTATGCCACATATTAAAATTCTCCACTGAAATCTCTTGGGCCAGGTCCACACAATTCAAATCACTCTCAGTAGCAAAGTCTTCCATATACTAGGATAGCCCATTAAACCTGATTTAAAACATTCCAGTGCTTTCCAAATCCAAAGTCTCAAAACCCACATTCTTCCAGACAAAAGCATGGTCAGACCTATCGCAATAATACCCCAGTCCCTGGTACCAACTTCTGTATTAGTTAGGGTTTTACTGCTATGAACAGACACCATGACAGAGGCAACTCTTATAAAGACAACAAAGGTTCAGTCCCTTATCATCAAGGCAGGAATATGACAACATCCATGCAGGCATAATAGAAGAGAAACTCAGAGTTTTTTAGCTTCATCTGGAGACTGCTAGCAGAATACTGACTTCCAGCCAGCCAAGATGAGGGTTTTATATCCCACACCCACAATGATATACCTACTGTAAGAAATCCACACCTACTCCAATAAGACCACACCTAATCCAGCAAGGCCACACCTAATCCAGCAAGGCCACACCTAATCCAACAAGGCAACACCTCCAAATACTGTCACTCCCTTGGCTGATCTTAGACAAACCATCACAGTGTCCCAGTGTTGCAAACCTCCAATTTACCAGTGAAAAGCAAATGATGTCTTCTCTCTCCATCCTACCAAGAGAATACAAATGAGAAAATCTGCAGAAGAGAGCTCTAGGAAGACTGCACAGTCTATATTTGGGTCAATGCTGACTCCTAAATCTTACATTCATATCAGTTTCAGCACGATTGCCATATAGTCACTTTGGAGAGCACATTAGAAAGTGTTCAACAACTTTAAAAGACACTGGTCCTTAGTTCCCCATTCCTGGAGGTCCAGATTCAGTGCAGCTAAGTTATAGGCTGAAACTATATTCCTAACAAGCTCCCCAGACAGTCTGCTATTCTGTGGTTTTGAGAAAAACTTCTCAAGATTTTATATATATATATATATATATATATATATATATGCCTCCGTTTTTATTTTGTGCTCAAAGTCTACTGACAAATAATTATTTTCCACATCTGTGGCACAGTTTGAGAAATTGCAAATGTTAAAGCAAAAGTCTAATCTAGCTGTCATCTTGTCAGTGATGTTAGAATCTGTTCGTGCTGTTTGTACATATCTCAGCAGAGAAGACCTTCCAAGTACAGTAGCAGGAACAAGTAATGGCTGTTTATACTTCGCCAAGCAGGTGTCCTTCAGTGTGTGTGGGAGGGGGGTGTTTGTGTGTGTGTTTGTGTATGTGTCTATTTGCTTAAGATGATGTGTGTATATGAGTGTGAGTGCATGTGTGTATGACTATATGTGTATGAGTGTTTATGTATAAGTATGTATATATGTGTGTGTGTGTGTGTGAATGTGTGTATGAGTATGTGTGAATTTATATATTTTTATTTCTATATGTCTGTGCATATGTATTAGTGTGTGTTTATGAGTATGTGTGTGCATGATCCTGTGTGTGTGTATGAGAGAGAAAGAGAGAGAAGGTGTGTATGTGTGTATTTAAACTAGAATCTAGCTACATAAAATAAGGCAAATGAAGTAGAAAACCTAAGTCTACTGCTCCATTTCAAGCATATATGAAGCTAGTATATTAATCACCAGGTAGAAAGATGATCATTTTCAATTCTTTAGGTTGTACTCATCCACACTATTGCTATTGATCATTCTTTTGATACAGAGTCTCACTTTGTTTCTCAGGCTAACCTGGAGCTGACTGTGTGGGGCAGACTGGCCTCAAGATTGTTGCAACACTACACCTGCTCCTCAGAAGGCAGGAGTGACAGATGTGAGTCACTGCTCCCAACTTCCGTAGCTCTTTATATATTCTCCCCCTACCTTTGTTGATTACTTCTACTTGTTCTAGAATATGATAAGGATGGCTTAACGCAGTGCAAGCTCCTTTATGTCTCATTCCTTTCACTTAGCTGCGTCTCTGAGCCCTCCCTCCATCCATGTCTCTGTACGTTCTTTAGCTTCTTTTGTTCATAGCTCACTGTGCACTCCCAGGAAGAGCTCCAGCTGGCCAAGTGAAGAAATTCTATGCAGACAGTGAGATTAAGCCAACACAGGACAGGATGATAAGTCAAAAATCCAATTCTAAGGATCCTGCTGCTCAGTTAAAATAAAGCCTTCCATTAAGAAAAGGAAATCCTTCAAGGTCAACGTCCAGGAAAAAGTTTCAAGAGTGAACAAGAAGGCACACTTGACTTCTACCTACAGAAATCTGCATTTTTGTCAGGCTTCATGAATCATGCATGTGCTAATGTTTGAGGACCACTACTGGGCACTCATAGAGAATACAGATGAAGGGCTCATGTTAATGCAGTTGCCCATAGGCTGCTAACAAAAGCTAAGGAGTTTGGAATTTGATTTCGGGGATTATCATCTAGAAAGTATGAGTTTAATGTAACAGTGGGTTTAACTCAGCTGGTATCTATCCATTCATTGAAATCTATCTGACCTGCAGTAAAAATCCTTTTGCATATATAATGAAAATAATAATAAATTTGCTGGAATCCTGAAGGTAGGTCAGAAAAGAACAGGGTTCTTTTCAAGCATATCGTGAACACCAATTCACTCTTAGAGCTAGCTATTCCCAGAGGGTCCAGGGAAGACATTTGTCCAGGAAGTCACAGGGTTCATTCTTTTTCTCTGAAGCCTAGTGCTTACACAAATGTACGTCCAGCAAACTCACTGGGCTCTAATGAGCACCATGACAGGCAAAACAGTGTCAGTCCGGGCTGCTTTCATGTGTTCACCATTAACCTCCCTGCATTCACTTGCAAGCACAAGCCCCTTGTGTTAAATTCTAGTCTGTAATAAAAGCAATAGATATGTTGTTACACAGACAATCAAATTTTGTGGATTTCCAATCGCATTACATATACCCAAGGGTTATCCTTTGCTGCTGCATGGGGGAGTAGGCATGGGAAAACACAAATTCTTGACATAGCAGCTCATCACCCTCCTTCCCAAGTGTACCATTGGGAAATGTTTGTTTGTTTAGATGGTCAATTACATTGACAACTAAGGATTAGTAGCTTTGATTCAAAGTATTCTCTCCTCAATTGATTTCATTTGAATTTACCCCAAAATTTCTGAAATAGTGATTGCTATACTACTTTTGTAGATTAAAAAAAAAACAACAGAGTTTCAGTTCTTTAATTTCCTGAAGATTTCAGTTGAACTGGTATGATGTCCGGTGTCCAAATTCACCATCCCTACCTCCACTCTAGTTTTCTATAATGAAATTCTTAAGTTAAAGCAAGTTAAAATGTGCACTCCAAGCATGAGCGGGGAGCAGTTGTGCATAATTCCCACACTAGTGTTAAAGTCGTATTTGAAACAGTCTCACACTAAAAGCCAGTTGACTGTACTGGCACATTCAGTGTGGACAGCTGTGCTCTTGGAGAGACGTAAGGAATCATAACTGCTATTCTTGGCCTAATAAGAATCCATGTAATTCAGAGTTACTTTGCAACTGCTCTGGGGCTCTAAAAATGTAGTTTTTAACAGTTCATCATTTTTAGAGCTCTTTTGTATCCCATAGTAGATACTTTCCATGCAAAACTGCCAGAATGCCTCAGTGGGTGCTTGTGATGCACCTTAGCCTGCTGCCTTTGCTCTCCTGACGACTGCAGATCCTACACAGTGAGGAATGAAACCCACCATCTCAGCCATGAATGCTTACCCAGCTAGAAACCCCAAAGCACAGACTATCAGCCTCTTATCAGCATCTTAGTCAGTTCAAGAAGGAAGCCACTTAGACTCAAATTACATCATTCTCATTGTGAATCAAAAAAAAAAAAAAGTGCAGGAGAATTCGTACATGACGCATCTGATTCACAATGAAGTGAGCCCCAGTTTTCCACAGCAGTAACTGGCACGTTCCCATACCCTGCTGGCTTTCCTTCTTCCATATCCAGCATTGCCTGTTGCCAAGCATGTGCTTCCCAGGATGTCACATCAGAAAACTATCGATGCTAATATCCCTGCCTTAGGCTCTGTTCTTTTGAAAAGCCAAAGCCAAGACTTACATCTCTGAGAAGTGTTACTATCTGAAGTGGATGGCATACAACACATTAGCAACAATAATGTTCTTACAATTGACCCATTCTGTTGTTTATCTACAATTTTCTGTAATAGCTCCCAAATAGCTATTTACCCATACCTGAAAATTTAAGATAGAGCAATGTGATGTGGCCTAATTACTTTGAGAAGTGATTTATTTTTAAATGGGTGGATCCCTGTGAGTCTTTTTTTTTTTTCCGGATGATATTGCATACTCCCTTTGGATTTTGGAAAGGTACAAATTTCTCATTTGGAATTTTCAATTCATATTCTTGTCTTAACTAATTGGACTACTTGCAAGGTGTTAAGGCAAAATTCTCTCCCAGTTTCAAATGAGGCAATTTTCATTTTGAAAGCTCAATAACTTAGCTGTACTAGTTTCTTATCCCAGAATAAGTCTGTCTGAGCTACATGAAAAGCAAGATCGTTTAGTTATGGGGTATTTTGTTTTGTTTTGTTTTTACAGTGGCCCCCACAAAATGTTGTCTTGACCCTTGTTCATTGGTTCCCTTGGCCTGCCTGAATGCTAGCCCTGGAAACAGGGGTTCTCAACCTCCCGAATATTGAGACCCTTTAACACAATCCCTCATGTTATGGTGATTCTCCAACCATAAAATTTTTGTTTCTACTTCATAGCTGTAATTTTGCTACTTTTATGAATTTTAATGAAAATATTCTTGGAGATAGAGGTTTGCAAAAGTTCCATGACCCATAGGTTGAGAGTGTCTGACTTGAAGTGTCAGTGCTTAGTAATCACTTTGCTTTGGGTAAACCAGGATAGTTTATCACTCTACCGAATCTCACCAACCATCTTTCATCAACTGTTAGCCACCAGGACTAGGTGGCTTTGGGCCTTGCAGGCATGTCCAACCCTCTGATACTGCAATAGGACATATTTATGTGAAAAGTTCACATTTGAGAAGCATGCGATTCAAAACAAACTGCAAAAGAATCATAGGTGTTAATAAGGTTTATGGTCTTGTGGTGAGCCACATTGTCAGCTATGTTGAGATATGCCTGTCAGGACATTCAACCTTCCAGCAGAATCAAGTCTTCTATGTAATGTGTCCACTAAAATATCTTATAGACAAGAGAGATTAAGTGTTATCCAAAAGAGAAGGTTACATTGCATTTCCCAAAGGAAGTGTGCAGGTTTATCAAGATAAGTCTGTGTATTTGTACTTTCTGTATTATGGATGTATGTGTACACACACAGACATACACGTACACACATACACACATATGTGTGTATGTACATATGTATAAATGTGTGCATGGGTGTCTGTGTACATATATATGTGTGCATATATATGTATGTATGCATGTATATCTGTATGTTCACATGTGTGTGTGTATATTCTATTTTTCAAGGGAACTTTCTCTTCTGCCTTTCAGATACTATTGCCAACAATATTTTAATTTTATTTAACTATCTACATAGGTCTTTCTTCCTTGTTTTTTATTCCAGTCCCAACTCCCACATTTTCTCAATCCCTTAAGGGACTCACACTTTCCTGCACCATCTGCACCACCAGAACCAAATAAAAATACATTCCAAGAAACATGTTATTCTGAGAGATGAATGTATAGATGCATAAGAGCCTAAACATAAAATATGTTGCATGGATTTAAGAAGCCTGTGTTTGCCTGGGGCTCACTGACTGATGTTATTTGCTCTAAACATTTTAAATGCCCCTCTCTTGATTCATGGAAAACTTTTTGTTTGCTGTATCTATAGCTGTGAGACAGGCATTTTGAATGTTCACTGGGGTACTATTTAGTGTCTAAAGTAGTAACTCAGTACAGCCTCAAAACCCTACTAGAAATCCTCTTAAATGTAAAGTTTCTGACTGGCCAGCTACTGAATCCTGTTTGTTAGTTCCTATCCAGAAACAGTTCAACGTACAATCCTAAGATTGCATTGACCAGGGAAGCATAATGCCCCATCAATCTAGCTGAACTTGTACACACTTCTTCCTGACTCTAATCCGCTGACCTTCCGTTTCTGAGTATGTTTCCTTCAAACAACTTATCATTGTAAATCCTTTCCCTTTGAGCTGTTCTTCTATTTTAAAGCCTCTTGCCAGTTTTCTAGCCTGGAAAATCTTTCTCAAGTATGTCAGGTTCCAGCTTATATAGGGGGAATAGCAACTTGACTTCCAATTTGTAAGACTACCTTCTGCCATAGAGCCATGGAGACTGGGAATATTTGCTTGCATTTGAAAATAGACTGTTTTTCTTTTTTCCCCCACCTCTTTTTAGGTAAAATTCATGAGTAAATACACTTAATTTATGGTAGGCTTACATTACTGTAACAAAATACCTGAACTAACCATCTTAAAGGGAGGAAAGGTATATCTTGGTGTATATTTTTGTGGGGTTTAGTCCAGGGCCAGTAGGAGATGCTAGTTTTGGGCCCATGATGAGGCAACACATCATGCACAGAGCCCTGGGGTGGGGGGAGGGAAGAAACCTTATCTGTGATACCACTAGAAAGCAAGGAGAGAGAGGAAGAGATCCTCAAAATCATGTCCCAAAATGACCTAAGTCCTCCTCCTAATGAGTACCACTCAAAAGAGTACCAAGCTAGAGACATAGACTTCTATGCACTGACCTTTGGAGTCCAAACCACAGTATATTACCTACAATGGCTTTTTGTCTTATCTCTGCTGTGTACCTGCTCTCATTGGGTTGGACATAACTAGTGTAATCCTGGGTCAGAACCCAGTACTGGGATCACGTGTATTAAACTACTCACAAAAGGAGGAGGAGAGAGGGAAGGAACATTAAGACTGCCCTTTCTCAGAGAATATAGACAGAAAGCCATTTCTGAAAAGAGGAAACTAGGTGGTGATGGTGCAACTATTCATAGGTCGCATTGCAGACTCTTAGGTGGTGTTCTTGCCCTCCAAGTTGCCCAGGATACTATAAATGACTCCAATAAATACACAGTATCATTAAGCCGGATGAAGACAGAGTCCTTTCTTTGGACTATCTTTGTCTTCTTTATCTGTAATGAATAAAAAGAGGCTCCATGGGGTAAGCTATACAGCACTCCTTGACACCTTACCTCCTTCTGCTTACTGTAATAGAGTTCAAATTTATTTCTTTCTAAATTTAGTGGCCTGGAATAAAATCTTTCTTTCCTGTTTAACTTTCTCCTGGCTCATTTTCGATCTTGCATTCTTCAGAGACGTCAAAATATGAAGGATCTGAATTGTAATCAACAACAGTTGAAGGCAAAGGGCCTATTGAGCCTCCAACATGTCTCAGCATGCCAAATAACTTCTAGCTCCTGGGGACACATTTGGGAGCAATGTCACTTCACTTAATCCGTAAAGCTGACATGATAGTAGTAACATACATAGGGAGAGAAGCTAATATATAACAGTTCCTTCCAACCATACTTTACATACATGATACCCCACAGTGCTGCTGGTATCTTATCATCATTTTTCATGTGAATAAATACAATAGAAGAGGAGCTAACTTAGAAGAAGAAATGGACCAGTGAGGGGACAGGAAAAGGTAGTGGGGGGACCAAAATTCTTACTGTAGTTTCAGTGAGAGTGTCTAATATAGGCTCAGATATTTGAATACTTGGCTCCTGAATGAAAAAAAAAAGGAAAAAAAGGAGGACAGGATTACTCCTAAAGTATGGAGATTTTACCGTAGATATAAGGGAGAAAGAAGAAGAGCAGACTAAACTGGATCATTAATGAAGAGACGGGGGAAAAGTCAGAGAAGAGCCACCAACCAAGATGGCCTAGACTAAGAAGTCAAAAGACCAGCGTAGACAAAATGGTTGAGTTACATAAGGATCAGGCTGGGTTAAGGGAAGATGAAGCCCAGCTCCAGGGAGGAAGACTTTACATTGGTGGGAGTGGGATGATAAGAGCCACAGCTACCTACAGGTCCTTGGAGAGCTGGCCAACATCCATTTTGATACGTTTAATAGGCATCTCATACAGCCTTTATTTGTCATGTGTTTCATGGGGAACAGTTACCAGATGGGGGCAATGTTTGGTGAGATTTAGGTCCTAGAACATTGTTGGAAGAAGGCTGTCACTGCTCATACCAATTCTAGTTTGCTCCTCTGCTTCCTGTTTGCGACTGAAGGTGTGAGCCCTCAGCTTCTTGCTGCTGCCACTATGTCTGCTGTTTGCCACCATGCCTCTGTGCTGTGATAGATCTTGTCACCATGGAAACATGTACCAAAATCAACTGCTTCTTCTATAAGTTGCCTTGGCCATGTAGCTAACATAGAAATTGATACCAGAATGTAGGCTACTGCTGTTAACAAACTGACTGTGGGTTTTCTGTTTTGATTCGTTGTTTGTTTGTTAGGAATATAGAAGTTTTGAAATTTTGGAATACAAAAGCAGTAGAATCTTATAAGCATCACTTAAAGGACAATTATAGTAGAATCCTGCAAGATGATAGGACTGAGGGCAACTCACACAGTGAAACCTCAGCTCTAGAGGTTTCAAGGGAGGAACAATATTGACAGCTTGGGCGAGGCCATTTCTGTGATGTTTTACCAAAGCATCTGATTACCTTCTGATCTTTACCTAAGAATTTGTTTGAATCTCAGTTTAAAACTAATGGACTAATTTCTTTGGTGAGACAATTTCAAGGCAGTAAAATAAGTGAACCTTAGTTTTACAGTTATTACCAATAACCCTTATGCAGCTTGCAAAGAAAAAGAGCAAGTGGAACTTAAAAAAATACAAAATGAACAGGGTAAGGGTAAAGGGAAAAGAAAACAATCCTATAAAATGTAATGTTGTAGCCATGGCTTGTGCTGAAAAATGCAATAAGGTAAGTGCCATTAGGAAGTGCCATTTCTGCTTTGAACTAGGATAGAGGGAAGTGTACCTTTGGAGCAAGAATCCACCCAGCTTAGTTTCCTTGCTAAAGAGCCCTTTCTGCTCCTAGAAAGCCATCGAATAAAAGCCTTTTGCTAATGTCAACCAAAGCTGGCAGACAAACTTGACAAGATCATCCACAAGGTGATGGCTTTGGAGGTATGCAGAAATACAGTAGCGAAGGAGGTGTGGATTCTTTTCCCACAATTCCAGAGGGCTGCTGAGGTCACCCCCATGCATGGCATGGAGACCCTTTTTAAAGTGGAAGAAAGGGTAGGAGGCCATGAGAGGTCATTTTGTGAAACACTGAAAGTGAAGCTTGATTGTGGCAGAGACCACAGATGTAGACACAAGAGCCATGGAATATCTTTCAACGACTGTCACATAAAAAGAGTGGAACTAGTCAAGGAGAGAAATGAATGTTGCAGACAGCAAAGCTGGAGGCGTGAAGTCATCTAAGCACTTTGATACTTGACAAAGAGATCTTTGGTACAGAAGATCTGAGCTATGCCCCTATGCCTCCATTTTGAAATGATAATGTATATTCTGTGTCATGGTATGTTAGAAGTATGCAGCTTGCTTTTTTTATTTTACTGGAAGTCACAACTAAGAGATTACCTTAAGACTCAAAAGAGACTGGATTTTGGACTTGTAAACAGTGTTGAGACTGTAAAAGGCTGAGAACATTTGAGGTTGGGCTGCATGAATTTTGTGTTATGGCTCCCAAGTCAGTGGGAGCCAGAGAGTGGAATGTGGCAGTTTGAGTGAGAATGCCCCTCTTTGTCCCAGTTCATGTTGTTGTGTGGAGAGTAAAAGTTGTCTTCTGGAAGCATAGCACCATGCTATACTCCATAAATAAACAAAACTATGATTTATCAGTTTGAAATTAAAATAAAAAAATGTTTCCCAGGCACTAGATGAAGTTTCACATATTTTTTTCCAGGATAGACTGCTGGAGGAAATAATGATTTAAATTAGGTCAAATACAGGTTCCTTTCCTGTTGATGTTATCCTGGAATTGATGGGTGGGACAGGGAAGGGTGGAGTAGAGTACATGTTCATCCTGTGATACAGGACATTTCCATTCGTTTGCTTACAGTTTACTGTTAGCTTTGGCTCCTTCCTGTTCTGGCCAGCATCTGTACCGTGAGAACAATGGCAGTCATCTAAGTGTCTTTATGCTGCAGGTTTTCTAAGTGAGGAACTTCTACTTATACCTTTGGTTCTGGTTTCCCACTCACTGCTGACTTCAAAGAAAATGTACTCACATAAACAAAAACATTAAAATCTCAGTGATTAAGAACCAGCTTTTATTCACCTTTGGGCTAGAGTAGAGTATGGCACTTACATTGCAAGTGTGGGGTGAAAACTGAGAAGATAGAAAGCAGACTCTATTTGGAGTCATAACAAGAAGATTCTGGCTTGGCCATGATGCTTGCATAGGCATGTGTAAATGTCTATAGTCATCATTTTTCATAATTTCTAATAGTACTGATTTCTCTTTGGTATTCTGTTTTTCTATGCATCTTTCATCTCTGCTTATGGTGTTATCATCCCCCTTATCCAGAGACTTTTATGTTGTTAAATTCATGCATTTCAATGTCCGAGTGGTGCATTTCAAATGACAACAGTCATACAGTGAAGAGAAGTTAATGCTGGCCTCAGCCTGTGGAGTGTGTACTATTCACTGGATCTGCCCACTTTTCTAACACTGATTGAGATCTGCACTGAGCTAGAGTTATTTTCCCATAGCCACAGAGAACTAGAAATCTCTGGGAATTTCCATTTCCCCAGGGCAGCATGCAGCTCTTTGCTCACAGGGGTGCAAATAGGAACCCCAGATGGTTTGATGCCTTGATGCAAAACTGACTCCAAGTCATAATTTAAGCTCCAGCCTTTCCCCATGAAATGGGACCAAGACCAGGACTTTTTCTGAAAACTTACATTGTCTGCTCTCATTCTTCCCCCTTTCTCCACTGTTTTTCCTAGAAGTATTTTCTTACTATATTATTTTCTTCCTAAAGCTTATCAAGGACTTCTTCTGTGGGACCTAGATTGTGCAGCCATGTCTTCTGTTGATCATAAGGTCTTATGAAGACTGGCCAGACTTCTCAGAATAAAGATTGCTCTCTTTTCAGTTCTCTCTTGCCTTCTGCCAACTTGCTCGGTGTCCTCACACCAAGTGATTGTGACTCACGTGTGCTGCTGCCCTTCTGCACACCTTGTATTATTCCATCCATTTATCCTTCATGATTATCTAAAACTTTCCCAATGCTTGACGTCTTGAGAAACGCATTCTGCTCGCCAGCTCTTAATGAGGCATAGATACTGTGGTGGTCAGCAGCCCTCAGATGAAGAAAACTTGGACAACTTATTTAATGTCTGTCACCTATTTGTTCACTTTAACAGTAATAAGATTCCTCTGGCTATAAGAACATATAGAGAGCTTGGAAGGATAGTAACTCTTACTAGCATCTAAAAGAGATATTCAATTGGTTCTCTGCTTAACTAGATTATAAATTTGTATGTATGAAATCATACACCTGGTATCCTTGATGCCTCACACAGTGTTTTGAACACTGAGGATACAAAGTTGACTACAAATAAATATCTGGTAAGCAGAGCATGCTAAGACCCTTTCCTAATGCTTCTTTTTATGCTTTAAAATATAGCACATATATAAACAAATCCAAATTCATGAAGTCTGCTACCAATTTCAAACAGAAGACTGAAAGAAAACATTCTGGCATTTGTTATGCCTTTTAGTTTCTTGAATACCTACGTTCCTTTCACCTTGAAGTTGATGGAAGTTTCTACTTGAAAATATAGTCAAATGCATAACAACATAAGGCCCGTAGTAAATTAAGAAATCCTCTCTTCTCTCTCTTTCCTGGCCCTTCTTCTTTATTTTTGCATATCTCTCCTCATCATCAACTTTTCTTCTTTCTATATCTCAGTCTCAGAGACCAAGATAGTAAATGGATTTAGACATTTTCTGCCTTTCTCCCTCTTTGCTTTTGACAGTTTTTGAAAACCATGACCCTGACAGCTTTGACCTCTTAAAATGTGATTCTTCACTTTCAACAGTGTTTGTTTAATAAATAGATAGCATCACATATCTTTGGGGCTTCCCCCTACAGGGTGATGAAAGATATTTTCCATTTAGCTCGTTGTTTTTTGAAATCATTGGGTGTTTCTATAAAATGTCTCTTGGATGCCCAAAGTCCCTATGAAACGTTTTTAGTGTCTGAAGGTACTAGAATAGTGGATGTAGTGCAAAAAGACATTGGTTTTTCACTCTATAACATGAGCTTACACAATTCTGTCCATAGGACCATAATGAATATTAATTTGAAATGGCTACCACCTTTCCCTCTAAGGATCACTGTAGTTAAAGATGATCCTTTTGTTCCTTTTAAAACATGGCCTTTCACGTACATGTCTTTTAACACCCATTTCTCTCCATTTCGATTTGAAGTTCTGTTTGTACATTTTGTTCCTTGCCAGAGCTTACATTCTCACCTGTCCTCAGATATAATGAATGCTTTAAAATATTTGCTGAAAGGATTAAGATTCCCAGAAAGAGACTGAGCAGAGAGAAATCGGTGAAAGATTTAGGAAATATACCGTGTGTGGTTGCCAGCTCACGTACAGACTCACCCAACTCCCAGAAGCCTGATGACAGGGAAGATGAACAGCGCATCCCCTTACTCCACATAGGCAGTTTTTCTAGTAAATCTAAAACCGTGATCAATATTCTCCATTTATATTTCAGCTCCCCATGAAGAAGAGAGAACACAGATAATATCACAAAAATACACAGTTCTACCCCTCCCTTTTCTATCTCCCTGGACAAAATGAACAAAGCCAACCTTGAGTTCAATACCCAAGCCAAAGAATAGAACCCTTTCCAGCCCGATCCATCCGGGAATGCACTGATTCTGTCTTCTTCCCTTTGCCTAATTAGAATCTCTTTGTCAGTCGCTCTGTCACCAGAATTCTGGGGCTGACTTACTATGAGGAGTTTCGTTATGCTTCTGATATCTACATATTAATTTCCTTTGGGCACCTGGCTGAAATTACAGAGAACTTTCTCAGTGAGTTCATGCCCCTGTTGAGCCTGAAATCAATTTTATGACAATCCCAAACCACTTTTCCATCTGTGGTTCCTTGATTCTGTTCATTGATGTAGTAGTAAAAATTAATCTTAAGGAAAAGATATTTTGCTTAGTTTGGGGCATTCTATTTCTAAGTGGTTTGAAGGTTTAAGTGAAATTGAGATTTAGAGAGCAACATGTGCCAGATTTCTCATATCATCTGATGGAGTATCACACGGTCGAATAGTCTCCCTTCTACTATAAATATTAGCATTATGAATGTAGTCAAACAAAAAAGGAGGTTTCACCAATTCATTTAAAGCTTGGTACATATTTAGAGATACTAGTAAAACTACGAAGAAAACTAATTGTACTTAGAAAGTTTCTCAGTGACTTATAAAACTGAATTTATGATGGATTCCTTTAGTGAGACTTCCATTATCAGCTTCCTCAGTCATAAAGCCTGAGGATGATATTTTGGTCAAGCTGGCTTACTGAAAAAGGCCTTGTTAAAAAAAGAAAAGAAAGAAAAGAAAAGAAAATGAAAAAAAGGAAAAGAAAAGAAACATGAAAGGGACAGAGCAGGCAAGGAGTCCAAGAATGATTGGTCTTGGACTGAGTCTAGCCCAGATCCTGCAAGGGAGTCTGAAGCATACATTATTCTGTTGACTTGGTCAATCTAGAGCAACAGTGCTGGACTTTTCCTTTCTTTTGCAATCTACCATTTGCTGTGGGCAGCTCACAAAAGCAAGACATAAACTATTCTAGGAACAGAACATAAAACCTTTAAGCTTTTCTTGGCCATGCTACTGTTGTGGACAGAAGGAAATTCCTTGAAGAGAGGTAGGTAGCTCTAGATGGTTAATAATTTTATCTTCTGTCAGCTCTTGTTTAAGATATTCCTGGAGATAAGATGTGGATGGAAGACAGGAATAGTTCCTACTGTGCTGTCATTGAAGAATAGGCTATATCTGGCATCATTTTACATGTTCGATAAATACAAATACAAGAGTCAATTACTCAAAGGAGAACTTTACTGCCTTTATTGTGAAGTAGAAATAGCATTTTAAAATATTAAAACTTCTTCAAAATTACTTCAAGCCAACATTCCAGGGGACCACTGCCCCAAATGGGATGAGTGATACTGGAGGCAGAATCTCTGTCTCTCAGTTTGCATTTCTTTGTTCCTAACCAAAAACTTCACTGTCTTAAAAGAAGACATTTGGACAAAGCCTAAAGATAAATAGAATCCCATGTTACTGCCAGCACGCTATAGAATCATTTATAACCCATGTCCCAGGAGCTGGGACTATGGCTCAGTGGATAAAACACTTGCCAAGGAAATGTGAGGAATAGAGTGTAGATTCCAGGCACCCATGTAAAAGCCAGGTACCTGGCTGCCTGTCCGTGATGGTGGCTGAAGTGACTGGAAGATTCTGAGACACCCTGAAGATAAGAAACTCCCGCTGTGAAAAGAGGAAACAAAGGATCAAGTAGATGTTGAGACCCTAAAATAGTGAAGTGCCTAGTTCATGTTTGTCCTCTATTTCTGAACTTATTATCTCATAATTTCCTTTGATTCCGGTTAGGTATCAGCACTTCTCCTGTATGTAGGACAGCCCCTACAGTGGTATCTAGGATGAATTTGATGATATTTTTGAATAATTGAGAAATGTACATTTGGTACATTTATGACATCTTCCTAGCTCATCCTAGAGGTCATTAGAAGCTCTTGAAGAGAGCTGTGAACCATACATGAAGATTCTTGCTTGTGGAACCAAAAAAGATAGCCTGATTCCTGGCTGAGCTAAGGCTTGAAACTCTGGGAACACTGAAGAAACAATAGGTACTCCTTCTATTCCCAGGTACCAGGTCCCTGTCACTAGCCACAGTCCCAGCCCTGTGGATTTGTGGCCATCAGTCATGTATAGGCAACACCCCCAGCCCCTCTGCATGTAGAGAATGTGCCTTGTGTTCACATAAGATCAAGACAGAGCTCCATTTTAATGAGGTACCTAAAGGCCTGGAGGACTTTGCCAACAAGCATTCTTTCCCAGACACTCCTCCCTGCAAAATGTATTTAACCTCAGACTCTCCCTGAGAAGTGGGGTATGGGTTGTACTCATCTACTTTCCTCCATGACAACAAATGCCTTAAAACCATAGACTGCCTCTTTTCATCGGGATCCATTGTGGGGAGCCATGGAGAAGGCCTTCGCCTACAGAGCCATAGAAGGCTTCTCTATGCTCCCAGCCATGGCAGCCACCAAGCCCAAGCTCAAGCCCACCACCCCCCCTACAAACCAAGTACTATCACTGTGGGACCAGATACAGCTTCCCTCACCCCCACCCCCACCCCCAGTCCTACCCCCACCCCCACCAGGACTAGATCCAGTCCACAGGCCTGACTCCATTCTCAGCTCTTCTGTGGCTCCCAGCGACACCTGAGTGTCTGAGAGTCTGAGAACCAGATAGTCCCAAGGGCTGCCCCACAGCCCAGCACCTGCTGGGCAACAGTGTAGGGTAAGCTCAGTTGGTCAACCTCCAGTATCTTGCCTCCCTGAGCGGTTGAGCCCTGTGGCAGAGTAGACGTGGAACACAGTAGATGTGGAACCCAATAACCCTACACTTATACTGATATATGCTTTTCTCAGAGTTATATCTGGATAAATAGCAACCTGACCACAGGAACTGAAAGTTATAGAATGCCAGTGACCATCCACAGAGTAAAGCCTCAGATGAAGATGGGAGTGGGTGTATAAGTACCCCTGTGTCCCCTGCTATTGGGGACAATTTTAAGGTTATCATAGTTTTTCAGATCTCAGCAGGACAAAATCCGAACCATTCACAAAGTGCCTTCTCCATTAACGTAGCCTTTGCTGGGGAAACATGTCCCTGGTGTTACAAGCCACTCAGAGCCTCATCCATATGTAGGCTGTCAGAAAATCTTCAGATCAAGATTCTCTGGGGCGGAGGGTCTGGTCTCAGTATTGTCCAATATGTATTTAATAACCATAGCTTTAGCTACTTTCTCTTTAGACATTTTGAGTTTCAAAATGGTACTTTGAAGTCTAAAACTCCATCCAGGTAGTATAACAATAGCTTCTGACAATGAGAGTCTGAGCTGGATCCAGGAAGTCAATTGGATAGCATTGACCAACCAATCAGGGTAATATATAAGTTTTTCATAACATGGAGAAAGAAAGGCTGCCGGGAGAAGGTAGAGTTATTTCTACTACATTAAAGTGGAGAGAGAAGAGGGAGCTGTGAATGCATGGCTGCGTGTGGGAAGTAGCCTTGAAGAACGAGGGTTCTTCAAACAAAATCTGTTTGGATTTCCCCTCTCAACAGCTCTACCCTGAAGACAAAGATGAAGTAGTCCCTTCTGGTACAGAGAAAGGCTCTTGCATGTGAGGACTTCCTCTGTTGTTCCCAAGAGGCTGCAAAAGATCAAAGGCATCTCCCTGCACTTGCTGGTTTTCAGGTGCCTCTGACTTAACCAGGCAGCACACCATGTTTAATCCCTTCAAAGAGGCTCTGCTTCTTTTCCTTGTCTCCACAATTTCAGTAAACTCAAGAATTAGGCTCCACTCACTGAGGAAACATTCAAACAGCAATAAGTAGGGAACAACCCCATGGCTGGACTGCGTACATGTACATATTTCTCAACGTCTACTTAAACCTTCCCTTCATGTTGGGTCCCTGGAGATAGGCATGGGAGGGGAAAGGTCACTGGATCTCTTCCTCTTCTCAGTGTGACCATATGCAATACACCTTCTGTTTCTGCATTTCAGTATTAGAAAGGACCCTTCAATAGCTTGATTAATATTACATAAAATTAGAGAATCGAGGTTCTAGACCTTGATAACTAGACATATTTCAAATGTTCTATAGTTGTATGTGGCAAGGGGCTGTTGGGCAGCACAAACACTTCCATCACTTCCAAACCTCTACTGGCTGGAGATAGGCCCAACTGACAAACAAGGGGTAGGCTGGCTATGGCATTCTCTTTGTTTGGCTCCAACCTCCACAAAAAGAATCTAATTCTTTACACATTAGCCTTGGTAAGCTTAACCATACCTATCAGAACACTTTACTCTGAAACTCCTTAAAGAGATGGCTACTACATATTTTACGTGCATGGGAACACACCTGTAAAAAGAAAGGTCCAAAGGAGTAAGTAGATTGGGAAAAGGAGAGGTGGCCAGGTCAAGTTTTGATGTCAGCCAAGTGACTAAGGGCATCTGCCACTCCCACCAACCATCCTCAGCTTCCTCTGTACACGTGGCACTCCAGAGTCATGTGAATCATTTAGGGACTCTGGCGGGATAGGTTAAGTCGGGATTCATTATGAACAGCATGCTTTGGCATACTGAAAAACACCTATATTCCTCCTTTTGTAGTTCAATCAATTTAAACTTACCCCCAACTAGCTTACAAATAAATGAGACTCTGACTATGGTTATTTATTTGGCCTTGACAATTACTGCAGGGCCATCCCTAATCTACTCTTCTGCCTACCTCTCCAGTGGTACATGGACACTTACTGTTTCCCCTGGCTATGTGCTCATGGATCAGTTCCTCCCATTCCCTCACTCTTCCTCTCCTTTCCCTCTACCAGAACACTCCAAACACACCTACCTTTAATCCCTCCAATAACTGGCTGTAGCCAATTTTATTTAAACAATAGTTTTAAATCAAGTAATAAGGTTTACACAACAAAAGCCTGTGAATGTGAGAATTCACTCCTTCACACTAGTAGGCTTAGACCTTTTCCTACATAATTAGCACTACAATGCATAGCAAGACAAAACCTCAACAAGTTTTATGCCTGCTGGAAGCATAGGTTATTTTTGACTGATCTTTCTTGTTTTAAAATAATATCTCATCTGAGGTCACTCCCATTGAGTCCTGAGAGTATCTCACCTCCCAGGTCTCTGGGACTTTCTAGAGGATCCTCCATCTCCCACCTAGAGGCTGCATATTTCCATTCATTCTGCTAGCCCTCTGGGCGTCTCTCCTGTCCCCCTCTCCATACCTGATCCTGTTTCCCTTTTCCCCTCCCCCTCCCCTCTCCCACCTAAATCCCTCCCTCCCTCTGCCTCCCATGGTTATTTTCTTCCCCTACTAAGTGGGATAGAAGCATCCTCACCTGGCCTTTCTGCTTGTTAAACTTCTTAAATTCTGTGGATTGTATCCTAGGTTTTCTATACTTTTTGGCTAAAATCCACTTATTAGTGAATATATACCATGTATGTCCTTTTGGGTCTGGGTTACCTCACTCAGGATGGTATTTTCTAGTTCCATCCATTTGCCTGCAAAATTCACTATACCATACATGAAATGCCCAACAGTGAAGAGAGGGAACTCGAAGAGTCCACCTCCACTAGATAGACAGGGCCTCAAGAGGAGGAATGGTGTTACGAACCCACAGTCAAAATTTCTGATCAAGAAGTGTGCCTGTCTAAAAGAACTGCAGGGGAAAAAATGGAGAAGAGACTGAGGGAAAGGCAGTTCAGTGGTCAGCGTAGTTGGGGATCCATCTCATGGGGAGACAGTAAGGCCTGCCACTATTACTGATGCTATAATGTGCTTGTAGACTGGAGCCTCACATGGCTGCCCTCTTTGGGGTTCAATCAGCAGCTGACTGAGACAAATACAGATGCTTATACCCAACCACTGGACTGAGCCCAGGGACCCCTATGGTCGAATTATGGGAAGGATGGAAGAAGCTGAAGAGGAGGGTGACCCCATAGGAGGGCCAGCATTCTCAATTACCTAGACTCCTGGGAGCTCTGAGGCATTGAGCCACCAACCAGGCAGCATAGGGGAGCTGGTCTGAGACCCCTGACACATAGATAGCAGAGGACTGCCTGGTCTGGCCTCAGTGGGAGATATGCCTATTCCTTGTGAGACTTGAGGCTCCAGGGATATAGGAGCCTCGGTGGTGGGGGACCATCCTCTTGGAGACAGGGGAAGGAGGAATGAGGTGAGGAACTTTGAGAGGGGGCATCAGAATGGGAGGCCAATGGCTGGATTGTAAATAAATTTTAAAAAGACAGTGTTTTATTGGTTATTTGAGAACTTCACACAATGTAGTTTGACCAAATCCTCTACACTCCACACTCCAATTCTTCACAGATTCACCCCGGCTTCCCCAGCCTTTCCCACCCTTGGTTTCTCTGATCTTCATTAGCAAACAAAATTCACCAACATTTCCTCTCCATTCCCCACTAAGACCAATTACCATGAAGTTCTTATCTTTCAACTTTTATCCACATTGAGCCTCTAGTCCTGCATCAGTTCCACATTTGGATCCTGGCTGGGGTTGACATCGAGGTGTCTACTCATAGGGACTGGGAACCTCTGTATCGACTTGTCCACCTTTGGTTTGTAGGGCCGTGGCTTAACCTGTGATCTCAAGACCCAAGAAGAGCTATTGATTTTCAGTTTTCAGCTTTTTACTTCTTGTTATGGTGGAAGACATCCCAAATCCTCAATTGCTAGCCAGAGGCTCTTGGTCCTGAGAAGGCTTTGATGTCCCAGTGTAGGGGAATGCTAGGACAGGGAAGCAGGAGTGGGTAGGTTAGTGAGCAGGGGGAGGGAGGATGGGATAGGCGGTTTTGGAGGGGAAACCAGGAAAGGGTATAACATTTGAAATGTAAAGAAAGAAAATATCTTAAAAACAACAAAAAAAAATAAAACAAAACAAACAAAAAATGTATTTGGAGTTCCTACAGTAAGGAGGGCAGGCAGGTGCTCTATTTTCTCTCCTGAGCCCTCACTTCCACTCCTGCTCTCCATGTTCCCAACTGAAGCCTTTGCTACTGTTCTGATTAAAAGTGGCTTCTTCCACTAATACATTCCTCCCCGTGGTTATTAACTTCCTCCACCCTGAGTGAATTGAGCCTAAAACTCATTATTACATCTCAAACGTTACCTTCACTCCACTTAGAAAGCTGGCCACAGTGGCTTGTAGTCATTAAGAATTCTTTGCACATACAGTGATATACCACCTCACATCATGCTGAAGACTTATGTGGCATATGTTGCAATCATGGGATATTAAAAATAATAATAAAAAAACATGAGCAGATTACCATGGCCGTTTGAACCACGATACCTGCTGTTTGTGTATCCCCAGCTGGCCCGTCTCTCACAGCACAGCTTCTGTATTCTAATTTTTAGGACTTTGAACTAAAAAGATAATGATTGGCTCACCACCCGGTGAGCTAGATGTTTCATTTTGTTATTTCTGGGGCAATGTCAATCTGGTTGGTCTCTCCCTCCAAACCCCACTCTTCCCAGGTGAGGCTCCAATTAATGCACCAGAGGAAGGTCTAAAATCTAGGTGCAGGTGTCCTGGGCGAGTAAGTCAAGGACTTACTGGCATCCCACAGGTGTGTACTGGTAGCTATTGAGGACTAGTCTGACTCTTCATATTTTCATTATTTTCTTAGTTTCAATTTTCCCTACAATTGAATTTTATACCAAACTAGGAAGTATTAAGCTATATTTGCTTTCTGCTTCTTCCCAGACATTTTTGCAGACACACTGTCATTGAGCGATCACATCACGGTAAACCTAGTGTTACCCTGCTAGACTAGGAAATAAACTCCTCTTGTTACTCATGTGGCCTGATTAACAGCGAACCATAGATTTTGAAATAATTAAGAGATGCATCTGATGGAGACTCACAGGTTCTCTGTTAAATAGACTCTAATTTTCTTTGATGATTCAGAGAGTATTTTTGTAGCTTGTGTTAATCATCATTGTTGGGAAAATCAATTGCCAGCTAAGCAAGATTTCCAACTGCTATGAGCAGATAAAATAGCTCTCAGAACTTGCTCACACTGAACTGCATTCTTTCTAGAAGCTCCCTATGTTTGTTGAAGTTTATATCAATGAACTTTTAGTAACACTACAGTCTTCCCCTGTGATGTACTGAGGTGACACATGTATTTTAAGAATGTCCCTGTTAGTACTCTAAGCTCCACCCCATAATTACCTGGCAACAGCCAGGTATGCCCCACCCCATAGACCTGGCCCACTATAAAAGGGGCTGCTTGTCCCTCCTCTCTGTCATCACTCTTACCTCTTAGCACTCTCACCTCTCTGCCTCTCTTGGGGTCTCCTCCCCTCCCCCCTCTCTCCACTTGATCATGACCGCGGCCTCCACTCCTCCACTTCTCTTCTCTGTCTCTCTCTGTCTCTCTCTCTCTGTCTCTTTCTCTGTCTCTCTGTCTCTCTCTCTCTCTCTCTCTGTCTCTCCCTCTCTCTATCTCTCTCTGTCTGTCTCTCTGCCTCTCTCTGCCTCTACTATATCATTAACTCCCATCCTCTTCCCTGAATAAACTCTATTCTATTCCATGTCTGTGTGTGTGTGTGGTCCCTCAGGGGGAAGAGGTGCCTAGGCATGCCACACTCTCTAATTCCCTTCTTCTCTCCCCTTTTATAAACCTATCATTTGGTGCTGAAACCCGGGAACAACATTAACCCATCAGTCCACATGTAACTTCAGTGTGTCTCTGCTGGTTTTTATCTTATCATTCAATAGAGTTACCCCAAGCAGTGGCTTTATACACTGTTTGTGGTTCTGTCCTAGGCCAGTGGGGACAGGAGAGGCTTGTGTTTTCTCAGACTTCCAAAAGCAAGTCTCCACCATACAACAGAGGCTTACTCTGGAATTGACAACTGACTAGAGAAACAATTGGCCTAACAATGCACTTGATTGTCTTTGAGAAGAACAGGCTTGGGCCAAAAGGAAAAACAATGTAGGGTGATTTTAGGATAAGCTAAAAACAGAAATGGAAATGATTGTATGGTTGCATGGGTAGTATATAATTGAGCAAATATTCAGGGAGGACATAGGTGTCACCCATGTCTGGGTCTCTGTCTCCTGCCTTACAGCTGTAAGATGTCTCAAAGGTAAAGCAAAACATTCCACATGCCAAGAGAAGTTATCAATCAGTTAGGGCTTTCTCCAAAGACTGGCTTAAAAGGCAACCATGGAAACAACCCAGGTAGGCCATGTTGGTATCCATAGATAGAAAAAGCTTAATGTTCTTGTTCTTCAAAATGCCTAAAATGTGACAATAGTCATACTAGTAATCATCACCAAACTTTCCCAGTGCATCATATATTGTGAATATTTACAAATGAAGCAGATATTCATGTGCTTGTAAAGAATGGGCAATGGGGCTCCCAAGCAACCTGGCTCAGATCGGGCTTTGATCTGGGCATGGCTATGCAAAATCAGCTTCTTGTTCTTATGTCTGATCAATATAAATGCTGCTAACAAGCACTTCGAACATTGAAAAGGTATGTGGGGGGGGCAGATTTTCATTGTCCTAAAGTCTTATGGCATAATGAAAATCACATTGTCTAGGTTATATATATATATATATATATATATATATATATATATATATATATATGTGTGTGTGTGTGTGTGTGTGTGTGTGTGTGTTTTATTGAGAGTCTCAGTTTTCATATATTTATTGTAACCACTGACTTTTTATCAAGTCATGGTGAATTTAGATACTTTTCCCCTATTGTATAGCAAAGACATGCAGCTACCTCTTTGCTTCAGGGTAGGAGGAGACAGGAACAGAGAGAGATTGGACAGGGGGTGCAGGGTCTTTGTCATTCTGGATCTTTGTGCAAACTCCTGTAACTGGTGAGCTAGTGCCGGAATGCCAGGTGTAGGAAGCTTTGTAGCAGAGTCAGGATTTACTATCAAGGCATAAACCTAGCTCCTGTGCTGACTGCTGTGAGGAGTAATATGGGGCTTCTTTCTGTATTTCAGTACTGTATACAGAGAAACCAGCCATCCATAGCTAAGCTATCATTAGTACTAAGACTGTATGAGGGCTGATTAAAATGCATTCCTATTATACAAATCAATCTTATTTGCCTTCTGGTAGGTCTTCTTAAGAGGCAAAGAAAGAAAGGAAACACAGAGAACCGTTAGGATATTGTCCATTCCTCCATGTGCACACAAGAGTATGCCCTGGAAGTAAACTTTTCAGTTTGATATGCTTCAGGGGACAGCCTGGCAAACCACTTCCAAATGACAAAATCCAATCTGCTCTTAGTTCTCATAGCGCCCACAAGGTAGCAAAGCTTTTTTCATATTTTAAAATGTTATATAAAACCAACCAAACAGAGCTATAAAGAGGTTGCACACAAACACCCAAACTTAAAATATTTATTCAGGGAACTTTAAACAACGATTGAAAAAAAGTTGACTAAGGGTGTGGGTAGAAGAGACAGGGTTGTTCAAAAACTGCTGTGCTAAAGTACAATGTTTAAAGTGTGATTGGTCTACCCTGCTTTCTGTACTTCCAATATCTTTTGTCATAGTCTATTTTCATCTTCTTAGTACTTTTCCTCTACTAGTATACAATAAAACAGATTTCTGAATCATGTTTCCTCTCTTCTAGGTCTCTTCTCTCACCCCTAGAATCTAAGCTCCAAGAAGAAAAGTATGTTATCTGTTCTGTTACTTCTGTCAATCAGGTGCTTAGAACAAGGTTGACCATGTATATGTGTGGAAGGAAGCAACCAAGCAATATGTTCATGCAATATTTTAAAGAACTAGTTTTTACTAGAGGTAAGACCATTAGTTTCATGGAGGATCTGCTAAGTTTACTTGCTCTGTTCTCATAAAACACTATGACTGGTTCTTCACAAATAACCATGGCTCGCCTTCCTCAGTCTATTGAGAGCAAAACTATAGAAAATAGTGAGAGTCAACTGGGAGAGTAGCACACCATTATGGCTCCAGGACTAGCAAGGCAAAGGCAGGAGACTCATGGCTTTGGGATCAACCTGAGCTACCAGTAAGACCTTATCTAAAAATAATAAAAATAAGGAAGTAAATAAAGGCATGGGTGGTATATATTTATTAAGCTCCCATGGTAGAAGGGAACCTCAAATCAGTTTTCTATGTTATCTCAATTAAAGGATTCTCTCCAAACAACTGAGAGGACCAGCATTTGCAGGAATAAAATTGATAGTGTGACATCTCACAACTGCCCCAACAGCCATTTCCACGAGGGCTGGAATCTAGACATAGACACCTGTAACTTAGCCCAACACCCACCAGAGTTAGTGGGGAAGCAAGGATATGGGGGAAGTGGACTTCTTTAGAAAGGTTCTTTTTGAGCAACTTCCATCTGTATTGCCTGGAAACTGGCAGTTCAGTTCACAAGTTAGCAGGCAGAGGCAGCTTGATTCACTTGCAAATACTTCATGGATGCACAGCAGTTCAGTTCAGTACAGTCAGATTAGCAACTATGGTGACAGGACCTAGCAAAGGTAGCCAGGCCTCAGCTTTTGGTTCCAGTCAGCAGGAGAGACCAACAGGAACACAGGGACAAGTTCTCAGCTGTGCTTTCTCAGGAAAGTGAAGATCAGTGAAGAGGAGAGAGCCACAAGCATTGAACAGCTAGTTATACCAGCAAGCCAGACTGTCTCTGTCACTCTGTGGAGCCCTCTTTATACCCTCCAAACGTCGCTTTTCCTCCATGTGCCTTGCCTTCGCTTGTGTCTTACCTCAGCATGTACATCCAATCAGCCTGAGTCTGCAGAAGTCAGTCAACAAACTGCAGTACACTACCAGAAGATTTTTGGTGTGTTTCTCTCTATGGAGTCCAGGCAAATGCACTCAACCTAGCAATGTAAGACAGACCAATACATGTGTGTCGTTAGCAAAGAATCTTGCATCACCTGTCCTCTCACATGCTTGCTTTAGCGGAGCATCCTCTCTCCTGCGTCTGCTTAGGTGAAATGTTCCTTTCAAGAGTGTGCCTTGGGCCTTTCATACCTGTGTCCAATTTCACAAAACATTCCTTCAGCAAACTTTCCAAAGAACCCTTAAGTTTCCACTTCCACAACCTGTTAGGCTGTGACTCTTACTGCTAATAACATATAGGTTGCAAAGTCAAGAACGAGCCAGGAAGAGCAATGGCTTACAGTCTCACTAAGATGAATTCAACCTGAGAACAGATTTGAATAAGAATGAGCTAAGCAGGTGTAAGGAAATCTGTACCAGAGAAAAGAGACCTAAGAGTCTTGAGATGTGTTCGTGTGTGTGTGTGTGTGTGGTGTGTGTGTGTGTGTGTGTGTGTGTGTGAAAACTCAGCCTTGGCTACTCATGGAAAAATAATTTAAGGGCACAATTTTGGCAAATCTTGGAGTTTTACTCTTTAAATCTTTAGATATCATGTGTTACTCAAAAGATGCTTTTACAGATTAAATAAATAAATAAATAAATAAATAAATAAATAAATAAATCTATCTGTTGGTCCATGGTTTAAATTTCACTTTTGAGTAAGAAAATACAAAGAAAAACAGAAACAAAACAGAAGCAACAACAACAACAACAATGATAACAAAATCCTATCTCCTCCTTAGCATGATTTTTATACCAATTGCACATTTTGGACCTGAATCTTTTGCAACAAGAATACCTGTGGCATTCTTGTAAGAATTTCTCCTATATCTTCACATTATTTTTTTCATTTCTACCCTACTAGGACTTTTATTTTCAAGGTGGTGCTTATAACACTCAAGTAGTTAGCACCATCTTGGTTCATGAGTTTCAACTAGTCACAATGTAACTTTTTCCTCAAGCATTAAGTATTCATCCCATGTAACAAATGAAAAATACAATAAACTTTCTGATTTGGCTCTTATTCAACATTATAAATGAATTTCTTCATTTGCTTTGATTTCTAAAAATATCGCACGAAATGAGATCCACGTATTAACAGTAACAGAAAAATTAAGTGTTTATATTCAAACATCTGAGAACTCTAGAATTTAGGATAAAGTGACAGGCTATTGTAACACCACAATCAAATTCCAGAACAAAGGAAAGGAAAATCCACAGAGTTTGACATGTTTCCCACGTTCAGCAGGCCACAGGAGGACTGTGAATAAATCTTGCTTATCAGGGCTCTTTTCTCAGGAGGCACAAAAAAAAAAAATGAGTAAGGGCTAATACTCATGCTTGAGAGCAATCTGAAAGACTGAATTCTAGCTGGTTTGACTCAGGTCCTTGATACCCTGGGCACCAGAATTTGGAATCAGCTACAAACAGACACAAACAGCATGTGAAAACTATGTTTCTGAGGAGTATGAGCTCAAAACATGATTGAGAGGTTGATCATTTACGGGCACGCTAATTGGTGAAAATGTTTTCCTGTATATGGGCTGGAGTGATGACTCAGCAGTTAAGAACACTGACTGCTCTTCCAGAGGTCCTAAGTCCAAATCCCAGCAACCCCATGGTGGCTCACAAACATTGTAATGAGATCTGATGCCCTCTTCTGGTGTGTCTGAAGGCAGCTACAGTGTACTTACATTTAATAATAAATAAATCTTTAAAAAAAAAAAGCATGGACTGGTGGAAGTGGTGCATATAATTTAGGGAGCTGATGTGCTAGTGGGTTTCCTTAAGATATTTTTGGAAAAGTATTTAGTGTTAACTTATGTCACTCCATACTTCCTATACTTCCCAGACCTCCCATACCCCAGACCATTTAGCTTGTCCCATTATTCCCCATTTCTCCATACTTTAAGCCCCTACACACTGCCTCTATGACTCTTCACTAACTGTCTGACCTCCATGCCTATTCCAAATGAAGCACACCTATCTGCATATTCAAGCTAATATGCAGTGTTTATCTTTTTGGGTCTTAGTTAGCCTAAGCAGATGATAGTTTCCAGTTCCATTCATTTATATTTGCCAATTTCTTGTTTTTCTTTTTTTTTCTTCTTTTTTTTATTGTATATATTCTATATTTACAATTCATTTCCCTTTTTCTGGTTCCCCACCCCCAAAGGTCCCACATGTCCTTTTCCCTCCCCCTGCTCCCGCATCCACCCCCTCCCACTTTACTGTTCTTGTACTCTCCCACAATGATGTTTTGGCCCATTCTAGCACCAGTGTCCACTCCTTTCTTCTTGTGAGACATCACTTGATATGTGATTTGTGTCTTTGGTGTTCCAAGCTTCTAGGCTAATATCCACTTATCAGTGACTGTATACCATGGGTATTCTTTTGAGACTGGGTCACCTCACTTAGTATGACGTTCTCCAGCTCCATCCATTTCTCTAAGAATTTCATGAATTCATTGTTTCTAATGGCTGAATAGTACTCCATTGTGTATATATACCACATTTTTTGTATCCATTCCTCTGTTGAGGGACATCTGGGTTCGTTCCAGCTTCTGGCTATTATATATAAGGCTGCTATGAACATAGTGGAGCATGTATCCTTATTGCATGCTGGTGAATCTTCTGGGTATATTCCCAGGAGTGGTATGGCTGGGTCCTCCGGAAGTATCACACCCAGTTTTCTGAGGAACCGCCATACTGATTTCCAGAGTGGTTGTACCAGCTTGCATTCCCACCAGCAGTGGAGGAGTGTTCCTCTTTCTCCACATCCTCGCCAACACCTGATGTCTTCTGAGTTTTTAATCTTAGCCATTCTGACTGGTGTGAGGTGAAATCTCAGGGTTGTTTTAATTTGCATTTCCCTAATGACTAGTGATGTTGAACATTTTTTAAGGTGTTTCTCAGCCATCCGAATTTCTTCAGGCGAAAAGTCTCTGTTTAGCTCTGTACCCCATTTTTGGATAGGGTTATTTGGTTTTCTGGGGTCTAACCTCTTGAGTTCTTTGTATACATTGGAGATTAGCCCTCTGTCGGATGTGGGGTTGGTGAAGATTTTTTCCCAATTTGTTGGTTGCCGATTTATCCTTTTGACAGTGTCTTTTGCCTTACAGAAACTTTGTAGTTTTATGAGGTCCCATTTGTCTATTCTTGTTCTTAGAGTATAAGCAATTGGTGTTCTGTTCAGGAATTTTTCCCCTGAGCCGATGTCTTCAAGGGTCTTCCCCAGTTTCTTTTCTATTAGTTTTAGTGTGTCTGGTTTTATGTGGAGATCCTTGATCCACTTGGAGTTAAGTTTAGTGCAAGGAGATAAGAGTGGATCAATTCTCATTCTTCTGCATGTTGACCTCCAGTTGAGCCAGCACCATCTGTTGAAAAGGCTATCTTTTTTCCACTGGATGTTTTCAGCTCCTTTGTCGAAGATCAATTGGCCATAGATGTGTGGGTTCAATTCTGGGTCTTCGATCCTATTCCATTGATCCGCTTCCCTGTCACTGAACCAATACCATGCAGTTTTTAATACCACTGCAATGTAATATTGCTTGAGGTCCGGGATATTGATTCCCCCAGAAGTTCTTTTGCTGTTGATGATAGTTTTAGCTATCCTGGGTTTTTTGTTATTCCAGATGAATTTGAGAATTGCTCTTTCTAGCTCTATGAAGAACTGAGTTGGGATTTTGATGGGGATTGCATTGAATCTGTATATTGCTTTGGGCAAGATTGCCATTTTGACTATATTAGTCCTGCCAACCCACGAGCATGGAAGATTTTCCCATTTTCTGATGTCTTCTTCAATTTCTCTCTTCAGAGACCTGAAGTTTTTGTCGTATAAATCTTTCACATGTTTGGTTAGCGTCACTCCAAGATACTTTATATCATTTGTGGCTATTGTGAAGGGTGTCATTTCCCTAATTTCTTTCTTGGCCTGCTTATCCTTCGCGTATAGGAAGGCTACTGATTTACTTGAGTTGATTTTATAGCCAGCTACTTTGCTGAAGTTGTTTATCAGTTGCAGGAGTTCTCTGGTGGAGGTTTTTGGGTCACTTAAGTAAACTATCATATCATCTGCAAATAGTGATAGTTTGACTTCTTCCTTTCCGATTTGTATCCCTTTGACTTCCCTCTGTTGTCGAATTGCTCTAGCTAGTACCTCAAGTACTATATTGAAGAGATATGGCAAGAGGGGACAGCCTTGTCTAGTCCCTGATTTTAGAGGGATTGCTTCAAGTTTTTCTCCGTTTACCTTGATGTTGGCTACTGGTCTACTGTATATTGTTTTTACTATGGTTAGATATGGGCCTTGAATTCCTGTTCTTTCTAGGACCTTTAGCATGAAAGGATGCTGAATTTTGTCAAATGCTTTTTCAGCATCCAATGAGATGACCATGTGGTTTTTTTCTTTGAGTTTGTTTATGTAGTGGATTACGTTGATGGATTTCCGTATATTGAACCATCCCTGCATCCCTGGGATGAAGCCAACTTGATCATGGTGAATGATCGTTTTGGTGTGTTCTTGGATTCGGTTGGCAAGTATTTTGTTTAGTATTTTTGCATCGATATTCATAAGAGAAATTGGCCTGTAGTTCTCTTTCTTAGTTGGATCTTTGTGTGGTTTTGGTATCAGGGTAATTGTGGCTTCATAGAATGAGTTGGGTAGTGTTCCTTCTGTTTCTATTTTGTGGAATAATTTGAAGAGTATCGGTATCAGGACTTCTTTGAAGGTCTGATAGAATTCTGCACTAAAACCGTCTGGGCCTGTGCTCTTTTTGGTTGGAAGACTGTCTATGACCCCTTCTATTTCTTTGGGGGATATGGGTCTGTTTAGACGATCTATTTGATACTGGTTTAATTTTGGTATTTGGTAACTGTCGAGGAAATTGTCCATTTCCTCCAGATTCTCCAGTTGTGTTGAGTATAGGTTTTTGTAGTAGGATCTGATGATTTTTTGAATTTCCTCAGTTTCTGTTGTTATATCTCCCTTTTCATTTCTAATTTTGTTAATTTGAATACTGTCTCTGTGCCCTTTAGTAAGTCTGGCTAGGGGTTTATCTATCTTGTTGATCTTCTCAAAGAACCAGCTCCTGGTTTTGTTGATTCTTTGTATGGTTCTCTTTGTTTCAACTTGATTGATTTCAGCCCTGAGTTTGATGATTTCCTGTCTTCTACTCCTCCTGGGTGAAATTGCTTCTTTTTGTTCCAGAGCTTTCAAGTGCGCCATTAAGTTGCTAGTATATGCTCTCTCCTGTTTCTTTTTGGAGACACTCAGGGCTATGAGTTTTCCTCTAAGCACTGCTTTCATTGTGTCCCATAGATTTGGGTATGTTGTGCCTTCATTTTCATTAAGTTCTAAGAATTCTTTGATTTCTTTCTTTATTTCTTCCTGGACTAAGGTATCATTGAGTAAAATATTGTTCAGCCTCCAAGCGTATGGGGATTTTCTGTTGTTTTTGTTGCTATTGAAGAACACTCTTACTCCATGGTGATCTGATAAGAGGCATGGGATTAGTTCGATCTTTTTATATTTGTTGAGATCTGTCTTGTGTCCAATTATATGGTCGATTTTGGAGAAGGTACCATGAGGGGCTGAGAGAAAGGTATAGTCTTTTGCTTTAGGGTGAAATGTTCTATATATATCTGTTAAATCCAATTGCTCCAAAGTTTCGATGAGTTTCTCCGTGTCTCTGTTTAGTTTCTGTTTTCCTGGTCGGTCCACTATGGATAGTGGAGTATTGAGGTCCCCCACAATCATTGTGTTAGGTGCAATGTGTGCTTTGAGCTTTAGTAAGGTTTCTTTTACAAATATGGGTGCCCTTACATTTGGAGCGTAGATGTTTAGAATTGTGAGTTCTTCTTGGTGGATTCTTCCTTTGACTAGCAGGAAGTGACCTTCTGTGTCTCTTTTGATGACTTTGGGTTGAAAGTCAATTTTATCTGATATTAAAATGGCTACTCCAGCTTGCTTCCTGTGACCATTTGCTTGCAAAATTGTCTTCCATCCTTTTACTCTAAGGTAGTGTTTGTCTTTGACTCTGAGGTGTGTTCCCTGTAAGCAGCAAAATGTAGGGTCCTGTTTCCGTATCCAGTCTGTTAGTCTATGTCTTTTTATTGGGGAGTTGAGTCCATTGATGTTAAGAGATATTAAGGAATAGAGATTATTACTTCCTGACATTTTTGATGTTATTTTTGTTTTTGAGTAGTTATCTTCCTTTGAGTTTGATGGAAGAAGTTTACTGTCTTGCTTTTTCTTGGGTGCCATTCCCTTCCTTGTGTTGGAGTTTTCCTCCTATTATCCTTTGTAGAGCTGGGTTAGTGGAAAGATATTGTGTAAATTTGGTCCTGTCATGGAATATTTTGATTTCTCCATCTATGTTGATTGAGAGTTTTGCTGGGTATAGTAGTCTTGGCTGACATTTGTTTTCTCTTAGGGTCTGCATGAGGTCTGCCCAGGATCTTCTAGCTTTCATGGTTTCTGGAGAGAAGTCTGGTGTGATTCTGATAGGTCTTCCTTTATATGTTACTTGGCCCTTTTCTCTTACTGCCTTTAATATTCTTTCTTTGTTTAGTACATTTGGGGTTTTGATTATTATGTGATGGGAGGTGTTTCTGTTCTGGTCCAGTCTGTTTGGAGTTCTGTAGGCTTCTTGTATATTCATGGGCATCTCTCTCTTTAAGTTAGGAAAGTTTTCTTCCATACTTTTGTTAAAGATATTTGCTGGCCCTTTAAGTTGTAGATCTTCACTCTCATCTATCCCTATAATCCTTAGGTTTGGTCTTCTCATTGTGTCCTGGATTTCCTGGATGTTTTGGGTTACAAGCCTTTTGGATTTTGCATTTTCTTTGACTGTGGAGTCAATGGTTACTATGTTATCTTCAGCATCAGAGATTCTTATTTCTATCTCTTGTATTCTGTTATGTTTGCATCTACGACCCCTGATTTCTTCCCAAGGTTTTCTATCTCCAAGGTTGCCTCCTTTTGTGATTTCTTAGTTGTTTCTACCTCTGTGTTCAGATCTTGGATGGTTTTGCTCAGTTCCATCATTTGTTTGTTTGTGTTTTCATGTAGTTCTTTAATATATTTTTGTGCTCCCTCTTTCATGACTTCTGCCTGTTGTTTCAAGTTCTCCTGCATTTCTTTAACTGATTTTCTCATTTCCTCTTTATTGGTTTCTGTCTGATGGCCCATATTCTCCTGGAGTTCTTTAAGTGTTTTTTGTGTTTGGATTGTAAGAGCTTCTACCCTATTGATGTTCCCCTGCATTTCTTTAAGAGATTTGTTTATGTCTTTTTTGTGTTCCTCTAGGAGCATCATGACCTGTGCTTTTATATCTAACTCTTGTTTTTCTGGTGTGCTGGGGTATCCTGGACTTGCTGTGGTTGGCGAATTGGGTTCAGATGGTGCCATATTGCCTTGATTTCTGTTAATAACGTTCCTACGTTTGCCTTTTGCCATCTCTTTATCTCTGGCGTTAGTTGGTCTTATTGTAGATGGTGCCCTGCTGAAGGCACAGCACGCCTGTCCCCAGGAGACAGATCCCTTCTGGCAGCTTGTCTGTGCTGGACTATGCTCGTTCTGAGTCCAGGCCCCTGACTCCAGCTGCTAGAGTTCCGAGCTGTGCCCCAAGGCGGCCAGGTGGCCCCTCGCTGCTAGTCTGCTCAGAGAGCTGGTCCAGGCCGGTAGTCTGCACCCGTAGCTGAGCTTTCTGTGCCCAGATCTCCTGCAGAGCTAAGCTAAGCTATAATTCTGGCCACGCACCTGATTCCAGCCGCTCACTGAGTCCAGTGTGCCAGCTGTTTGCGCGCGGGGGTCTGGGGCAAGATGGCTGCCCCTGCTGAAAGCACCGCGTGGCCTTGGCTGAGCTGCTGGTACCCAGCTCTGCTGATCCCTTCTGGCTGTGTTGTCTGTGCTGGACTATGCTCGCTCTGAGTCCAGGCCCCTGACTCCAGCTGCTAGAGTTCGGAGCTGTGCCCCGAGGCGGCCAGGTGGCCCCTCGCTGCTAGTCCGCTCAGAGAGCTAGCTGGTCCAGGCCAGTAGTCTGCACCCATAGCTGAGCTTTCTCAATTTCTTGTTTTTCTTAATAGTCAAATAATACTCCATTACATCAATAATACATATTTTTATTATTCATTGGATAGTTGATGGGAATCTTGATTGTTTTCTTTTCTAGGCTATTATGAATAGAGCAACAATGAATATGGACAAACAGGTATGTCTGTAGTAGGATATAAAGAGTCCTTTGAGTTTTCGCCCAAGTGTGTTACAGCCTGGTCATTTGCTATTTTCAGATTTTTTTTCATTTTACATACACAATTTCTATAGTGGCTTCTGATGACACAAAGCAGTAGAATCCTACAAAAATCACAGCATGCAACAGGTCTCATGGGGAAGGTTTATTAAAAGAGGGGAGTAAGGGGACACAGAGACTACCTCTGGGTGGAGGAAGGGAAGAAGGGAAGAAGTGAGGAAAAGCACAGCCTTTAATTGGGGCTGTGGTGCATTGCGCAGGAGGACATGCAACAAAAGTGACAATGGGAAGGTGCCCATCTAGGCAGCTAGTGGTGATCTGTCCTGTTGTCACCTGGTCCCTTGGAGCTGACCATGGAGGTACCTGATGGTCCCACTGTCAGCAGGTCCCTAGGCATGGCCATGGGAGTGCCTGGCGGGCCCAGGGTTCCCTTGGGCTGTCAGTAGAGGTGCCTGATTGCCAGAATTATCTACTTTGCACTCCTATCAACAGTGATTGATTATTTTCCTTCTCCCACATCCATGCATGCATTTACTGTATATATTTTTTTAAAAATAATCTTACCCATTCTGACCAAGTTAAGATGAAATCTCAAAGTATTAATTCATATTTTCTCATGGCTAAGGATGTAAAGACTGGCCTGGCAAGACATACCCAGCGGTATAATAGTGGCCCGGAGGTCACTTTTTGCTTAGCTTTAAGGCTTGGCTCCCTATAATATAACTCATACCTGGCAACATCATTAGGACCAAGAACCTAGACAGGATGTAGACCCTAGAGGGGAAGCTATTACATTTATTCCACTAAATGGATATAATATTAAGCTAACTTTTAATGACTTACTCCTATAACTATAGATGAGTGCATCTATCAAGCCTCATCAGAAAAAAATTATCTTTTGGTATATGGCAAAGAGACCCACAACAGATAAAAGTTCAAAGAACAAGAGACCATGGAAAGCTGAGTTCTAAATAAGATCCAGTTATTTTTTTCCTATATATCTATAGGAAAGTTGGTGAGAAAGAAACAGGCAAATGATAACACTTAAAATAACTATGTGTGTGTGTTTGTGTGTGTGTGTGTGTGTGTATACAAGAAACTGAAAGACCTATATAATTCAAACTTCAAAACACTGAAATAAGAAATCAAGTAAAACAGAAAATTCACAACTACTCAATACTCACAGACTAGGATAATTAATATTATAAAATGAATATATGCAGATTCAATAAAATAACCACCAAAATTCCAATGTCATTCTTCACAGAAGTAAAAAAGAAAGAAAGAAAAGATCGTAAAATTCAGATGGAAGCCCAAAAGTCTCAGATAACCAAAACAATCCTAATCAGGAAATAAAGGAATGTTGGGCCATAACAGTCATTGTTAAATACACCACTGCTGAATTCATACCAGTGATATTTTGTGGTTGAAATTGAAACAACCAACTCAAAATTAATATGGAATTTCAAATGCATGAATTAATGTTGAAAAAAGATCAAAAAGTGGTAGTATCACATTCACTTTCTTCAAAACATATTTCAAGGGACAGTAATTAATACAGCACAGTACTGGCACGGCGACAGGCAAGGAAACAGTAGAATCCCAGGGGAAAACACCTTTATGTGCATGGTCAAGCTGCTCGCTGTCAACGGTTCCAAGATAACTTATTGGGAAAGGAAAAATGTCTGTAGAATTGGTACTGGAAAAACTGAACAGCCATGGGAAAGAGAATGAGGTGAGACTGTTACTGACCAACATATTTAAAAATTAAGTCGACATGGATGAAAGACCATAAAGCTATGAAAAACTAGAAGAAAATATTGACTAAAAACCTCCATAACAACTTTTAAAGCTTAAATGTGAAATAGAATGCTTGTGGCAGCTTCTGCTTATAATCACATAGCTAAAACCATAGAACTTGCTGTTGGATTGGAAGAGATTCCACTAGGGACCAAGCAACACCCTGCATCATCATCTAAACCTCCGTCACATAAGAGGATTGCTAGCTACCCCAGCCCGCCCCTTCCCACCTCCCATTTTTCTCTCTGTTCCCACATGTTTGCATCTGGCTTGCCTCTCTTTCTGTCCTTCTGTATCTCCTGCTCTACCCCCATGGCTCTGTCTGTTTGCCTCTGCCCTTCTCCAGGCCCCTCACTCACCTCCCTTCCAAAGAGACATCCCTTATACCAGGTATGTCACATGGCATGATTTCTCAGGGAGATACCGTAGTAAGGGCCCACCAGGTGCCTCCTTACACCCACCAGCCACTGCATTATATTTCATAATACTTGCTGAAAATCTAACTTCTTCTAGTTGTTGAGTCTCAGTATGATGTGGGACTCTGTCTTCACAAGGTGGATGCACTTCAAAAATGAATACTAAGATTGTCCTCTGGCTTGTTCACACATGTGTATCTGTATATACATGAACACGCACACACAAATACACACACACACACTCACAGGGAAAGCAAAACTAGACAAGTAAGACTCTATATCAAATACAAAAAAAAATGAGTTTCAAAAACACGAGCAACACAGTGGGGCAAAAATGTTTACAAAATGGGAGAAAGTATTTTCAAATTATATATTTAATAGGGGATAAAACTAGAATATATGAACAAATTTTTTCTAGCCACCTACACCTCCCAATAAAACAATCCAATTAAAAGTGTGTAAAGGACTTGAATATATATATATATATATATATATATATATATATATATATATGTATATACACACACACACACACACACACACACACACACAGTAACACTAACAATCAACCAAATGCAAAATCACAACCACCAAAGTCAGGTATTACCTCATGCTCATTAGGATAGATATAAGGAAAATTACACAGATGTGGGAAAATACAGAAGTGTTTATAGTATTGGTGAGGCTGTATGGAGTGTGGACAGGGTGGTAGATTCATAAAACAATAATAGCTCTAAATCTCTGCACATATCTACCACTACTTACCACACCCTTAAAATACACAAAAGATATGGTTAAAAGTAAACACAAATGGAGTTAGGACATCCCTGAGGTCCTTGGCATTCAAATGTTGAACTTGCTCTAAGGTCCATCCTTGGCAAGTAACTAAGGCAGTGCAGAGGAGACCAGAAGACACACATCTGGGCACAAAACCCCGGCACTAGCCTTCCAGATTCAATTTCATTCAATTCTCATCTGTCAAACAATGTGTAGACTTTATTACTAGTAAAGAAAGATTCCAAAATTACTAGCAAAAGCTGTTGCCAGATATAAGCTCATGTAAAATCCAAAGATCCCGAGATCCTACCCTGCCTGTCACATCACTCAGAGGCTACTGGATCCCTTAGGTCTCTTAGTGCTACACAGTCCTTTCAATAAAGTACAACTCAGTTGATCTGAATAAATGTCAAAACCAGCTTTTGATATGGCATTTAAAATTCAGTAAGGTGAAGTGCTTAGAAATTGTAGTTTTGAACTTAAGTATGATAAATATTTGAGTTGGATAAGTTGAATTCTTTGTGGGAAACACACTCTCATGAACAAAACAAGCAGAATGCAAAAGAATAGTGAAGATAATTAGCATTTAATAAGACTTGCCCCACTTCACTGGAAAGATTGCAGAAGCAAAGTTAATAAAGCTAAAAGTAGGTTAATCTCCTTTTTTGTCCCTTAAGCCTGCCATTTTAATATCTTTATTGTATCCCAAGCGTGCTCAGAAATAGAAAAGTCTACCAATGATGTATTTGTTCGACTACATTCAACAAATACTTGAGGACTCCCGTCTCAAACACTCAGGATACAGCTGGGAATGCAACCATTTCTCCAACTTCGTGAAAAAGAAAGCACTAGTAGCTTTTCTCTTTGTTCCCACATACTGAAGACATATTTGGGAGACTGAAAAATGGACAGAAATCCAATTCTTCCTACACCAAGAACCTTCAATTGCCTACTGTGGAATGAATTAGCAATGGTGGTCATTTCCCAGGCCTACCTTCACTTGCTAAGATGCCAGCATGACAATGCCTGTTAATACAAAGCCTCACAAGTAAGCTCCTTTCAAAGAATTCATTGAGGGAGTGGTGCCAGAGCAAACTGGCAAGCTAGTAGGGGAAGCCAGAGAGAGCTGGAAAGGAGCTGATCACCAGTGCGGTCTCAGCTGGAATCTGGCTCCTTTCAGACTCCTCAGCTACACAATGAATTTCTCCACAGGATGGCTTCAGCTAGAGGCCAGTGTATAGGCTTTGTAATTCCAACATCATTAGTTGTCCATGACTGCCTCTGAGAGCTTAGGAGACAAAGGGATAACCTCCTATCAACTTTTACTCTGGTTATGATGGCCCTATCAGCTAAGGACATAGAATACAGGTGCTCAAGGCCAGAAAAGGAAGTAAACAGGACCTCTCTCAATTCAACATGAAGGGTCAGAGCTAAAAGGGAAGTGCTCTCAAAGTCATACAACACACATACAACACACACACACACACACACACACACACACACACACACAAAATTAGTGGATGAAAAACTCCCTCTTTTAGAGACACAATCTTAAAAGTTTTATAATGATGCCTAAAGCGCCCCCTCCCAAACATAAATTCTTTAGTCTTTGGTCTATTTTCACTCATTCCCAAATCAGAGCATATGGTGAATGGTAGAGATAGCTCTTCAAAGGCAGCTGAGTTGGCCTCTGCCTTATAGGTAATTTAGCCCAACAGATGAGATGATTCAGATCATAGTATCAAGGAGCTCTTTGTCACCAGTAATCTTTTGCAAATGACTTGGAGTGACTGGGAACAGATATCAGTAGACTTGGGTGCGTTCCATAAAATTACAAGAGACATATCTTCATTCTCTCTATGGCTTTGATCAGGTTACCAAGAAAGTAACCTTTGACGGTTGGTGAAATGCATTGATTGTGTGATCTGCAAAGGGAAATGAAATGGGAGTGGGAATATTAGCTGAGTAGAGGTGTATGTTCAGATGTTAGAAAATCATATGCACTCATATGCCAGCAGCTCTACCATTGTGGAACATTTTCCCTGAGAGTACAAGTCACTAGTTCCTGGGTAATGGAGCACAGATTGAAGCTTGATTAGCTCAGTCTTGTTCCAAGGAAGAATCCTAAGATGTCAGTTTGAGATTGGACTACCTACGAGTCAGTCTTCAAAGTGTGATCATCCTATAGGCATTTTGCTGATTGAAAATACTTAAAAGAGTCTTTATGGAAATGGGGAAGATAGAATAGCACAGAGGAAAACAAGACAGAAAACATTTTCTTATAATCTGGTTTGAGGCTGATATCACAGGAAAGTTTGTTGGGCACCAGGGTGTGTCCTGGAATTGAGGCAAGAGGCCAAGTTTTTATGCCCCAGTCATAGATTCAGAGTAGGACTTCATAAGCATTTCCTGGAGAGGCACATTTCTACAAAGAGCAGCTGGAAGGCACCAGCCTCCACCCCCAGTGCAGCTGGTACACCAGTCGGACAGAAGGGGCTAGGCAGGCACCAAACTGGCTCCATGCATCTCCCGTCACTTCATGTGAATATCACAGGATCAGAGCCCTAATGCATAGCAGTCGAAGGAATTGCTTGGAAAGGAACAATCACAGCTCCCACCCACAGCTTCCATGTGGTCTTCTGTCTGCTTTTTGTTTTTTTGTTTTTTTAATGCCTCGAAATGGGAAATTGATCAAAGATATTTTTAAAAATACGCTTCATTCTAGGTTATCTCTAAGGAAGCCAACTTTCAGTTCTCCAAGGAGGTTGCCAAAGCTATAGATATACTCTGCGTTCATTCAGGGGACTCACAGCTTCAGCTAGAGCTGCTCCTTTCCAGTCTGTGTGGCAGAGATGAGCTGGGAAAACCTACTTGCTGGAGACCCCTGTCCTCGGCACTGTCTGTCCTCCTCCAGTGGGTCTTCACATGCAGGGATAATATTCTGGTTTGTTGCTATGACTACCCCACTCTGGATGGCCACTGTGGGTTTTAAATAGCCTTCCAATGCACTGTTGGGTAACACTTCGTTGTGCTTCCACGCCCCCCCCCCCGCCATGAGTCTTCCCCACCCCCACTCCTCTTGTCACTGCTGAAATTCCAATGTTTTTTTAATGAGTTTTAAATTATTTGCTTTAAAATGAAAAGGCGCCAGTAGAAGGCAGAAGGCAGGAAGCAGCTAGATGCAAAAATGGCAGCCATAGTACTACAACTGTAATGATCCTCAAAGATCTAAATAGCCTGTACCTATCCTGTTTTACCAGAGGCCTTTTGGTTTCTGAGAGGTTTTCCAGGTTGGTAGTCAGAGCCACAGGGAAAAAAATGAGAGAGAGAGAGAGAGAGAGAGAGAGAGAGAGAGAGAGAGAATACTGAGCCATGCATATGCGCCCAGCCCTAGAAATGACATGATCCTCATTTTCAAAGACTGGTTAATGTATATTTAATATGTCCATTTGTGTATGCCTCTGTGCAGATTCTGTCATCAGAGGGCAGAGGAGGCTATCAGAGGCCCTGGAGCTGAAGCCACCAGATGTGGGTGCTTGAGAGACATCAGACACTCTGTAAAAGCAGATAAATTCTTAACTGCTGAGCCATCTCTCCCACCCCATACAACATCTGTCCAACAACTTGTCTTATAGACCATTAGAGAATATGAACAGTTAGTAAAAACAACGGCAACAACAACAAAATCACATTTGCAAGCCTGACTGACATGGTAGTAGACACTTGAAAGCCCAGGGTAGCACTCTGGTGGCTGGGGCTGGATGATTTCAAGTTGTAGGCTGTCATGTGACAGACCTTTCCTAGAAAGACACAACACACATGGCGATTTACCCAGGAAAGGGAACACATAACAGACCAAAGGAATGGCCGCACCAAGCCAAACTTTGTGAACTGATGTTTTTTGGTTTTTTTTTTTAGTGTGTGGGGGGGATGGTTTACAACATGAATATGGAAGAGGGGTTACAGGTACATGGAGAACTTAAAAGCAGCTACATCACTGAGAAGACCACCCCAAGTGAGTCTTTAGTGAAGCCTCACTAAAGATAACAGCTCTGAAGCTTTCTGCACAGCCTGACGGCAGCTCCACTCTGAATATCAATTTGCTCTGCAGCTTGGCTGGTTCAAATCCCCTCTCCGCCTCCCCCTTCCCTTTGCAGATGTTTATCTCTTTTTATACTACTAGACGGGGGCTCTCAAGAATCTTTCAAAGGTATGTTCTAACGATGTGACTTTTGCTTCCTCTCCAAGCTCATGAGGAAACACTTCAATTCAGTGGGAATGCTTTCGTTCAAAGGGAAGCGCAGAACAACTCAGGCCAGCCTGCACTACAGAGGAAAAGTTTCTGAAGTACAAAAGTTTATAGAAAAGAAGTCCACAGCAGATGCTTTAAGTCACAGATCATATCTCCTTAGCATTTTCTGTTTCCATGGATACCATTTGTGTATCTTTGCCTAGATGTAGAAGCCTGTTCTGACACACGGGCTCTGAGATGTGTCAGAAAGACAGCATCTCCTAGGGGTAGTCCTTGACCTAAGGCTCATGGCAGTGAGTGTTAAAGACCTCAGGTCTCTCTCCTCTTAGATAGGAGATAGTGAGCCTACTTTTCACCTTCCTGCAGTCTTCTCTGTAGGTGCTCACAGTCTTAGCCACCCCTTCCCTTCCCTAACACTGTAGAACTTGGCTTCTTTCCTAGATAAACCTAATGCTCATTTCTTTTTTCTCAGATTCTATCTCTGAGCAGCCCAAAAAAACCATAGTTCAAATTCATCTGTTTCACAGGTCAACAGAAGTTGGCCAAACTGGGGGGAAAAGACGGAATCAGGTCTTTAAATTTTATGTTTTTCTTCCACTTTAAAGATAAATGAATTTATTATTTTTAGTGATTAAAAAATACTTCTTACCAAGCTCCTAGAAAATTATAGGTAAATTCTCCAAGAACAATAAATGAATTATGCAAAATTTCTATTTATCAATTGAGTAATCTGTTGCCCAAAGAACTGAGGTGAATAATTTAAGGGACCCAGGCAAGGTATTCTAGGCCAGTCCTGTCCCAGGATATGAAAATGATCCCCAAGATGACATAAGACTGAAAAAAAGGGGGAACACACTCAAGACTGTGGTACATACTGGTGGGCTCACAAGTGGCATACATTCCTAGGAAAAGACAAGACTAATGGATCTTATAATTTGGATCCAGAGGGGAATATAAAGAGCAGAATATAAAGAAGTCAGGATAAGGGTGACTTTTGCTAGACAATGGTGGCACACACCTTTAAACCCTAGCACTGGAGAAGGCAGAGGCAGGCAGATTTCTGTGAGTTCAAGGCAAGCCTAGTCTAAGACAGTCAAAGCTGTACAAAGAAACCCTGTCTTGAAAACAAACAAACAAGCCGGGCGTGGTGGCACACGCCTGTAATCCCAGCACTTGGGAGGCAGAGGCAGGCAGATTTCTGAGTTCGAGGCCAGCCTGGTCTACAGAGTGAGTTCCAGGACAGCCAGGACTACACAGAGAAACCCTGTCTCAAAAAAAAAAAAAAAAAAAAAAAAAAAAGAAAGAAAGAAAGAAAGAAAGAAAGAAAGAGAAAGAAAACAGACAAACACACAAACAAAGACTTTTTCTTAGAACAGGCCTGGCTTTTCTCAAGCTAAGGTTAAGGACTCAGGCACATTTTTAAAGCTCCACCATTGCTCTCGTGATTTAATGTACGTCTTATGGCGATCATGTTGGTTATAACCTGATATGGCTGCATCTACGGATCGGGATTCAAACACAGGAATTGATCTAAAAACCTAGTTTCCTTCATAGCATTAACTGTCATTTTATTTCATCTTAGAACTACCTGAGAAACAGGTCTCAATTGAATATTGCCTGCATCAGATTGGTCTGTGGATATTTCTATGAGAGAATGTCTTGATCATCTTGGTTGATATAGGAAGGTCCAGGCAGTTGTGAGCAGTGTCATTTCTTGAACACACATTCCTGGAGTACATATAAAAGTTACCTACCCATGATCCAGAGAGGGGGCCAGAAAGCCATGCTTTCAGCCCTGGCCCCCTCAATGATGTTTTGTGACTTGGAAGGGTAAATCAAATAAACTTTTTCCTCCCCAAGTTGTCTTTGGTCAAGTGTTGTATCACTGTAAAAGAGTAAAACCAAGCCTGTAATCCCTGCACTTGGGAGGCAGAGGCAGGCGGATTTCTGAGTTCAAAGCCAGCCTGGTCTACAGAGTGAGTTCCAGGACAGCCAGGACTACACAGAGAAACCCTGTCTTGAAAAACCAAAAAAAAAAAAAAAAAAAAAAAAGAATAAAATCAGAACACCTAAATATTTAAATTTTGGCTCTCGGTTCAATATCAATATAAAATCACCATTAGTCTCTTTTTAACATAGGATTATCAATAAATTATTGTCTTATAGTTTAGTGGTCTCTGATAACATATATTTCCTATACTAGAAGTAGTTATCTAGAAATCAATATTTATATAAATTATATCATACCATATATAAACATATGGTATAATGTAAAACTTAAAACTACTTTTTACTTTATCAAAAATATAATACCTGTCAATGTAATGTATTTACTTTAGTTCATCTACTGGGATTCTATCAATTGTTTGGCTTTCTTTATATTTTAAAGGAATTATTAAAATATAATTTCATCACCACTGTCCTACTTTTTAGCTTCCTAGATAAATATAATACTATAAGGGCTTTGTTTGGTCATGTTGCTGTTGAGAATGTTCCAATTTTATTTACTAAAATTACTTTTTCATTTCAGTAACAAATTTTCTTGTCTTGGTACCTTGTGACTCTTTCAAATATACATAAATAACAAGCTCTCCTTGCCTACAAAATGACTCAGACTTTTTCCAGTCGTATTGACTCAAGGGTCCAGTTACAAACGGAAATATCTACAAGAATGAAGTCAGTGCATAGAAAAGAGATGTGAGGCCTAGGCACATGCTACTTTGGAATTTGCACAATTCACAACATTTCCCGCGAAAACTTCTTTACCTTGCTTCTCTCCCAACAGCTTCATTAGGACCTTACACACTGATCCCTGTCCTGAGGGCCAATGTTATAGCTTCAGTGTCTTGCCACTCCTGTGGATGAAGTAACTCGTGCTGAGTGAATTTACTAGGTTCTTTTCACCATGGGCCCCAGTTAGTCACATCCTGTAACAAAATGCTGCTCCAGCAAGGCTGTGTCACTTTAATCCTATGGTCACAATAGCTCTACTATTATGTTTTTATCCTTTCCCGGCCTCTATTGGGCAAGCATGTTTGGGAATAGCCTACTAGTGGATGAGATCACAGGGTAGAGGAGCAGAGAGCTGCAAACCAACACCAGCCAATCCTCTGTAGCAGAGCTGCCTGTAAGACTAGGAAGAGTACACATGGTCTTGAGAGAGCTTATGTGACATATGAAGAATTTATCATAATTATCAGCTTATCCAAGCCAAAGTCTTCAGACTACTCAGTGTTGAGCCAGCCCAGTGGGTTTTGTTTTAAGGCACTAATTTAAGGTCACTTTGTCATACAGCATGAGCTAGCTGATACTATGTTCTTATTCTGGGAAACACATTCAATATTCAGTGCATTTATGCTGCCTACAGGAACAAGGTAAATCAGATTACTTTTGCACAGTAGCAATTTCCCATCTCAGCATTTATATATCTCTATATTTTTACACTTATAAAACTAGCAATGGACCGATCCCAATGAAACGCTCTTAATCCATGAGAAAGCCCCACGTTCTTTAATATAGAATAATAACAAAATATTTTATTGAAACTATATAGTATGACATAGGGACCAGTAAGAGTCTTGTAAGTAGTATGTTATTTAATCTTCAGCTCAATTCTGTGAGGAAACAATTATGATTCTAAATTTAAATATGAGGAAACTGAGGCACAAAGAATTTAAGCCAAACGAATCTACTGTTAGAACTAAGATTTCATTCTGAAATGCTTGCCTGGGGGCTTTCTTATTATCTTACTCTCCTGTTCTGTGCCTAGCGCGCCTTGCCGCCCATTTCAGGACTTAGCTTTGTGTCACCCTTGTGTCTCCCATTGTGTTCCAGGTCATACTCTAAAGAATTATGCATTCATAGTAGTATTTGGCCAGTTGACAACCAATAGGTACACTTGTCCTTCATTATCCCCGTGTAACCAGAAGAAAAACAGGGAAGCCCAGAATCTTTCTCCTTGGTACTTGGGATGTCCTTGAGAAACTTTGATTCAAAGCCATCCATCCTTGTGCCACACATTGAATCCCCTGCTTGAATTGGGACCCCTGTTTGTGCTGTTCCTGAGAACAGTTGTTTCTAGAGCCCTTTGTCCTACCTTTTATTGTGCAGAGCAACTCCCCAAATATTTTATATTAAATCAAAACTCAATTTTCAGACCAATGGCCTTTCCAGTAATTTGGGAAATTATTGACCATATTTGAAGTTTAGAAAACAAAAGGCATTTCTCTGTGAAAGATTGTTCATCTACCTCATCCAGTGAGAACTTCGGAGTGCACATTCACATATTTAAAGGGAGAGGTTGTAATGGACGCTAGTATACTATGTAGACACTTGTACTTGTTTCATCTATGGTGGTGTCAGCTGTTCTCAGCTACAGTTGCTCTCTACTGCAGAGCATTGCACCAGTGGAGTAAAGCCTCGCCTCCTGGAAATGCCCGGAAGGAAAGTCCTATCACTCACCAATTGAGGCATGTCCAAACTCAAAGCCTGTAGGCACCTTGTTGGGTGGCTCAGCAGGATGCTTCTATTCTAGAGCTCCCAGGGATGTGAAGTCAAAGCAGATTACAGCAGAATCCATGATTCTCTTGACTCAGTCCCCCTCAGTCAGCTTTCCCAAGCATTTTACACTTTTCTCTTGAAACTTCTCAATCAATGTAGACACTCAGTAGCTCAGATGTTATTTCCAGGGAATCCACCAAAGGCAAGAGAAGCATGAAAATCAAGAAGCAATTTTATTGGGGATAAAATTGAAGGTTTATTCAGGGAAAATGTTATACATTTATTTTTCTAAATAATAGTCAATAGTTATAAAATATTTACAATCTAATAAAGGACAAATCAAAAGTCCTATTTCTGACATCTAAATCTGAAAGTCCTACGCAAGATTAAGTCTGCATCTGTTGTCACATTTGATGGGTTACTGTTAGCTGCTCTAACAAAGAAACCGCAAATGCAGTGATTGGCTTCAGGCTAGGGACTAAGTCATCTCAGTGTGAATACTCTTTCAGTGACTTAAGGTTTTCTCCGTTTTCCTCATGATATACATCGTTGGGGTGGGATGCTCTCTTCTGCACATTAGAAGCTATGAAACAGAAGTTGATTTATAGTGAAAACAAAAGGTAAGTAAGCATACAACCTATGGAAGGTCCTGATACTTCATTGTGCTCTTCTTTGGCAGAAATCTGGCGGCTATGGCCACTTGTACTAGGGAATGATCCGTGCTGTGTATTCAGTTGAATGAGTTGCACAGTATTAACTGCGTCCTACTGAAAAAAATTAATTGAAGGAAATGAACTTTGTGAAGAGTCAGAAGACCATGACCTAACCGTTTCTATTCCTTTGTGTTGGCCCTTACTTCCCTAGTATCCCCTATAAAGAAGAGGAGGACACCTACGGGAAGAACATTTCAAATTAACTTCAGTTTTTTGTGTTGACCTTAAAGCTGGTGAAGGCTGCATTTAAGCTTTGTTTTGTTTTGTTCTGTTTTGTTTTGTTTCCCCCTTCATAAATGTGTCTGTTGTAACAAAAGTAGTTAGCGATAAAATGTACCTGAAATTAATTTTTTACTTAATGAGTTTAACAGGTATTTTCCTTCCAACTTCTAGAACAGAGGTTAATGGAATTTTGTGTGACAGTAAAATTCTTCCACAATTCTTGTGGCTCACTTTGGTGGTCACATGGCTACTGAATACTAAAAATGAAGATGTTTTATGTGGCTGAAAAAGTGATATTTAATATTTTAGCATATCACTTTAAAGTTCAAGCCATGTGACTAATAGCCTCCATATTGCACAAAGTAACTCTCTAGGACAATTCAAGTAAGTTTAGCTCAGTAATCTATCAATAGATACTGGTTCTAAACTGTGTTTATAGTTTTTCTATGAGCTTAGATATAAATAGAAGATAAAGATTTAAACACTAGCTCAAGCAAAACAAGATCTTAGTGTGGAAAGGGGGAAGGGAAAAAGGCTCCCAATAATAACTAAGAAATAACTCCAATTGATAGCCACTTACAAAAAATCATTAGCTTTCTCCAGTGGAGTCTCACAGGGTATGTTAATCATACTTAAGGGGAGGCCCTCTGCCCAACAGTATAGGTCCAACACAAAACAAACTTAATCATAATTTTGTAGATATTTTTTGTCGCATGTTGTTTTGTTTTGTTGTGCTTTTTGTCTGTTTTTTGTTTTTGTCCTTCTGCTCTTTTGCTTGTATATTATGGCTTCTGATTTTGTGTTTTTATGGGTTCTATTTTGTGCTTATGTGTCTAGTGTTTTCATTGCTTAATTTTGTTTTAATTCTCACAGATTTGTTTGTTTTGAGAAAGAGAGAGAATGAGAGAGAGAGAAAATGAGAGAGAGAGAATGAGCCTTAGAGCTGGGTGGGTGGGGAGTTGATACGGGAGGGAAAAACTTGATCAGAAAATAATATCCTATGATTTTTCAATTAAAATGAAAACATAAAACTTTGTTTATTGATCCTCAATATTGCTGCTTCTGTCCTTTGCGTGGGGGCAAATTGTTGGTATGCAGCATGATTTAAGGATATTCATTAAGGAAACAATTAATGGGGCATATTTTAAGTTTCTTGTGCATAATATGATTTTACTTAATTCGGAACATTTTGCAAATGAATATATAGGTACATACCTGTAACATCACCTTTTGGAGGAAAAGTTAGGACAGTCAGTAGTTCACAGTGATCGTTGGTTATTAACAATTTCAACCCAACCAGAGCTACAGATTTGCCTCAAATTGTTTTTTAAAAATCAAGAGATTTTTGTCATTTATGTAGCCATGGGGGAAATAATATTTTATATAATTTATGTATTGGTGAGGCTTAGTTTTTCAAGTAGGGACAATTATTGACTCAAATGTAACAGGATTATCATGTTTCAGGGCTAGATATCAGCAGTAATATACATAGAACTTATACCCAAAATAATTTTCACATTGCAGGCATTTTGTATGTCTTTCTCATATATAACATAACATTACCACTTAACAGCTGTGGACAACTTCAATAGAACAGCCATGCAGTCAAGTACTAGAATTCATAAGTACATTTGCCATCTGGAGTCAAGATGAATGTAATTTATCCATGTCTGGGTTAATCAGAGTTTAAGCTCATTCAATTGACGGAACAGATAGGAAGAGCCATTGTTTCATAAATGCAGACTAAGTCATTCTCAGAGCTATCTTTACGTGCCCTTTCCAGGTAGCTACCATTCCTTCTAGGGTAAGGTTTCCAGTAATATGCATGAGTTTTACATGTTTGTAAATGGTGTAAAATAAGCCAGTCTTGTTAAGATAGTTTGATTTAAAAATAAGATTTTCGAAGCATAGGTGAAGCCAAGAGAGTTTTTGCCTATCTATAAATTACTGGGAGCTTTAAATACACATGCACAGGCATGTGTACCTAAGGTATTAAAAGCATAAAGAAAATGCTAATATCCATTTCCAAGGAATTTGATAACACAGATAACGTAAATGATTTTCTTGAAAGACAAAATTAGCGAAACCAAACCCAAGGACAAGGTAATTTCAGCAAGGCTATTTTTAAGTAAATTGAATAAATAACTAATAACCATTCAGGAGGGCTTTGGAGGCAGCTTAATGATATGACTTAACATGGTGAAAGGGGAATGAAGAAGAAGAAGAAGAAGAAGAAGAAGAAGAAGAAGAAGAAGAAGAAGAAGAAGAAGAAGGAGAGGAGGAGCAAGAGGAGGAAGAGGAGGAGAAGGATCTCTGAAAATAGAAATAGTTTTCACTTGGGCTCACTGATGAATTTAGCTAAGATGCAAGGAAAAAAATCTGTATCAGTCCTATATTATCCACCCAGACAATAATATAAGAAACACTTCCTAACCCATTTTGTGAAACTTCATCACCTCTATTATCAAGGTCAGAGCAAGAAAACTAAGGCCTGATGTCTTCCCTGAATAGAGAAGCAAAAATCCAGAACAAAATCATTAGCAGATTGAACCCACCAATATATAAAGGAGCTTTTGTTGAGGTTTTATCTCAGGTATGCAAAGATAGTTCAACATTAAAGAAAAAAAGTAAATGTGAAAGTAACCCTTCTTTTAATAAGACAATAAAAAAACTGATGAGAAACTTCACAAATGTGAAAAATGCTGAAATCTAAACACCCATAAAACTCTTCCAGAATGAGCCCCAAAATAAGCACATTAAGACATACAAAAGGCTATCGATATCTAAAGACTACAAATCTTGAAAGAAACTTCAGAGAAATGCTGTGTCCGGGAAGGTTTGGTCCTGGAAACCTGACTGGGACGGCAGGAAAACAAAGACAGAACAGACACAGAGAAATGCTGGGACAAGATGGACTATGCTTATTCTGTAGTGCTAACTACTGCAGCAATGAGGAGTCTCAATGAGGCACCTCAGTCTTCCTCTCGTGGAGGAACGAGGAGAAGGAATTCACAAGTCCCAGACTATAGATTAGTTTTACACACAGACCAACGGAAGGCTGAGTTATTCCCATGAATGTAAGGCATTGGGTCAATGTCATGGCCATGATCATGTCCACAAGACACATTCACTCAGCGCTTCATCTGCCTCTGACACAGTCATTCAAGATTCTCTCATGCCATTTTTTTTGAAAAATAGATTAACAGCTAGTTCATTTCAAAATGATCAAGATAGATTGTCTTGTGTTGACCAACTACTCCTCAGCATGTGACCTGGCTTAGTGTGGCTGGTATACCGAGAGACACTCCATTGGAAAAAATGAATTTTCCCTTTGCCAGTAGCTATCAATTGCAAATAGCTTCTTTTTTTTATTAGACATATTCTTTCTTTACATTTCAAATGTTGTCCCCTTTCCTGGTTTTCCCCATGAAAATCCCCTAACCCATCCCGCCTTCCCCTGCTCACCAATCCACCCACTCCCACTTCCCTGTCCTGACATTCCACTATACTGGGGCATCAGACCTTCTCAGGACCATGGGCCTCTCCTTTCTTTGATGTCCAACAAGTCCATCCTCTGCTGCATATGCACCTGGAGCCATGAGTCCCTCCATGTGGATTCTTTGGATAATGATTTAGTCCATGGGAGCTCTGGTGGTACTGGGTGGCTCATATTGTTGTTCCTCCTATGGCGCTACGAACCCCTTCAGCCCCTTGGGTTCTTTCACTAGCTCCTCCATTGGGGACCCTGTGCTTAGTTCAATGGTTGACTGAAAGTGTCTTGGTTAGGGTGAGAGTTCATGTCGACATCCCTCTCTCATACTAGGATCTCATCTGCCTTGAAGCTGTGCAGGGCTCATGTGTGCTGCCCTAGTCTGTAAATTCATATGCGCACCAGACCTATTATTCATAGAAGACACCATTTCCATGGGGTCATCCACCATCTCTGACTCTTACGATTGGAACAATCTCTTCTGTATAGATTCTTGAGCTTCAAGTTGAAGGGTTTAATGAAGCCATCTTATTTAGGACTGAGTGCTCCTAAAGCCACTCACTATCAATACACGGACCAGTTGTGGGTCTCTCTGTTAATTCCTGTCAACTGCAAGAAATTTCTCTGATGTGGGTTAAGCAAGATATTGATCAATTAATTTTACTTTGGGTATTTTTTCTTATTTGCCTGTTTGATTTCCTTTTCATTTTTCTGTTTACAACATTTTGTGTTTTTGTTGGCCTTTTTTGTTTCTTGATTTTTTTGTTTTTGTTTTAGTTGTTGTTTGTTTATATTTCTGGCTCTTTCATTTTTGGAGGAGAAAGAACATAAAGTTGGGTAGAGAGGTAGGGAGGCACTGGAGTGGTATGATCAAAATACATTGTATCATAAAATTTTTAAATAAAAAATCTAAAAATATATTGATGAAGAAGCATTGTATGTGAGAAAATATTCTTAAAATTAAAAAAGAAAAACTAAGATGTTGTAAGGTAATAGAGCAATCTTGGCTTTGGCATTGATGACCTGTTGCAAATATTAAAGTGGGCTCTTCAGGTTACAATCAAACACCATAACACAGATGCTCAAACCCACCTAAAAGGAATAAAAAGCACAGAGCTGGAGAGATGGCTCAGCAGTTAAGAGAACTGACTGCTCTTCTAGAGGTCCTGAGTTCAATACCCAATAGCCACATGGTGGCTCACAACCATCTGTAATGGGATCTGATGCCCTCTTCCGGTGTGCCTGAAGACAGTGGCAGTGCACTTACATATAATAAATTAAAAAAAAAAGAAAGTATAAACACTTTAAAAAAAAGGAATAAGAAGCACAGTAAAAGTAAAAATGTAGGTAAATGTAAACAATAGTTTAAATGTGTTTCCTATTTGGATCTCTTGTTTCTTCTACCTTGCAATAGTAAACTAACTAGATAAAGCAGTAACTGTAAAGTCTAGGGAGGTGAACACATGTTTAATTTGTTATAGGACCAGCATAAGGTATAAAGAACATTGCATTTTGAATGTCAGTAAAATAATGGTGGATGATAAAATCGGTCTAGATAAATTGGTATTATTTTAGTTGTGACACTCCCCAGCATGATCATTTAGAAAACAGCTAAAAAGTAAACAGCAAAATTATTAATGAAAGAGTTAAATTGGTGTGGCATTAAAAAAAAATAAACCTCAAATGAAGGCAATAGTGGAAGACTGAAGGAATTTTAAAAAGTAAAGGAAGCATCAGTCATATAGAAAACACTACCAAAGTGTTTATATAATTTTACTCTATTAGTAATTACATTATAGGTTTGTACTAAATAATGCCATTTTAGTCATTGATGGACTGCACACACAATACTCATTCCAAGTAATCAGACTGCCTGCTGACACTACAGACACCTTAGTTTATATTTACTTAGTATATATACTATACTTGCACAATAAAACCACATATTGACACTTTCCTCAGAGTGGTTCCCAATGTTTAAATGATGGATGACTGCTTTTGACAAGAGTCTAGAATCTCGAGTATACAAAGAACTCATTCAGATCAAAACTATCCAAATTTGAAATTGGTCAGGGGCTTACTGTTTGATGGTAGTAAGATAGCCATGGCATGTAATTAGTATTGTATCCCCTTTATAAAGCTTTTTGACTCGTTGGTAATGAATATATTCTCAGTGTTATAATCATTGCTATTCATTTCCAGAACATTTCTATGACTTCAAACAAACTCTGTGCTTGTTAAACAATTAATTCCTATTCGTTGCTTTCACTAGCATCCACTAACTTTGACAATATGTCCTGAACTTTTTTCTTCTGGGTACCTCATGTAAGTGCAATCACACAGTGTTTGTCCTTCTGTTTCTTGCATACTTAATTTAGTATAATGCCTTCCACATTCACCACGTTAGCGTATGTGACAGAATTACATTTCTTTTGAAGAGTGAATGATATTGCATTCCATGCATATGCCGCATTTTTGCTTATTTGTTGATTATTGGTTTGACTCCATCTATTGTCTGTTATAATACTGGTATGAACGCTATACAACTGTTATGAACACTGGTGTTCAGCTTTCTTCAATGTGTACATGGAAGAAAACACTGAGACCAGAGAATGATTCAATTTCTTTTCTGTGGAACTAGAGCTAAGAATGTAAAGTGCCCTATTTCCACTAAAAAAATTTAAATATCCAAAAACTAATAATGACATACAGTGGCCCAAACCTCTGGCCACAAAGAGAATACAAATAAAATCCATTGCCAGATGTCCCTTTACAGCTGTAAATAATAAAAGTCTTTAGGAAAAGAAATGCACAAAATCTAGTTCTGGGCAGGAGATAGACGTGGCTATGTTTCTCATCCATTGCATGTAAAATGACATCTACATCTTGGAAACAATTTGTCATTTCTTACAAACTTGAACTTATTCTAGCCACATCAAACAGAAGTCTTACTCCTGGACATTAAGCCAGAGGAAGTGTGGCTGCATCTGTAGTGGGTATAATTTAGAAAATGTCCCAACACTTTCTTGCGCCCACCATATCTGCAGGATAGACAAACAACTAGCCTGTTCAGCATGGTTCTTTCTGTGTTAATATCTAGCAGCAGTGGCAATCTAACTCTTTGGTAGGGTCAAATGGTGCTCTTGAGAATCTGGCCACTGCCTCGGACCCCCCATCAAACATACATGTTCAGGCAGTCATGTACTCCTCTGATATAGGCACGAAAAAGGATAAACTGCAAAGGCAATAGGCTGCTATAAGAACATACACACGTCCACACTTTCTGATTGGGCATTAGGAAATGATAATAGTTGGAGGTAGAATAGACTGTATTGGGATGTTGATTCCAAAGGACAGTTAAGTGGTTTGAATGAGAATGGTTACATAGTCATATTTTAATACATAATCACTAGGGTATGGCATTGTTTGAAAGGATTAGGAGGTGTGGCCTTCAGAAGCATGTGTCCCTGGGACTTGGAGTTGAAGTTTCAAAAGCTCAGGCCAAACTCAGTGTCTCCCTCTCTGCTTGAGGATCAGGATACAGCTCTTCAGCCTTTCCTCAGTTCCATGCCTTTCTTTCAGCATGTTCTCCATCATGGTAATGGACTGGGCCTCCAAAACTGTCAGCAAGTCCACAATTAAATGCTTTCTTTTGTAATAGTTGCCTTGGTCATGATGGCTCTTCAAAGCAGTAGAACAGTAACTTAGACAGGAAGAAAATATTCTGAATATTCTATCAAGTCATGATATTGGCAGCATTCACATGTGCCCAGACTCTAAGAATATCATTCCCATAAAATCAAGGTTTTGTTTGTTTGTTTGTTTCTTTTTTTTATTTTCTATATTCTTTGCTATATTCTTTGTTTACATTCCAAAGGCTTTCCCCTTTCTCAGTTACCCCCCACCATATGTCCCATAATTCCTCTCCCCCCCCATGCTATTCCCCACTCTTCCCCCCCCACACACACGATTTCTCTGTTCTGGGTCTACAATACTGGATCCAATCTTTACAGGCCCAGGGTCCTCTCCTTTTTTTCTTCTTGAGAGTCATTTGACTTGCTAATTTTGCCTTGAGTATTTAGGGCTTCTGGGCTCATTAATATCCACTTATCAGTGATTGCATTTCGTGTGTATTCTTTTGTGATTGGGTTAGCTCACTTAGGATGATAGTTTCCAGATCTAACCATTTACCTACAAATTGCATGAATTCATTATTTTTAATTGCTGAGTAGTACTCCATTGTATAAATATACCACATTTTCTGTATCCATTCCTCTTTTGAGGGATATCTGGGCTCCTTCCAATTTCTGGCTATTATAAACAAGGCTGCTATAAACATAATGGAGCATGTGTCTTTATTGCATGTAGGGGAATCCTCTGGGTATATGCCCAGGAGTGGTATGCCAGGGTCCTCTGGGAGTGGCATGCCCAATTTTCTGAGGAACCGCCACACTGATTTCCAGAGTGGTTTTACCATTTTGCAATCCCACCAACAGTGGAGGAGTGTTCCTCTTTCTCCACATCCTTGCCAGCACTTGTTGTCTCTCGAGTTTTTAATCTTAGCCATTCTGACTGGAGTGAGGTGGAATCTCAGGGTTGTTTTGATTTGCATTTCCCTGATGACTAATGATGTTGAACATCTCTTAAGGTGTTTCTCGGCCATCTGAATTTCTTCTGGTGAAAATTCTTTGTTTAGCTCTGTACCCCATTTTTTGATAGGGTTATTTGGTTCTTTGGGGTCTAACTTCTTGAGTTCTTTGTATATATTGGATATTAGCCCTCTGTCAGATGTGGGGTTGGTGAAGATCATTTCCCACGTTGTTGGTTGCCGTTTTGTTCTTCTGACAGTGTCCTTTGCCTTACAGAAACTTTGTAATTTTATGAGGTCCCATTTGTCAATTCTTGATCTTAGAGCATAAGCTATTGGTGTTCTGTTCAGGAACTTTACCCCTGTGCCCATGTCCTCCAGGGTCTTCCCAAGTTTCTTTTCTAATAGTTTCACTGTGTCTGGTTTTATGTGGAGGTCCTTGATCCACTTGGAGTTGATCTTAGTACAAAGAGATAAGAATGGGTCAATTCGTATTCTTCTGCATGTTGACCTCCAGTTGAACCAGCACCATTTGTTGAAAAGGCTATCTTTTTTCCACCGGATGGTTGTGGCTCCTTTATCAAAGATCAAGTGACCATAAGTCTGTGGGTTCATTTCTGGGTCTTCAATCCTATTCCATTGATCTACCTGCCTGTTGCTGTACCTATACCATGCAGTTTTTAACACAATTGCTCTGTAGTACTGCTTGAGGTCAGGGATATTGATTCCCCCAGAAGTCCTTTTATTGTTGAGAATAGTTTTAGCTATCCTGGGTTTTTTGTTGCTCCAGATGAATTTGAGAATTGCTCTTTCTAAATCTATGAAGAATTGATTTGGGATTTTGATGGGGATTGCATTGAATCTGTAGATTGCTTTTGGCAAGATGGCCATTTTTACTATATTGATCCTGCCAATCCAGGAGCAAGAAATATTTTTCCATCTTCTGAGGTCTTCTTCGATTTCTTTCTTCAGGGACTTGAAGTTCCTGTCATACAGATCTTTCACTTGTTTGGTTAGAGTTAGCCAAGGTACTTTATGTTGTTTGTGGCTATTGTGAAGGGTGTTATTTCCCTAACTTCTTTCTCAGCCTGCTTGAAAATCAAGTTTTTATTCCATAAAAATTATTTGTTAATCTTACCTGCCAAAAGAAAAACAACATGATTAAAAATTTTACCACACACTGTTCTTTTATCTTAGTACCTTCTCTCTGTTTTTATTTTCTGAAAATGTTTTCTCTCCAGCTGCAAATCAAAAGTATGGGATGGAGAGAGCTGTGGCCCCTGGTTACTAATTGAGTTCTTTAAATCTCATTTCAGCAAATAAGCAAAAATAAATGACTTACTGGTGGTTTGGCAACACAAAGAAGAGACAAGGCAGACGGAATAAAATAACATGATTTCATTTGTTGAAATTTATGAAGTAATTTATTTACAATGATTGCAGCTGTGTAAATAGCTATACAAGGGCTTGCAGAGGCCTTATGTAAACTCCACGCACCTAATTGTCTTCAGGGAAATAGGAAGCTGGTGGTTTCAGATGCTCACAAGCTGCTTGAGTGAACAAAGACTTCGGGACAAGACACTGCACCAGCAGAACCTATTGCTGGTGGTGATTAAAGCAGCACCCAATTTCCACTTGGAACTCAAACTCAAGATGCATTTAATACACAGAACTTGAACTGTTTGTTGCTTAAAAGTCTCTGAAAATGTCAATACATCTTATCACTCTTTCATTTTATGGGAGAAGAAGCTAGAAAAATTTGAGTGGTTTGGTGCTTTCAGCATGTTCTGTTTTCTTCAGCTCTTTTCAGTGTATAATGGAGATTTACAGACTCTGGTTACTATAATAATAAACAAATTATCCTTAAATTAAGGATCAGCTGTTTGAGCTTAGCAGATAACATCTGCTGCAGACCATGTGAAGAAACAGACCTAACTCAGGAGTTACCCACCCCCTCTCTTCCCCTTCTCCGTCCTTCTGTTCCCGGATCCACTGTTCCATCTCTGCTAGTGCCAGGCAATATCCCCACAGCCCAGTTAGTCCTGAAGTCAGAAAACATAAAATAAAGAGGCATGCAAGCATCTCACTATCACAGAGAAGTTGAAATCCACTACATTTTTTACTTTAGTTGTATTAACTCTGTGAGATAAAGATCAGTTTGTGAGCACTACCTAACAGTTGAGCTGTTATACCCAATACATGTTTCAGATTAGTTCATCCTCCCTAGAAGCAGCCTCCTCTCTGATCTAACATCCCTCCCTCGCCATCATTTCTAAAAGTCTACAACCTCTTAGATTAGTGATAACTAACACAATGTTGTTCTGATCTTTGTTTTCACCATTATGAACTGTTAAAAAAAAAAGGTTGATTTTAAAAGAAAATAATGTTAATGTCAAGTGTATGTTATTTATACTTGGGTCATCTTATTTTAATTGTCTATTTCTCATTTAGAAAATAGAAATAATTGTGTTTTGTGATGAATAGACTGTACCTGTGAATGTCAGTTTGCGTTTTCACTTTGTACCTGTTGATTGAGAATGGGAGGGGAGACTGTTGGTCCTGTGGACACTTGATGCCCCAGCATAAGGGAATGCTAGAGCAGAAAGGTGGGAATGGGAGCACCCTCTTAGAGGCAAAGGGGAAGGGGATGGAATGGGAGTTTGCGGAGGGGAGATTGGGAAGGGGGACAACATTCGAAATGTAAATAAATAAAATAATCAATAAAAATAAAATAATTTACGTCACAATCTTTTAAAAAGGGGGGATTTTTAATATTGAAATTAAAAAAATAAGAGACTCTTCCATGCTAGAGGACAGTTAAATCAGTTAACAATAAAGGCAGGTTTCACATTTCTTATTGAACTTACTATTCTTAGAGAAAATGTGGAAACAAGAGCACAGAAATAAAAAATAATAAAAACAAGATCATTACAGAGCATATTAATTAAATAGAAGAAATACATCAGGTGACTAAAAAGAAATTACAAAAGGCCTGAAAAGGACCAAACTCAGGGGACTACCTCTATTGCCACAGAATGCTAATACCTGAACTGCGCTGCTGCTGCTTACAGCCAGGAGTCAAAACTCACCAATTCTGTGAAAAATGGTCCTTTAGCCTGCAGGTTAGAACAGCAGGTTTGAGTAACGCCACATTAAAAGGTCTGAATGCGCACCTACACCCAAAGCACAGACAAGAACCCAGGGGTCCCAAGTTCACATCTTCTGCCAATTTCTAGGCAGTTTACTTTGAATTCATGTTTGCTTCTGCTTTGAAGAAGACTTCAAGATATAGAGTTTAAGTCTTAAAAAATTATCTCTATTCTGGAATCATCAGAGAAGTGTTGGAGGAAGGTCTTGTACACTGTGTATTCATGTGCTGATTTCTGTGCCTTGAGATCTACTTACAGTCCAGACATAGGCACTGTCATGAATAATGAAGAACCAATGTGGTGTAAAGAATGTTCCCCCAAAAGAACAACTATGTCGGCCATCCAGACGCCCCAGGACTCCCAGGGACTAAACCATCAACCAAGGGGTACACATGGTTCCAGACAAAAATGTGGCAGAGGAATGCTTTGTCGGGCATCAGTGGAAGGAGTGGTCTTTAGCCAGGTGAAGGCTCAGTAGATGGAGGGGAGGTGTTGGTGGGAGTGGGTAGGGTGGAGGGGCATATATGTGGAGGCAGGGGGTGGGAGGAGAGGTTGGGGTTTTTTGGGGGAGGGGGGAAATCAGGAAAGGTTTTACTATTGGAAATGTAAATGAACATTATACTCAATAAAACAAAAGAAATAAAAAAGAAAAGAATGTTACCCCAATTAGTCTCTGATTGGTTAATAAAGGATGAACAGCCAATGACTGGCAGAGGAGATAGAAAGGTTGGAAGTCTGATCCCAGCCAGGGGTCCCAGGGACAAGGCCAGGGACAATGAGTTAGCTATGAGTACAGGAGAAGATGGGGCACCAGGCAGAGATAAAAGAAGACAGTCCCGATGATGAGGTTGAGCATGAGGACAGCTGGAGCAGAGCAAGCAGAGGGAGACTAAGTGCAAGCAACTCAGGACATACTGTTGGAAAATACCTAAGAGAACATGGCAGGTTAGGGATAGCTGCTTGGTTGTTGTACTTAAAACTTGTTGGGGAAAAAAAAAAAAACAACCAATAAGTCTTCGTTTCAATTATTTGGGAGCTTGCTGGGTTAAAAACCACAACCTCTTTTAAATTTCACCCTGTAAACTAGTCTGATGGGGCCAAAAGAACAAGAACTTTGGTGATGAATTCAGCTGACACTGACACAGTGTCTCACAGAGCACCAAGCATCATGCTTGCTTGGTCAGTTAGCAGTGTGTTTTGTTTGTTTGTTTTAATCTTTTAAATATATAATAGAATCTCAATGTGCTCCCCAGGCTAGCCTTAAATTCAAGATCCTCTTGCCTCTGCCTCCCAAGTCTATACCATGCCTAGTCTTCATAACAATATAGCATCTTATTCCTACCACACTGTGAAGAGGATATTATCATAACATAAAATGGAAATCTGCCCACAGAAGGCAGAATGCTTTTCTAAGTTTATAAGCCTGGTCATCAAGAGAAAATAGAAGTTTAATTTTGTGTATGGTCTCCACCTGTCCCAGATTACTCAGGTCTGAGGAGGTGCCCAGGGTGTCAAAGTTCCCAGCGCTAAAAGGAAGACATTGCTCCAACCAGGTAAGTCAATAACCCTGTCAACCACCTAGAGCAGGACTCCAGCCTGCTCTTCCCAGAATCCTAAGGACAGCTGTGCTCATCCACGAGGAGTGCTGGAGAGGTAGACTGAGCTACCTTCCCAATAGCCCTCTTGCTCGACAGCTGTGTATTAAATGAGCCAGACTGAAAGGCCATCTTTGCATCACAACTATCAGGTCAGAATGAGGACTCCTTCCAATAGAGCATCTTTCAAGCATTTCTGCACCACCCACTCCCCAGCAAGGTTGTAGCCCACTCTGCCTAATGGGGGCATTGGTTAGAGATGAGAAAGCAAGCTATTTTCAGGTTTTGCACACAACTCATCATGGTATTTGCCGATGCACTCTTCATGCTGGGTTAATCACTGCCGTGGGTGTCCTGGAAATGACGGTGAGCAATTTCATAAAAACTTTATAGTCAATAACATTACTCCCACAACACAGCGGAGAGAAGCAAAAGAAAAAGTCGCACAGCTCCCCCGGTCTCCTGAGCAACTCTGACAGATATCAAAATTAAAAAAAATAAAACTTTAGGAATATCCTAGGCAACAATTTGCCTGGAATATGAAGAATAGTGAGTGGTGAAGGCATCCGGGACAAAAGGCACTTAATTGGGCTTTAAGTTGTATATAATTTTTAAAATATTCAAGAGGGAAAGCTGGTTCTTTTAAGAAGAGCGAAGAACATTCATTGAATATTTATAAGATGTCAGATATTCCTGTCAGGTTTTACTGTGCTAATTGTCTACAATACCTGTATTCTACCATCGCAGTGTCTGTCCACCGAAGCTATGTTTTCATGTTCTCCTTTCTGTGATGGAAAATGCAGGTGTTTAGGAGTCAGAACAGTGGAGCAGTTTGTAGGTAACAACACCAGAATGTAGATTTAGGGGAGATACAGCTGAAGGGTCTGTGCAAGAAACTACATTTCACCTCTCTAGTCCCAAGAATTCCTATTCCCTGAGACTGAGGCTAAAATCTTCAGACAGTCACTAGTTGAACATCCCTGATCTGCAACTCTAAAATAGTCCCAAATGGTGAATTTTGACAAAGTAGGAAAATTCTATATTTGACCTCACGTGACAAATTTCAATCAAAATACAGATTAAAATTTTTAAAATACTACATAAAAATGTATTCAAGCTTTCTTTAAGATACATACAATGAATTTAATGTTATAGAAATCTTGGGGTTCCATTCCCAAGATACCTGACTTTATATATGCAAATATTCCCAAATTCAAAAGAAGAAACTAATCTCATATGCAAAATATTTCTGGGGACAGGTATTTTGGATCTGAGGTACTCAACCTGCATAAATGAACTGTAAGTAGAACAGTGTGTCCATAACATATGAAGAGTTGCTCAGTAGGTGGCTAGAAAGTAAAGATTTGTGCTATAATGTAGTGTCCTCTATGTTACTGATAAGAAATCCAAAGAGGAGCCCACACAGTACTATTGTTAGTATTTCATAAAACATTTCTACAATGTTTTCCCTTAGAGTATGTGCACAATTTTCCTTAATTAAATGGTAACAATGCAATTGAAATTGAGACAGTCATACTTTTTCTCTACCTTTTATTAAACCCCCTAAAATTCAAACAAGTTAATAAGGAGAAGAAGAAAGGGAGGAGGGACATAAGAATTGCTAATAATGCAAACAGGAGTTCTAGGAATAGACATTATGTTATATGTGGGATGTCTGAGAAGGACAATGGAGGCGGATAGATGGAATCAAGGACTTTATTCTCTGCACAGCATCCACTATGTACCAAGTTCAAAGCAGGCCCCTCCCAGGAGACAGAAAAATAATGATTCATGCTTGCATTTTGTACTACATCCTGAGAAAAGGACATTTCAAAAGCTCAGAAATCAATCTCTTTGTCAGCACAACAGTTCTCCCACCACCCCAGATCCTGTTCGAGTCTCTCTTTCTGCATTCTTAGGAGACTGCAGCTTCATGCACTCAGGGTGCCAGAATAAGGAAAAGAAGGCTTAGAGTCACAATTTATGCCTTGAAATATTGGATTAAACAAAGATGCACTTTGTAAGAGAGAATAGAATCAGAAAGAACATGGAAGGAGAGCTTTGGAGCCGATCATATTGGTATGAGGGTAAAGGAAAGTCAGATGGGACAAGAAAAATGTTTGATCCACCTGTCTTAGGGTTTTACTGCTGTGAACAGACACCATGACCAATGCAAGTATTATAAAAGACAACATTTAATTGGGCTTGACTTACAGGCTCAGAGGTTCAGTCCATTGTCATCAAGGCAGAAACATGGCAGCATCCAGGCAGGCATGGTGCAGGAGGAGCTTAGAGTTATACATCTTCATCTGAAGGTTACTAATAGAAGACTGACTTCCTGGCAACTAGGGTGAGGGTCTTAAGGCCACACCCACAGTGACACACTTACTCCAACAAGGCCACACCTCCTAATAGGGTTTCTCCCTGAACCAATCATATACAAACCATCACACCACCTCTGGTTCTACTCCATGAGACGGAAAGGAGAACCCACAAAGATACCACCTGAACACACCAATATGCCCCTCTGTTTTTCTTTAATACATAGGCTATAAAAGTTTCCTTCAGATATTTAATTATTAACTATTGCCTACAATCCACAATAAAATCTGTACTATATCATCATTGCTCTCTGTAGAGAAGGCTAGCATCAAGTCAGAGGAATCAAGAGAATCATTCACAAAGCAAAGAAGTTACTGAAATAGATTTATGAGGGCCGGCTGAAATAAAATGGAAAATTCCATTCATTCACTTAAAATGGAGTTAAAGCCTTCAGTTCTCGGGTGAAGACAGCCCTAAACTTCTGTCCAGAAGGAAAGCAATGCTAGAATGCTAGGGAGCTTAAAAGACCCTCTGTGGAGATCACACGAGATTTTTATTTCCTAGAATAAAGAGGGGAGTAAAAGCTGGAGTATTCAAAGAAGGCACAGTCAATAAAATGCTCAAGTTGATGTTGTAAGTCCTATACTATAATAAGTATCACATAAATAAATGCCTGTATACTTTGGATTGCAAAATTTCCATTTCATACTAAACAAAATTGCATGGCTAAGGTATGAAATTACATGAAGACATTTTAAGCTCAGAAAGTTTAACCCATTTTCTAAAATATTACACAAAGGGCACAAATTCAGGAGAATCCCATCGCAGGAGAGAAATACATAAATAAATACAGAAAGAACTCTGCTACATTAATGAAAGAGCACCTATATGGAAATAGTTTCAAAATGTACTGTGCAGGACAAACAGTTCTTAAAGATGGAGGTTTTTTGTGGTTAAACCCAGGATTCATTAGTCATAATCTTGGCTTTTAACAAATGTGAGAGACTATATTGCGAATTGAGGGGACATCTAATGAAATGAATGTAACCCTGCATTCTTCTCAGAGAGACAGGGGCCGTTTGTCCTCTGAGAAGGTGTCCGTTACAAATTTAAGGTTAGTGGAAAGTATAATAATAGATACATTTCTAAACTACTGAATAAGCATCAATAAAATATAGTCCACATTTAGAGAAAAGGCACTCCTGAAGAATAAAATGCATGAAGTTTAATGCGAATGGAGCTGGAGTTGATTATGGGTTTAAATCCACACTATACAGATACTATTTTTCTTTTATTTCTCTTTTCTTTCACTGTTTAATTTAAATATTAAAGTCTTGAATATTTATCGGGCATGGCTAAATGTTTTCATTTATTCTTAAAAAAATATTTCCCTTTCAGTGAAGACCCTATTTCTCTATTGAGAGTCCCAAAGATCTGAACAGATCTGAGAGTTGAAAACAGTAGAAATCCCATTCTCTTATTATCATTCAGCAAAAATAGAAATTACTAATTATTTGAATCTACTTAAAATCTAATTATTTGGAAATTAATGCCTCTGTGCGCTTCTGAGTAATTACTTGGTCACAATAGAGGACAATGCTTATAGTGGAGAGTATGGGCAGAGTAATAATCAAGAGGCCATTCATATGCGAGAGTGAGGTACCGAAAGCTTCCCTCGGTTTTGTGTTCAAACCTCTCATTACTGCTTCAAGAACATCTTTAAATGGATTAAATTTAGCAGTTTATTTATAAGCAGAGAGGAGATTCACGAATCAGGTAGCAAGCTGAACCAGGAAGTGACATGTAAAAATGGTTGGATGGAGAAAAGTGGTTTTTGGACATGCTGAGCAGTCTGTAGGCTGTGATCAGCTGAGAGCCCAGCTGCTTGGTTCGCAGAGACTTGGCTACTTATTGCAAGAATATAAGCAGTTCAGTTGCAGCTCATGTATACACTAGATTAGGTTGCAGCTTGCTCATATGGAGGCGGCGGCGTGCCAAATTTAACGGAACGTTGGTTTTGAAACTAAAAGAGAAAGAAGCATTGCACGTGGACTGTCTAAAAGAGAAATGTGAAGAAAACGAAAATGAATTTAAGGAAAACTAAAAAGAGCAATTAGTGAATTTGAAGACAGAACAAGAAAATTAATGCATTCTAGAGCTAGATAATTTATGTGTGTCTAAGATGCAGATATCTGAGATATTTTAGGATTGCTAAGAGCAACTACTGCTAAACTCACACACAGTAGGTCAGAAGCTGTCTGTGCTCACTTATAACTGTGCCTAGTGGAAGCTGCTTAGAATACCTGATCCCCAGTGATCTCAAGAATGACAAAAGGAACAGCACCTCTTCCACAAGGGATGACTTGTACAAAGTCCACCCGGCCAGAATGCTTTACAAATTGTAAGGGCAGACTACAGAGGAGCTACAATCCTTAAGAAAAAGAAAAAGAAAAAAAAAAAACAGAAGCCAGAAACATTTGACATAAAAAAAGAGTATTGATAAAATAGAGATGTGGAAAATGTACAAGGTAACATATGTTAATAAGTCCATTTGCACCAGGAGCCAGGAGACTCCACAGCCTTCTGTGCATAGCCCACCAGAAGGGAATGATCTCCCAGAAAGCTTTCACTTTTGAGCGCAGAGGTGAGATCTGCACCTTCTCTCTGGAGAGGACCAGCTAGGAGCACACAGGGCCTAAGATCAGTGGAGCAACTGGATAAGATAAGTCTTTCTGCCGCCATTTGCACCAGGAAGCCAGGAGACTCCACAGCCTTCTATGCATAGCCCACTAGGAGAGAGAGATCTCCCAGCAGTGCTTTTACTTTTGAGCTCAGAGGAGTAAGGACACAAGCTTACAGGCCCACAGAAGGAACAAACTCCAGCCAGAGACAAGAATACCAACTAGCACCAGATGGCGAAAGGCAAGCACAAGAACCCTACCAACAGAAACCAAGGCCACATGGCAACATCAGAACCCTGTTCTCACACCACAGCAAGTCCTGGATACCCCAACACACCAGGAAACCAAGAGTGGGATTTAAAATTGTATCTCATGATGCTGATAGAGGGCTTCAAGAAAGACTTAAATAACTCCCTTAAAGAAATGCAGGAGAACATCAGTCAACAGGTAAAAGCCCTTAAAGAGGAAACACAAAAATCCCTTAAAGAGATACAGGAGATCACGGGTCAACAGGTAGAAACCCTTAAAGAAGAAACACAAAAATCCCTTAAAGAGTTATAGGAAAACACAAACAATCAAGTGAAGGAACTGAACAAAATTATCCAGGATCTAAAAGTGGAAGTAGAAACAATAAAAAAAAATCACAAAGTGAGGCATCTCTGGAGATAGAAAACCTTGGAGAGAATTCAGGAGTCATTGATGCAAACATCAACAACAGACTACAAGAGATAGAAGAAAGAACCTCAGGTGCTGAAGTTACCATAGAAAACATTGACTCAACAGTCAAAGAAAATACAAAATGGATTAAGCTGGTAACTCAAAACATCAAGAAACTCCAGGACAAAATGAGAAGACCAAACCTGAGGATTATAGGTATAAACAAGAGTAAGGATTTACATCTTAAAGGGCCAGTAAAACTCTTCAACAAAATTACAGAAGAAAACTTCCCTAACCTAGAGAAAGAGATGCCCATGAACATACAAGAAGCCTTCAGAACTCCAAATAGACTGGACCAGAACAGAAAATCCTCCCAGCACATAATAATCAAAACATCAAATTCACTAAACAAAGAAAGAATATTAAAAGCAGTAAGGGAAAAGGGGCAAGTAACTTATAAAGACAGACCTATCAGAATCACACCAGACTCCTTACCAGAGACAATGAAAGCTAGAAGATCCTGGGCAGACCTCATACAGACCCTAAGAGAACACAAATGTCAGCCCAGGCTACTATACCCAGCAAAACTCAATCATCATAGATGGAGAAACTAAGATCTTCCATGATAAAACCCAATTTGCACAATATCTATCCACAAATCCAGCCCTACAAAGGGTAATTGGTGAAAAATGCCAACACAAGGAGAGAAACTACACCCTAGAAAGACAGTAATCTTCCAACAAACCCAAAAGAAGATACCCACACAAACATAAAAATAATATCAAAAATAACAGGAAGCAACAATTACTATTCCTTAATATCTCTTAACAACAATAGACTCGACTCCCCAATAAAAAGACATAGACTAATGAAATATTTCTCATGTAAATCTTAAATTTTATCAGAAAATGTAATTCCTCTTTTAATTGATTTAGTAATTTCTTTTATGTCTACCATTTTATCTACATTATTTTTCATGATAATCTTCAATTGTAATATGTCTTTCTATATACTTTCTCCATTTTATCAGAAATGTTTTCAATGTAAGTCTTTGATTTTATCACAAATGTTTCTAATTCCACGTTCAATTAATTTAGAGTTTTTACATCAACCATTTTTATGTAAAATTTTCCATGAAATAGTCAATTTTAATGTTTGTCTATTTATTTCTTGAATTTTACCAGAAATATTTTCCATGTAAATCTTCAATTTTATCTGAAAATGTTTATAATTCGACCTTTAATCAACTTAGAATTATCTTTATGCCTATTATTTTATCTGTATAATTTCCATGATAATCTTTAATTTTACCATGTTTTTCTATATATTTATGTAATTTTTTCAGAAATAGTTTCCATGTAAATCTTCAAGTTTATCAGAAAATGTTTATAATTCCACTTTTAATCAACTTAGGAATACTTTTATGCCTACCATTATTATAAAATTTTCCATGATAATCTTTTAACGTTTTAACGTTTTTCTACATTATTCTACAATTTTCTCAGAAATATTTCCCATGTAAATCTTTGATTTTATCATAAAATGTTTCTACCCCATATTTCAATTAATTTAGCAATGTTTTACATGTCTACCACTTTACTCCCCAATTTTCTATGAAAATTGTCAATTCTAACTTGTTTATCTGAAATATTTCCCATGTAAATCTTTAATTTTATTATAAAGTGTTTTTACTTCCCTTTACTTCCCTTTCCAATAAAGAAAAATCTGGAAAAATAAAGAATACACACACACACACACACACACACACACACACACGCACGCGCGCACGTACGTGCTATTCAACCCAAAATCCTGGCCTCCTGGGGCATTGACTCCCCTCTCATGGCAGTGTATTCATACTATTGTCTTACTTGCCTGTTAGCCAGTCTGTAGCCCTCTTGAATGCTATATTACTTAGAATAAGAGTATGCCTTGTTTTTTGTCACTGTGGTTAACTCTGTCCATCCTTGCTGTTTCAGTAGCAGAATATTATGTTCTAACAACGTTGGAACTCCACACATTGCAAAATCATTCAATTTGAATATTTAGATGTTCTTTATGCCTACCTGATTGCACAAATATGGTTTTAAAAAACTACTGTTTTAATATTTGTTGCTCCACCATAATTCAGGAAAGACTCTTATTAACTAATTTATCTTATTAACATGCATAAAAAAATAATAATAAAAGCTGGGTGTGCCAGAATTGTTCCTATCTTAAAAAGATGCAGGGACAAAAATGGAGCAGAGAATGAAGGAAAGGCCATCCAGACACTGGCCCAACTTGGATCCATCTCATGCACAGTCACCAAACCCTGACACTATTACTGACGCCATATTGTGCTTGCAGACAAGAACCTAGCATGGCTGTCCTCTGAGAGGCTCTACCAGAAGCTGACAGAGATAGATACAGATACTTACAGGCAACCATTGGACTGACCCCTACGGAAGAGTTAGGGGGAAGGATGGAAGGACCAGAAGGGAATTGCAACATCATAGGAAGAACAACTAACCTGGATCCCTCAGAGCTCCCAGAGACTAAGCTACTAAAGAGCACACATGGGCTAGTCCACGACGCCCCCACCCCCACCTCGACTTATATGTAGCAGAAGACTGTATTGTCTGCCTAATCCTGTAGAGATTTAATGGAAGGGAGTTGCTGGTGGGGGGAGGTAGGTGAGGGGAGCACCCTCTCAGAGCCAAAGGGGAGGGGAGATGAGATGAAAAACTCTGGGAGGGGGACTGGGAGGAGGGACACATTTGGAATGTAAATAAATAAAATAACTTTAAAAAAAAAGCTGGATCTGGTCATCTGCACTGTAAAGCAGAAACTTCATCATCTCCAAATAATAAACCACTCCCTGACTTTCTTTTCCCACTCTAGTCAACTCTATAACTCATAAAATGTCTAAAGCAAAAATCTCTGAGCCTACTCAGATAGTCATCACTGACTCAGAATTCTCTACTTCCAACCATATTGACAGTTAAGTACAGTTTGACTCCAGGCCATTTTGACATTAAATAAAAACACCTTGAGAGGCTGTAGAGTATTTGGAGGCTATGAGTCAGAATTCACTAATCAGACTTTTGTTGCCAGCTGAGAACTGCAGGTTCTACACCAGATGCTGTGTATTAGAATGAACCGAAGCACAGGTTTGAGTCCACTGATCTCATGGTAGAGAACTGCTGAAGTCAAACTTTGGGAAGCCCTGAGTTTCCTCCCTTTTGACTACTCAAAGGCATTGGTAAAAATGCCTGGTTTCTGAAGACCAGGGTGGATAAAGGTTCAGATTCAGAAGCCTGACTTAGCAGATCAAAGGAAAAGTGAGATTATTTCAATGGCATCTTGTTACATGATATCAGGCTTAGAATTTTCCACTTGTATCATATAAATGCCTCACACATACAGAATTTGGATCATGTTAGAATTCAAACTTCTGATGAATGATAATTACCTCATTGTTTTCTTAAGATTTATTTACTCTCATTTTGTGTGTGAGTATTTTGCCTGTATGTATCTACGTATGCCACGTGCATTCTCCGGGCCTGCAGAGTGTCACAAGCCTGGGTTTGGAGTTTCATTCAGCTGATTGTAATCCAAGTGGATGCTGGGAACTGATGCTTGAACCTCCATGAGAGTAGCAAGTACTCTTAGTTGCTGAGTCATCTGTTTAACTCCAATTAAATCACCTTATGAAGGATGCTATAGGAGGAACAGGCTGGGGATACAGAGATGTGTCCTGAAGAAATATAAACTCAGAAGAATCAGAAAGGGGAACATAGCAGTCCAACTCCTGGCCATGGTGCTTAGTTCTGGCTGATTCTACCTGTCCTATAACAGCTGTTCTCAAGGGTTAGTATGCATCACAATGATATGCTATCCTTACTAACACAGACATGAACAGCCCCCTTCCTTTAGATTTTGATTGAGTTCAGGTATGGGGCTGAGAATAGATGCTTCTGTTAACTCCCACGTGAGACCAATTGTCCCTCCATAGATTGAACCTTCACTTTCTCCCTCATATCCCACTGTTTATGCCCTCTGTAACTTAGTCTGCCCAGTTTAGTTTTCTTTATGTAAAGATCTGTTTCTGGGGTAAGAAATAGCCCATAGCTCTTTTCACTCTATTATTTTTACCAAATGCTCACTCTCATAAAGCTCACTCTAGTATGTCTCAAGTGGATTTGTGTCCTACATAAACAAGACCAGATTCTTCTGTATTTGATAGTTTCTGATCTCTAGACAGTTTTCATTGTGGCATGTCTACTTCCCCCATGCTTCTATTAAACCCCATGTTTACAGGGTTTATGGAATACCGCACCTCCCTTAAGTCTTGTACAAATGAGGTTTAGAATGCAGTTATTAACCACTTCTGTGAGGCCATCTTAGCATTCTCAAATCAGCTTGAAGAACAATATTGTGTCTGCTGCAGCTTCTCTATAACAAGCTGAATATCTGTTTCTAGGCCAAAGCCTCAGTAACTCCAGAAGCACACACTATTTCTCTAGGGTTTGTTTCTTACTTCTCTAAGCCACTGGTAGTGAACTCCACTGACACAGTTTTCTAGAATAGGAGGTAGATATAACCAGAGAGAGGACACATTTGAACTCTGGATTTAATATAGTTCCAAACTGGAGCTTCACCATATGCATTATTTATCAATAGCATTTAAGAGTCCTTGGTGAGCCAGGCCTGACTTGGCTTTATAAATACACTATGTCACACTTGCTTCCTGTCCTCCCACATCCTAACCAGGGCAAAGGGAGAGTGTACATACAGTATTTATCAAAATTATAGCAAGTGATGCTTAGCCCATTTGTAAAAAGCCATTTAAACAAGAAGAAAGAAGCCTTGGTGTGTGGACTCCAAGCTCTCTTTGAAAGGGTTTTTGTCTCTGGGCCTCTATTTATTTTAAGCTCTTACCTTTTAATAGTGTGGATATTATTTTTCTTGGCTCTTCTTCAATTCCTCTGCTGCAAAGAGATGATCTCAAGTAAAGGAGCGTGTGCTCAGTATGGAGAAGGCTTCTTCCTATGCTAATGTCATATGGATAGTTCATATAAGTGTAGGAACTAAAAGGAATTTAATGAACAAAAGCACACCTTCCTTTTCTACTTATGTTTGTTGTTGAAAGAACAGGGAGAAAGTGTTAGTCTTTGGAATTGCCCATAATCTGTAGGTTTTAGTCAACTGTTGAGAAAGAGGCAAATGAGGGGGTAAGATTTCATGGTAAAGTTGAAAGAGTGGGGGTGATGGTGCATGCTCTCAAGCCCAGAACTTTGCAGGGTGAGGCAGGAGGATGGGAGTTCAAGGCCAGCCTGGGCTACTGTTGTATTGCTTTTTCTGAGGAGAAAAGAGAAATCATCTCTTTTTCTCAGGCCATTGATGAGAGACAAGAAATTATGATACCAAGTCCATCATGGTAAAACAATGTGACTCTGGAATTTACTTATAGGAGATTGATCGCTGACACCGGCTGACCCCCCAAACAGCTGTGCTACAGAAATGTCCCATCCAGCGTGTGTGATAACATACCCAAAAGCTCGTATGTGGAACCTCCTTCAGTTGCTCTATACCTCCTGTATAATCTAGCAAACACTTCAAGGCCATGTCTAAGAGCAGGGTTGTATGCTGCCTGGGAGTAGGAAGACTGGAGAAATTGGGTGGGGGAATGAGTGACTCCTCCCGTCTCTCCTTCTATGAGAAAACAAGACCAGTCCTCTGAGGCTGTGAAGATTAAGATGGTAATGGGTAGGAGGACCATTGTCCTCAGAGCTACACACTGAGTTTGAAGCCTGAATAAAGGCCTTAATATAAGACTCAGGACTCTTAAATTACTAGGAGAAAACATAAAGATACAAACATAGTTAAGGTTTGAAAGGTCTCTAATAGCTCAAAGAAATAATTTTCAAAAGAAAACAAATAAACACACAAAACCAATTAACACAGAAGGGGCAACTACAGACTAACAGAAAGCTTTGCCAGCCAAACATCTGACAGGCTATTAGTACCTAGAGTATGTGAAGAAGCTAAAAGTTTACACACACACAAATATACATACATGCACACATACATACATACATTTGCAGACACATACACACACATGCACACATACACATTATGTCAATAAAGTGGCAAATAGGACAAACACTCCCTTCTCAAATATCAAAATACAGATGGCCAATAGATTCATGAAAACAAATTCAACATCCTCAGCCATCAAAAAATGTCAATCAAAACTCCATTGAGATTCTATCTCACTCCTGACAGAATAGCTTTCAGTTAAAAAACAAAATGCTGACAACAATATATGGGGGAAGAAAACTTTATATGTTGTCTCTGATGATGTAAATTGACAAATCCACGATGTAAATAAGTATAGAGCTTTCTCAAAACACTGAAAATCATACTACAGAATCAAAACCAGCATACTACAGACAAATCTCCCCACTCATGGTACAGCAGAATTTTATAGTAGCTAAGGGGCATAACCAGCCCATGTCCATCAATAGGTGCATGGACAAAGAAAAAAAAGCCATAGATACATGATGGTGCCTTATTCTGATGTAAAGAAAAAATGAAATTCTGTCAATTGTAGGTAATTGATGGAAGTGTAGATCATCACAGGAAGCAAAATAAAGCAGAATTAGACTGGCAAATGCCATGTTTTTGTTTATATGTAGAACCTAGGGTTTGTGTGTGTGTGTGTGTGTGTGTGTGTGTGTGTGTGTGCTGCAGAAGACAATTTTAGAAGAGAAAGATGAGGACCAAGATGGGAAAAGGAAATGAAAGTAGTAGGAAGTGAAAATGGTTAAAGTACATGTAATATTCGAAGAAAATTGTCATTATGACATCCATCACTTTATACAATAAATGTGCACTAAGAAGGCAGAGGTATATGAGGCAAAGGAAGAAGACACAGAAATGAGGAAGAGAAGCATGTGGGAAAAGTACAGAGGGAGATGATTAAAACAATGGTATCACCTAAATATTATAGAAAACACCCAAGGCTGAATATGATTCCAATAAAGCAACAGAGAGATATTATGATCCTATATATCCTTGAATGCAATTAAAATGGAATATGAGAGCAGATAAGATTGGTTGCTCAGTGGATAAAAGCTTTTGTTGACAAGCCTGAGGGCCTAAGTTGGATCCCCAGAACCCACAGAATAGAGAGAACTGATACCCACAAAGTGTCTTTCTACTTCTCTTAAATATATGCTACGGCATATATACATTCACACTCATGCACACACATACATCACACACACACACACACACACACACACACACACACACACACAAATAATGGGCTTACAATAGGGGAGAGCTAGAAATGCTGATTATAAAGACAAGGTTATACCTGTGCATATTTCTATTTAAACATTTCAGTAATCTGGCAAGAAATATGGGCACAAAGAATACTCTATGGGTGGCCAAAGAATAAAGAGATTTATGGTCAATGAGAGTATAAAAAGGAGGAACCACAAGAGAACAGGAAGGACTTGTATAAAAGAAAGACAGAGGTGTGGAAATGAGTAGAAAAGGAAAACCAGAAGAAAATCCAATGCAAGAAATGCCCCAAAGTAACAGATACACATTTGAGAAATTGAATTTAGAGGCATGGCCAACAAAGCCATGCAGAAGAATAGAATGCTGATCCACACCCTAAAATATTCAGCCAAGAAGCCAAAGCACAAACTCAACAAATGTCCCACAAATGCCTAGGACTAGGTCAATATTTGAGAACTCACCTAATATGTGCTTTGTCCACCATAAAAGCTAAACATAAGCCCCATCTTTCATTCCTCCAACTCAACATGCCAATAGCTTCAAAACAGAGGACACCCACAGCTCTCCCTGTTCCTAATGTGTCCTTACCCCTCTGCCCACCATTGAGCCTTTACTGAATGTATACATTGGAGACTGACTTTCTTGCCATACTGAGCTCTGGCAATATACACTTTGCTCCTTTTCATTTCAAAAGTCTTTATTTATTTCTATGCTTATATACAACCAATACTCTTCTGGGTGGTAAAAAAAGAATCATAAAAAAGAAGTTATGAAAAGATCCCTGTCATTATTAATCTAATGTTCTATCAGGACATTCAAGCAATAAAAGGAGAAATGAGAGAGGAAGTGATTTGTAAAGAAGGAGGTGTAGGGAGCTGGGTATAGAGAACCAGGCTGGGTACTTTGATGTAGACAGATAGTATGTGAAGGGTTTGGGCACGAACACTTCAAACCCTAAGCCAAGTGCACATGCAGAATCGAAGCATTTGAAATGTTCTTTCCAGTCAATTACCACTATTGAGTCAGAACAGTTCATCCTAAAGATCTCAAGTGTTTATAGCCATCACAGACACACTGCTGCGATAATAGCGCTTCAGTGTAATTAAGCACCTCTGCTCCTTCAACATGAGCTACAAACAAGCATCCCGCTCTTTTCTGAGATCCCACACACTGGTGATAATGGACAATCCATCAATATCCTCTTCTTGCCACCCAATGAGTGTTTTATGGCAATGCTAAAAGCTTTATTAAACTCTTAGATAATTTCTTTATGAGGCAGAGAATAAGATGAGCTAACACAAGATAGGTTAGGATCTGTCAACAAATGGGCCACCATTGTTTTTATGACCTTCTTCCAGTGGTTCCCAGGTGGGACGTTCTAATTAGCTAGAATATTGATATTGTGTGGTTGCATCGATCTGCCTTCTACACAGCTGCCCTCCTTTTGCTTGGATGGAGACTGCTCAGACCAGTCAATCATGAACATCACTGCAGTTAACAAGCCCAATTCTGCCATAAGAGACCCTGCTCCATTTCTGGATGCAGACTTTTCAAAGCCCATGAGCACCCTATACTGCCACAGTCAAAAGAGACGTGATCCTAACATACTACTAACTCTCAAATTTGCAAAAAAAAAAAAAAAAAAACCAACAAACATGCTAAGGAATGGCCTTTGCAGCTTTCCATAGTCCTGTTGTAGTGATTGATAAGTATGGAAAATTCATCCACCAGTGTGATCTTGCAAAGAGCACTGCTACCTTTAGACAGGTTGGGGCAAGAAGCCATTGTTGTCTCAGTACCGTTCTTTTCTTGGCCAGTGGGGCCCATGGAATTTGTCCATTGTTGGAGAAACATCTTCCTGTGACTCAAGCATACTCTTCTCAGTTTCAAACCTCAAATGAAAAAGAAGAAAAAATTAAAGTAGAAGCTATACTGGCTTGCTAGTTAGCATACCATCAGATCTGTCTTCCTTGTCGGAGGGATGCCAAGGGACTGAGCTCCCAGTCTTCTTTGCACTGCTTTACATTCAAATCTTAACTATAAATGACAGGAGTCAGGTAGGGCTGACTTTTAACACACCTCATTGCGTGGTTCTTTATGCTCCCCTGATCTTCCCTTGGACTACAATTATGAAAAGTTATAACTTTAGAAGTTACATCAGAATGCCACAGACACAGAAAGCAGAAGCCTGGCTCCCTGCAGAGTTCAAAGGAAGTCTGCCTGCCCGTGGATGGTTCAGTGATTGTCACCTCTCTGAGCTATTATCTGCAACCTTTAGAGTCAGTGTACTTGGCCACATTACACACACTTTTAAAATACACACACACACACACACACACACACACACACACGCACACACGCGCGCGCGCGCACACACACACACACACATGCACACACACAAATGTAATTTTATCAGATTGGAAAAACATCTCTGGCTTGGTGATAAAAATAGAACTGTTTTTAAAATTTTATAGAAAGCATAGGATATATCACACAGCTACTCCACTGTCAGTATACAGTTCAGTAAATTTTACTAAACTCATGCAGCTGTGTAGATTGATCACTTATGTCAGCATCAAAATCATTTTCCTCTTGAGGCCAAACTATATTCTATGCTCATCCCAAGCCAGTGCAAATCTTCTTGTAGTATTTCTGGCATTTATTACTGTGCCATTTTTAAGTTAATCTAGTTTATTACATGTAACCGTATTTTTGGGCTACTTTATTGTTTTTTACCTTCCACATTTCTTAACCCAGTTCCTTCCAACCACCCCCTTCCCCACTCTCACCCTCCCCCACTCCCCACCTGCCTACCTTCCCCTACCCCCACCCCCCACTCCCCAATGATAGGTAGGAGAGTCAGCAGGTTGGAGAGGAAAGGGGCATAGATCTCTTTAGACTACTTCATGCTGATTAGAGTCATCAAGTTCCTAGGGGCAGGTCCAATCTTTGTTGTCAGGGTATCTCCAACCATCAATCTAGCAGACAGCAAAGCAGCAATTCAGCAAAAGCAGCAAAACAACAAATGCAACAGCAGAGACCAGTAGAAGTGAGGGCAGCAGCAGCAGGAGAAGCCGCCAAAGCCTCTCTTGGGGCTCTGGTCATGTTCTACCTTCTCAAGAGTCCCCAGAATTCCCAATGCAAACTATCTTCAGCTGGCAGAATCACACCCCTGCCAGAGCATAAGACAAATCATAGTCAGCTCCTATGGACAATCTGAAGCAGCCCCATGCCCTACACCTGAGACTGAAGCAAAAATATATTCACATAAAGTAACTGGGTTTTTAAAGAAACTGAAATTCTCACTAAAATCACATATATCAGTAGTTTGTTCTTTGTTGTTGTTGTTGCATATCATACATTTTTATAAATAAACTAGACAAATTGTTAATTTGCTAGTTGGTGGACATCTAGACTGTTTCTAGTTTGTGGCTATTATTTACAATGCTGTTCTATCTATGTGTCTTTATAGGGCCATGTTTCATTTCTTTTTTGTAGATTTCTATTGGCTGAATTATTGTATCATATTAAATACAATTTTCTAGCCAAGAACAGCCTTCTGTAACTCCCTTAGACTACCTTCCTCAGTATTCCCAAATAACACTATGCATATAATTTTAATTTTATTCATAGATCTATTTCTGTGAACTAGTCTAATGCTTCTCCTGTGAAGGTCTAAAAAAAAAAAAAAGTCTTGTGATATACTAACATTTGGAATAGTGATTAGAGTTTAGTAGGCATTTGTTGAATGAAAAAATACCAGAACCCTTGAGAAAACCAGACTAGAGTCAATGTGCTAGTTCATGGTCTATCAGAGTGACTTACTCTGGAAATGGTGTTTATTGCTAATCAGGCACATCCACAGACAGCTAAAAGTGACACACAGCCATCTTTACAGCCAGCTTTCAAAGGACCCAGGGACAAGATATGTCCTCTCTAGCTGCCCAAGAGGCGACAGGGTTGTTCCTGTGTCCCTTTGCGCATGTGCCACTGGTCCAATAAAACTCACGGTGGTCTCCCTGCTCCCATTCTCTCTTCTTTCCTCTCTCTCTCTCTCCCAGAGGCTGCCTCGGTGTCCCACCTTATCCCAATAAAATTCCCACCTGAGACCTGTCCCATGGTGTGTTTATTATCTGGACCTGTCACCTAGTCCCATCAGTGTTTCTTGATATCCTGTCTCTGTCACATTCAGCCCGTGGAAAGACAGATGTAAACGGTTCTCACCATTGCTCCGTCAAGGTCACAATGCTGAGTTACTAATGTGGATGAGCAGTAAAGTTTAGACCACTCCCCACCGCCCCCTTTTCAGCTCCCATCCTTGTTTCTCTTTATCATTACAGATCCTGCTGGTCATAGCAGGTCCACGACCAGATGCTCTGCCTTGACCCACAGAGGTGAGCTAGCCCTCTCAGCCTCTCATTTAAGGATTCCACTCTAATGGATTTTTTGAGTACAGAAGTGAGGTCATCCACATCAGCTGAGACCAGCTAGCAGCTGATCCCCTGACCAGCCATTCTATGTTCTACACCTGGAAGATTCTAATCCCATTTGCCTAGGTTCTGATGGCACTTAAAGATTTCATTCGGGAAATCTCTTTCTCAGAGCTATAGCCTGTCTTCTGCAAAGTGCTTGGGCCCACTAAACTGACGGAGGCCCTGTCTGTTCAATGTGACATTTATTTTAAAAGGTCTCTCAACATGCAAGGTATTACCCATGGGATCTGGCACGGGTTTTGTTAGCAAATTTAAAATGTCACCACAAGCTTTTAAATTTTTGTTTTGTTTTGTTTTGTTTTCCTTCAGCTGGAATTTAAGCCTTTCCTGATAACATCATAATTGCCAACAGAATTCCTAGGTAATTAGCATGACTTAAGTCCTTCCACATCATTGTTAATTGTGGTCCTGAGTCCCCAGGGGAGGGGGAAGAGGGGAGAGACAATTTAACACAATAGGAGAAAAGGGACCTGTTGTGCTTTCATTTTCTTCTTGACTTCAACTGTTTATGTTAAAGTTGTTTTATTGGTTAAGTAAAGTTAGCACTTCCCATCTTACACCACCCACCAGCAATATTCCTACCAGCCAGTAGATTCTCTCCTGACAGTTTGTCAGTTGTAATTGGAGCCTATAGAAAATCAGTGATTGAAGGTATGTTGCTGTAAGTGGCCTTTACAAGCTATTACAAAGAGATGATATTGCCTACTCATGCTCTCCTGTGACAAATGCATCATTCAGAGTCTTGAGAAAATTGGTGGCTATGCCAGTACTCAGGAGCTGTGACGAATCCAGTTTCTGAGTGTGTGACAGTGAAGTGGGTACAGTGTTTCCTTGAATCTTATTTTAACTAGAAAAATTCAAACTTCATTCACCCTTCAGGGTCATCTGAGCAGTTCCTTGTGCTTGATATTTTAAGGGATCATCATGGGCCCAGGTTCCTGGAAAATAGAGGAAAGTCATCTTTATTATTATTGTTGTTCTTAGAATCTTGACAAAACTTGCCACACCCGTCACCCAGTCATTCACCGTGGAAGCAATGGCCAACATAAAGACCAAAAGCCAGTCTGGAGAGTCCAACCCAGGGAGCTCACAGATGACTCTGATTAGCATAAGCAAGGATGCTGAATAGAGAAGGAAATATGTCTGCATTTTCAGAAAAGAGGTTTAATTTTATCTTTGGAATTCAAGAGTGAAAATAGGTCTTGGTATTACATGATGGAAATTTGAACATAGCCTATGGTTGCTGCAGGGACATCTTTTGTCCCTTCTAATCCTGTTTATCCTAGTAGCCGTGCATAGTGTGCCTTGGCTGTGCTACACAGACTTCAGAATGGCCCAGCTGATATATGCTGTGTCTGTCTGATTTGCTCTGAATCCTAGCCATCAGACTTAGGGCTTGATTGTAGTAAAGTCACTCTTACGTTTCATGTCTCAGTTTCTTCTCCTACTAAAACATAGATTGTAGTAATAGTAATGACATCATGAAACATCAAACAAATCAGGTTAGCTCATATAAATCTCGAAAGTATTTTCACTGACAGATGCTATACCATCTTTTGAATCCTTACCATAAAAGATACTATTACATGTGACTGTAACAACCCCACCTGCCTTCTGAAATCAAAATTCTGTCTTGATATAGGGCTGTACTAGTGCATGTACACACACACACACACACACACACACACACACACACAGGAAATATGCTTTCTCCAGACATGGCCACTTGATTCATTTAAAATAGTTTTCTCTACATAGTTCCAAGGTGTTGGTTGCAAGCCAAACTTCAGGGTCTATTTTCTGTTTCGAAGCATCACCATCCAAAGTGTCTTGAGGCTCCTCCATGATTCCATGACCCATGAGCAGCAGATGAATAGTTGGATACAAGACCAGCCCTGGAGCTTAACTATGCTTTATGATCTGCAGACAATACCTATGTATATTTGCCATTTTCCTATAGTACAATTTATGTTAGATCGAATCAATATCACAACTCAAGCACAACTTTGCCCCAGACCCAGCCTATTAAGTGGGCTTTCCTAGAATCCCAGAAGTTGTGGGCTACCTAACAAATTCAAGGAGCTTACTGCCCTGAAAAGTGTATCCATTTCTTCTCATAATAATGTGTTAGTTTCCACTTTCAAAGTTGATGATCACAAGAAAAAAAAGAAAACCAAAGCAAAACTCACTTATATTTTACCATTTTAAATTTCTAATTTACATAAAAAGCAATTGTCCTTTCTTTTGTTCTCTAGGGCCTGGTAATGTTTCCCAGAGAAATTAGTGCATTTCCAGTTCTAAATAGTCCTAAGATTGTCTTCAACCCCATTTCATCGGCCTCATCAATGACTGTAGATTATAGATCTGCAGCTTATGAGACAGTTTGCCTCTTAAAATCCTATTGTACTTGGTAAATCTTTGTCACATCACTATAATTTTAGGGTTTTGGATTCAGCCCTAAGAGTTTCATTCAATCTAGCTGTTTGTATAAATCACACATTCACAGGAGCCCTGCATGAGGTAAGAGGAAACTAACAAAAGTTAGGCAGTACCAGAAAACCTTGTAAGTCCTTAAGAAATATTGTACTTACTATTAGTCACAAGGCCCAAGAGTGGAGTCTTCAGAAATAGTCAAAGTTTCACAGGCTCAACTCTAAGCTTCTTAGCAGCATGGTCCAGGAGAAACATTCAATAACTATACAGCTTGAGTCTACCGGTGACCTTTAGCTACAACTTCTGACTTACTAAAATCCAAGGAACACAGGGAGACTTTAAAAAGGTTGGTTTGAGGGATTCTATACCCTTTTAATAACTCCGATGCTGAGCAGACCTTCATCGCACAGACACTCTGCATGCTAGATCTGTGTCTATTACAGGACTACATAAGCCGAGTCTTCATTGCAGACAGGAAGGACAGGGACTGAATTTAAGAGAATTGTCTTACTTAGGGTTTCTATGGCTGTGAAGCAACACCATGACTAGAGCAAAATCTTATAAAGGAAAACATTTCATTGGGACTGGCTTATAGTTCAGAAGTTTAGTCCATTATCATCATAGAGGGAAGCATGGGGGCACACAGGCAGAGCTTGTGCTGGGAAGGTACCAGAGAGTTGTACATCTGGATCTACAGACAGCAGAAAAGAGATCCACACAGGGCCTGACTTGTGCACCTAAAACCACAAAGCCCACCCTAGTGGTACATTCCTTCCAAGACCACACCTACCCCAACAAGGCCAAGCCTTTAAAGGTACCAATTCTCTCTATGAGCCTCCAAAGACCATTTTCATTAAAACCAGCAAAGAATTAAAGTCTGGTTCTGCTGAGGTCCTGATTAACCCTGAGAGATTACAGTCTTTCTGTCTGTTTTAATTTGTCTCAAGCAATATGCCAATGATTTACATTGACTCTCACATTCTGCATGTCCCTCGTGTTTTCTAGAGAGCCGAATCCAATTTTCTATGAAGACAAGCTGTTGGCCTTCAACTGGCTTAGAGCTCTGTGTGTAAGCATCATGGTAACATTATTGAAAATTATAGATGAATGTTGCATATGGGAACTCATTCAGACACTAGAGAAATTCATTATCAAAATGAAAGATCATGGAGATGGTACCAGTTATAGTGTTCCATTTAATTATCCAAGTCTGTTTTCTTTAGTCAAAAGTATGGTATCCATGTAGCATGTATAAACAACTAAACAATTTGAGCACAGATCTTTATATTGAAAAGTAAAACAACATTCAATCGATCACATCTTGTAAAATTAGCAATCTAAACATACAGTCATTTCTTTGTAGAGTAGTGGTAAGGCACACGTAACAGGCAGTGAATAAGCTGATTATGGCTTGCATTGTAGCCTCATTCTTGTGAGCACATCATGGATTACTGAGGATGAGGATATGGAATACTAGTGAAAACATAAAAAATCATGTGTTAACAACCCTTTTAACGCACTTGGATCCAAACAAAATATACTCTTAATATTTTTAAAAGGATTTTGGTGACAAAGTATTCCAGAAAACAGAAACTACAATCTCATTTGCTCTACAAAGTAAGTTTCTTTTTTTTTTCCCATTTAAGTTTTATTTATTTTTTTTCTTTTTTTTATTGTATATATTCTATATTTACAATTCATTTCCCTTTTTCTGGTTCCCCACCCCCAAAGGTCCCACATGTCCTTTTCCCTCCCCCTGCTCCCGCATCCACCCCCTCCCACTTTACTGTTCTTGTACTCTCCCACAATGATGTTTTGGTCCATTCTAGCACCAGTGACCACTCCTTTCTTCTTGTGAGACATCACTTGATATGTGATTTGTGTCTTTGGTGTTCCAAGCTTCTAGGCTAATATCCACTTATCAGTGACTGCATACCATGGGTATTCTTTTGAGACTGGGTCACCTCACTTAGTATGACATTCTCCAGCTCCATCCATTTCTCTAAGAATTTCATGAATTCATTGTTTCTAATGGCTGAATAGTACTCCATTGTGTATATATACCACATTTTTTGTATCCATTCCTCTGTTGAGGGACATCTGGGTTCTTTCCAGCTTCTGGCTATTATATATAAGGCTGCTATGAACATAGTGGAGCATGTATGTAAGTTTCTTTTTTAAAAAAAGATATTGTACTTGTTCTTTGAGACTTTCATATGTGCAAATCATATATTAAATCTGAGCTATCCACCATACCCCTCTTTCAATCTTCTTTAACTTCCTCATACATCTTCCTCCAAAATTCATCTCCTCCTTTTTCTATTACCCGCTGAGGCCAACACATGCTGCATATACACATAGACATACACCCACCCCCCAGAGTATGATCAACCTACCATGGCCACGCCCATAAGAAAACTGAGTGCCCTCCAATCATCTGTAAGTGGTTTTTCAACTTAGAACAAGTGGTGGTGTATCATTCTCCTATCCATGCTGTGGTATTCTTGTGAAGGTCTTGATCTTCTGAAGGTCTTGGGCCAGTAACAAGAAACACTGTGAATTCACAAGGACCACTATCCTGACATGTCCAGAAGGCCCTGTTTAGTCCCAGTGCTTGCCACCTCTGGCTCTTATAATCTTTCTGCCCTAACTTCCATGATGTTTTATAAGTGTTGGGATGAAAGAGTATGGTGAAGATGTCCCATTCATGTTGGCCCACTCCAAAAGCACGTGTTTTCTGTGCTTTCATTACTTGGCGTCTCTTTATTGATTTCTGTCCATTGTGAAAATGAACTTCTCTGATTAGTACTGTATTAATCTCTGAGTATAGAAATATATGTAGACAGCAGTTAGATACTATGTTTAGTAAAGTTATAGTAGTAAATTCACTCCTAAGACCTCAGAACTCAACAGTCATGGGTCATGACAAATTTAGATTAAAAGTATGAATTTCTACTTATGGAGCAGGTCTTAAATCCAATGAGAAAGTGACTGGTTACCTATATAACTTTCATGCCACTATTGCACCCATAAGCCTATTTTACCATGCCAATCACTAGTATATCTCACAGAGCTCACATCTGGGTAAGATTCTTTCTGTCTTTTCTCCCACAGCAGGGTGTACAGTTCTTTCTGGTACTATAAAAGCTATCCAGCACTGTGAAAGCTTTTACTCTAGTACCAGGTTGACTTCCCCAGGTCCTGTGAATAATGTGTGTGTTGTCTTAAGCAAAAGGACCTTACCATCAAGTTCTGATATACCATCAAAATCAATGGAAATAGCCTGTATTATTTTGGGGAGGCCTCTGGCATACCTCTGACCAATAACCAGAAAGAATGTATCCAAAACCTTACACTGGACTGTAGATTTGATTACCTATGGATTCTGGAAAAATTATTCCCCATGTTGTCTAGCTACATCTAAACTATTTTATGTGTATATATATTCTCTAGAAGGCTTATAAAATTGTAGGTTACTCCATGTCTTTTTCAAAAATTATTAGTATTAGCTATCTCTTCTCTTACCCACCTCTTCTATACTGTTTCCTGGTCACCTTACTTAACATTTTCTATAAAAGTTGCGAAAAGTCCATCAGGTTACAAAGGAAGTTTTTTTCTGGTTAACTTTTATAACACACACACACACACACACACACACACACACGGATATAGATAGAGATAGATACAGATAGCATGTATGTGCATATATTTCCACATAAAACATTGTAAGTAAGATACCAGTTGCTAAGTGATTGCTTCCAAACCCAGGATATTTTTCAATACAAACTTAAAGTTGAAGTTGATAGTACAGATGTTCTGCCTGTCAGATGATGTAGATAGAGAGAAACTAAGAAGACGTGGCTGCTTTATAAGCAGCACATTCACACTGTTCCCTGAGTGCTCCTAGCTCCCTGCAATGAAGGTAGAATTTCTATTCTCTGCTCTCTTGTGGTTGGATGAGTTCTTAAATGCTGGTGTGCATTAGCTTTGGGAGATCATTATGAGGTCACTCTTGGTTTGATGTGCTCTCTGCCACCAGGAGGTTTTAATATAGCAGTTTACGTGTCACATCAGGTCCCTGCATGACGATGAAATGGGGAAAAGCACCCAGTTCCTCCCATGATATATACAGAGTAAGCCACACAATATCATTATGAAGCTATTTCTCACCACCACCAACCCTGACACATAACTGGACTAGTACTGTCTGGTTGAGTTACACTGCAGATCAGCCCATTTGGGGTAGGATTTCTGAATTTATAAGTTAAGCTGTGTTAGTTGTGTTACATTTCTCATCATGTATTGCATGATGGTTCTTCTAAGTATGGTCACTCAGGGACCTCACTTGGTCAATGCAGAGAGGGCATGGTTTCATTAGCTCTTTAGAGCATCTGTTTGGAAGTTACACTGATTCCTCACATTCATATTTTATTGGCCAAATGCAAGTCACATGGCCACAAGTGCTTTTGAGAGACTAAGGCAGCCCTGGAGGAGAGACAGCAAACAGGACTAAGCAATGTGTCAAGGACCACAGCCTTGAATATAAATGAAGAGCACTCCTGATGAAGTCATGGGTGAAGGTCATTAATGAAGGTCACTAAGGAAGGTGCTTAAACACACACACACACACACACACACACACACACACACACACACACCTGGAAGAAGCAAATGTAAGAGCTGAGGAGGGCACTCTAGATCTGAAACTGTTACATTCTGCACAAATACGCCAGAACTCTCATGACTAATGGTTATTGTTTGGGAATGGCACAAAGCATTATTGGACACAGATAATAATGATAGCTAATAATAGTAGTTAATTATCATTAACTATAAGAAACAGGAGGGAAAGTACCTAGTAGTTAAATGATGAATGTCTGTCTAGGAATTTTGTGACCTTGGACCACCAACTGACCATCTAAGTTCTCAGTTGCCTTGTCTGTAATACCGTAAAACAACAGCATCTCTTTTGTGGGGTTGTTCTGAAAACTAAGTGAGTTTAATAAAAGTGAGAGAGAAGAGTGCAGCTGACATTGAACGATTGGGTCCCAAGTGAATTATTTATTTATTTTTTTTCAATTAAGCACTGTAGGCTCTGCATGGATTATCTGATGCAATCTCCTTCATATAGCAACAGCTCATAAGGATTGAGTGTGATGAAGTATGTCTCCATTCTCCTTTTCCTCTCACCCTCCTTTGTATTCTTACACTCTGATCTTCACTCTGCCCTTCATGATTTGTTTCTGTGGTAAGTACACTTAAATCTACTCAGTAATTCATCTCAGCAGACCTCTTCACCCGTGTTCTCTGATTCTTTCCAGAAAGCTAGTACACAATACAAGTCACTCCTTTCCCTAACTCCGAACGTGTGGATGGAGTCGTGATGGAATCCTTGAGATTTCCATCAATCAATTTGTGTGTGTCCCTAATATAAATAAATATGCATGTTCTACATATACGTGTGGTCAGAATGATGAGTAAAATATAATGTAGCCCTTTCAAGAGATGAAAAATTAAATTGGGAAATAAGGACTCACTGAAAACATACAAGGTTGTTCTTATATGGAAAACTTTGCCCCCAAAACCCCTTCAGGAAAGACTTACCTATATGTTTCTGGCAGCTCTGCAAAGAGAAAGCCAACAGAAGTTTCCTATTTTTTGCCATTTGGAACATTTCAGCTGTGTAGCCAGCACAAATAGCAAGTTGAAAGCAAGTCCCCACACTGGGGCTGCAGTAATTATTCTTTATGATTTTGTGAGAAACCGTGGCAACCACATGTGTTCTCTCTCCTACAGCCTCATGATGAAAAATGAAACCAAAACCACTGCAGATGAGGATGTTCAGAAGGAAGGTCCGTGGGGACTCAGGACAGGAGATTAACACAAGTGCCTCATTATGAAGCATGTGGAGTTCCTTCTACGAAGGCATGACCACAGCTGCACAGCATTGCTTTGTTTCTATTGATTCATTTAAAATGGCCCTTTGTCAGAGAACTTCAAAGCTGGGGGAAACTCCAGACTTTCTTTGTCCCTCTGGTAAATCCTAAGATGGCCTTCATTACATTTATATTTTGTCCTGTTTCAGCACTTCTCCATGAAATTGGTTCAAGACCATCCAATGTCCTATTGGAAGTAAAGTCTAATAAGGATCATTCACAACCAATTACTTTATGCACAATCCTAAAGAGTCCAGTGACTGGAAGGGGTTCTACAGGAAACGATATTATGGGGCAGGGGTTGGGGGGAAAGGAAAGAAAAGGAAAGGAAAAGAAAGGAAAAGAAAGGAAAAGAAAGGAAAAGAAAGGAAAAAAGTAAAAAGGAAAGCATTGTGACCCAGGAAGAGAGGGTGATTCTCAGAGGGGAAGACCTGAGTCCTGGATGGAGGAGGCCCATTCAGACCCTGTTGATTTCTGGCAAGAAATCTTCTATGGCAAGGAGCTGATGCACTAAGAAGCTTATGGGCAGAATAAGCTTCTTCGAGAAAACACCGACAACTCTGGCCCTGCAGTACACCAGCACAGCAGATGGAACTCCTTTATTAGTTACAGTGTGTGCTATTTGCTATTTCAACTGTGGGCACATACACACTAACACATACAAAGGGAGGGAAGGAGGGAGGGAGGGAGAAAGGGAGGGAAGGAGGGAGAGAGAAAGAGAGATCCCATTGACTCTTAAAATGTACCTATATTATGGTGATCATTCTGCCCCGTGTGCTGCCAGAACACAATTAAATAAAATAAGAGGCTGTGAGTGGCCTGGGTCCTGTGTGGGGTCCAACAAACCAATATGTGGTTTAGTCACAGTTACTGGATTTGGTTGGCTGCTGGACACTGTAATCAATTAACTACTTAAGCTGCAACCAATTGCCTGGTTGATTGACTAAACTGTGGCCAATTAAGAGGCTTTGCATGCCTCATTTCTGTTTTACTACGCATGGTCTTTGATTGTCTTTGGTCGGGTTTCTCAGAACTTGCTTTGGCTCTGGAAGTGGCTTGATCTTGGAGCTGCTTTGTTTTTCATGGTTCAAGCAAACTCAACTTGATATAATTGGCTTAAGGGATTATTCCCTTGTAACTATATATTCATACATATGCATATTATATACAATATTTGTAATTCTATATTGCACCACAGAATTACTTGAAAATGCTGAATGCAATTTGCTATGGGGTTATTATTGCATACAAAACAACAACAAAAGTGAGGTCTAGCCACATTTGCCCAGAGTGTTCCATTCTCTATTTTTCTTATCTGTGATCAGTCTAGATACAAGAATCTACCTGTCACTATATCCCTAAAGAGAATTAGGTACATCCAATTAGACCTGTGGATCTCAATCTTTCTATTGCTGCAACTCTATAATATAGTTCTTCACATTGTGGTGATTCCCAATCATAAAATTATTTTTTGTTGCAATAGCATGACTGTAATTTTTGTTCCCAGAATATTAGGAGAGTTAGGGTATTGTGCCATAGTCAGCACAATGGGTTGCTGAAGAAAGAGACAGATCCTTCAGTTCTATAGGATGAAGAATTTTTAATTCTTATGGCTTTATGGGGGAAAAAGGAGCAAGCTAGCCTGTCCTCACTAAAGTATGTAAAGTTAAGAAGGCACTGAGAAAGTCTAGCTATACTATAATTCAAAGTTGTTTTAGAGCTGGTCTGTAGGGAGGGGGAAGGCCTGTAACAGTAAGGGAAAGGGCACTGCAGTACACAATAGGTTTTATCAACTTCCTGTCAGAGAGGGCTACAAGGGATTCATGAGTTATGTAATATAATAAGACATTTTTACTTCTCTCTTTCAATCATTCTCAAGGCATTCTTTTTGCCTTTTATTTGTGTGATGAGTAAAGCCCTCTATACAGTCTCTATTAAGGCCAAGATAGGGCCATTCTGACAAAACCAATCTACAAAGTCAATGAAATCCCCATAAAAATTTCAACATAATTCTTTACAAAACTGAAACAAACGAACAAAACTCAAAAACTTCGTATAGATACACAATAAACTTGGATTGGCTGAAACAATTCTGAATAACAAAAAAGTTGGTGGAGTTAATAGTTTGATTTCTGAGTCAAAAAAATAGGGATACACACACAGAGACACACGTACACACACATACCACATGAAATAGCAAGAAAGAAAGACAGATAGAGACAGAGAGACAAAGACAGAGACATAGCAGAGCACAGGATAGAAGGTCCCAATGGTATGCTACAAATGTACATGTGTAATCCCAGCTCTCAGAGGCAGAGAAGGGAGGATGGAGTTCAAGGCAAGCCTGCACTACATAGCCAGGTAGAGAGGGAAAGAGGGGAGGAGTACTGAGACTCAAACCAATCAGCGTGAATGCCTGTGGCCTTGGTTAGAATTGCAGTCTGTAAAAGTGTAATCAAGTGATGGGATCACCCTAGATTGCATTGGATATAAATAGCCTGCTTCTCTGACTTCCTCTCCTTCTTAGCAATAATTTACATCCTGCATATTTTACTTATGTGTAATATAGTGTGCATTAGTCAATTTTATCACCCAAATATAAACTCTAAAGGTGAGGACTGATAAATATTGTGTACCTTATACCAAGGGTTGGAGACTGTTTTCTGTAATGGCTCAAGTAGCAAATGTTTTAGACCAGCCATATGGTTTTGAGTTTAAATGCCAAACTGTGCCATCAGGTATGAACCATTCATAAGCAGCCCATCATTGTGACCAAATTCCAAAAAAAAAAAAAAAAAAATCTATGAGAATTAAAGTCAAATTTCATATAATTTTCAGCTGTTGCTGATATTAGTATTTTTTAAACTAGAAAACCATCCTTACCTCACAGACAAAACCCCACAAACAATAAGATATTGTCTCCTATAGGCTGTGACCCAGCCCTAGTGTTAAAGACCAGATGAAGTACATATAAATATACATATCTACATTCATTGAACAAGCAAATGGTAGAATTAATATTTGTAAGTGAGTACTTAAAATGATGTGAACAACAAATTATACTAAAAATTTCTTGGAACAAAATCTTTTAACATCATAACCATCATAATAGATTCTTATTCTGACATTACAGTTTGACAGGTAAGAATATAAAGTATGCCAGTGTAAGAATTCTATTGTAAAGACATGTTGAATTTTGCATAGCACACACTAAAAGCACACAATGTATTTGTAGGTAATCATACAGTGTCTACAAATGCTGTGCATATAACTTTAGAAATGAATGGGTACTCCTTGGCACTGCTCACTTTGAGGGTCTGCCTCTATTCAGCATGAATCTGAGTAGAGGTGGTTTCTTTAATAATCAGAAGTATTGTTTTGTGACTTCTGAGGCCATGACATCAAAAGCTACACAACTCTGTTTGTGGCTCTCCTAGGATGTTCATTAGATGTACCCTGTTAAATTCCTACATCTCCGAATCCAGGTGTCATGTTGAGAGAAAACACAGATGTTATATATGCAATATTCCCAAATTTGAACATTCTATCAACAGGGAGAAAGCAAATAACTCACAAGACTCAGAAAATCTCTGAAATTAAAAGATCCCTAAGGTTATTTAAGCAGTAATGATTATTGGGAAATACCTGCAAGTCATGCATGGAGCTCCAGGGATGTAGGTTTCTTGATTAATCATATATGCTAGGTCAGATGTTTGATGCCTTTGAGTCATCTTTCTCCTAAGTAATCTTTAGCCATACTTCTAAAACAACTCCAATAAACTCAAAAGTTCTCTAAAATAAATTAGGGTGGAATCAATAAGTTATGTCATCTGTTTTGGCTTCTTATCTGGGATAAAAAAAACTTGTTCTTATCTCCTGATAAGACTTATGACACACAAGGTCATTTGGACAGATTATATGCAAATACTGGAGTTGATAGATGTTGTCAGGCTTTTCCTAGGGAGCCCTATTAAGTTCTATTCACCTCACATAGAGTCAAATAAATGATTCTGACCAAGTGAATGATTATGCCCTAGTCCATGTAGAGAACCAATGAATTAAATGAGATTATTTACAGAAAGACTGGTAACTCAAAGTCATCTGGATCTCCAAAAACTCTCAGTATCATAAGTCACAAAAGCTGTATCACAAGAATCCCATTCAGTCAACCTTCTACCATCCATATACTGTAATAATCTCTTAACCCTCCTTCTGCCTCCTTCACAACCTTTTACGCTATCGCTTTACGGCTTTGCCTAACTCATTGCTATGACTGCTGATATGAAGTACTATGTAGGACACAGGTAGCTCTCCTCCATGGAGTTGATGGCCATGCTACGTCCAGAAGAAATAGCTGAATCACTACAGTCTCACCAGAGGCCATGGTCCAAGTTATACCAGCATAAACTTCAAATCAGCTCTAGCTATTCTGCTGGAATGTCAAATGATAGTAGATATCCGAAGCATCCAAATCAAAGTCTTCCACCTGAGGACCCAGACATTTAAAAGTATAGTCAATTCATTCTTGCTATGTTCTATGAGAATTCCTGCCCAAGGGAAACCAAGGTCATAATAAAGAGTAATGTTGAGTGGCTCTTCTTTTTGTGTGGTTTTACCAATATTTCCTAAGTGGGCAGGAATCATAATATCAGACAACTAACATAGTTGCAATGTAGTACGAAAAGAAAGAGAGAGAGAGAGAGAGAGAGAGAGAGAGAGAGAGAGAGAGAGAGAGAGAAAGAAAGAAAGAAAGAAAGAATCATTTATTTTCTGTCCCCTTTCTCTCTCCTCATGGCAATAAACCTGTCTATACATACTTTGATCTGGCTTGAATTGTCTCATTTCATGGACGGAGAGAACTTCTCGCTGTCCTGCAAAGTAATTCCATAGAGACCATGAGAATATGCTCAATGGCTTCCTTAAAAACAATTGAATTGAAACCTTGTAAAGCAGGAGTGTGTACTCTGATGTATCACAGAGAAGAAAAGGAAAATTTGAAAACCATTCTGACTCAGAGCCACACATTGTGATTATTCCCTTGACCAATCAGTTGTGAAATTCTGCAATGTTTACCAGCATTTCTATTATTTCTCCCTTTGAACTGTAGCCAACTAGTTTCCTCTTTTCCATCGTCCATGCTTCATCATGCAATGATGTCTCTTCCAACTTCAAGCATCTTTCCTTTCACCAGTTTTCCCTGGGCATCTAGAGACTTTTATTTTGAGAACAAAACCGAGGTTGCACCATGTCATTATCCTTTCTCTCTCTCTCTCTCTCTCTCTCTCTCTCTCTCTCTCTCTCTCTCTCTCTCTCTGTGTGTGTGTGTGTGTGTGTGTATGTGTGTGTGTGTGTGTGTGTGTGTAAAATAAAAGATGTGCTTTTACATAAAGTAAATTATAAAATCCTTCATATATAGCCATCAACATCTTCAAAGACTACTAATGGAACACATCACCAATTCCATCTCCCATAAAAATGTCCTCCTATTCACATTTTATTCACCATATAGGCCTCAAGAGGATGCATCTTTCATTTATATTACACTAGGCAAGAAAGTCGTTATTGGTAACCATAATCATGAAGGATGTAAAAAAAAATCTAAGTAAGGTTTTAGAATATATTTTAGAATCAATACACAAATTCAAAGCAAAGAGTCTCTAACACCAAAAGCAAAGACCTTCTTCAGTCAGGTACATGGAAAAAAATGATTCTCTCATTGTCGCACCCTCTTCAGTTCTGCCCCTCATCCTGCATCCTTTGGATAGGCTCCACTCTTGGGCAGTTGGACAGTGTCTCTCTTGGTATTGGTTTCTAGGAGCTCTTAGGCTAGACATCACAAGTTTTCTTGAAATATGCCATTGATAAGCAATCTCCCCTTCTTTTTTTCAATTAGTTGTAAAAGATGTCCAAAATTTGGTTCCCATCTGTAATGTAAGAAGCACTTCAGTCCTGAGACCAGGCTGAGGAAGTAGACCCACTGGTAACTGGTAACATCAGTATAGCTAGAGTCATAGAGTTTGAAACAGGTACAAGGGGGCTTGCCCAAACATGCTTTCACAATGCAGAGCAGTACAAGTGCATACATGCATGGATAAAGCTAACATATCACATGGTTCTTCAAAACTGGTTAGAAACACTCGGATGAGTTAAAGCTATCTTGAACAATTGAAATATATTCATGAGAGAAAGACACTGTCCTTAACAGCAATACCAGAAGAGAAAAAAAAAGAAAGAAAAGAAAAAAGAAAAAGTGGTACAGGCTGGCTCTGACTACAGAGCATGGATGGAAGGCAGGAAAATGGGAGTTAGAAGGTTTCCCTGAGCTCCACCAGGAGACAAGGACTCTGCAAACACGGAGAAGGCAGAGCCTGGCATTCTCAAATTACCAGAGATGTTCAGGGAATACCTAAAGCCCTATGTGACCCCTGGGGAACTTACATTTTCTTACTACTGCATGAGTTTCTTGCATGTTCCTAGCCATCCCTGTCAACGACTCCATATGGGCTGAATTCTGGCACAGCTAATCATACCAGGCACAGGCCTAGTATGCAATTATCCAGGAAAGACTCAAAGGATGACACGGATTTAGGTTTTATATATTCAGTTTTACAGAAATAGTCTATTTAATCTCCATCAGGCTTCATTTCTTCATCTGTGACACGACACAGTAATACAGTTCTGTCTTGGATGATGCTATGAAAATCCTATCAGGATGCTTCATCTACTACAGGATCCAAATGGTCGATTTACTGACATTAAGCACTGTGCTCCTCCTCATCCTTCCAGTGGGAAGCTTGTCTTTTTTTACATTATCTTTTTTTTATTCGAAATGTGTTTCTTTTAAGTTTTAATACATCTTACCTTTTGCTGGCATGTACCAATTGTTCATTTTAACTGGGTAGTCTGTAATTTCAACATAGGCCCAGCTCATTCACAGTTCAAATCAAAAATGACAAAACTACCTTCCCCTCGTCATTATGTTTGAAGCCTTGAGATCCTCTCAAACAATCTTCATGAAATATATAAGAGCTTGTTTTAAACTTCAGTCAGCCCCTATGCTGTGTGACACCAGAATATGAATCTTGAATTTTTATGTGACTACTGCTATTTCTTATTTGGCTTTAAGAACTTTGCAATGCAAGGGGGGGGAATTAACAAACATAAATTGGAAATTAACTAAAAAGAATAATTGGGGCCCAATCCAGCTACTGTTATATTTTTTTAATAAATCTTATTTTACCTTACAAAGTATGTATCACTATATACGAATTATCTCTCTCCTTACAACTTATTTTGTACTTCCTTCCTACAGACTATTTTAAGTGCTTATCAATTCATCTGATGACTTTCCTATGCAAAACAAGAGAAAAGATTCTCTCACTCCTTCTCGTAGCGTCTGTTTGAAAAATGACTGTTTAGAACTTAGAGGGAAAAATATGTTGCTAGAATATTAAGGCAGCACAGATGATTAAAATATCACACCTTGCCTGCTTCTTTGGCAAGCAGAGTAAAATAAAAACAAAGATGAAATATTAGCATGCATTTTTCATATGAATATGTGTGTGTGGAGAGGACTTTAAAAAACAATTTTTATTTGATTTTACTTATATTTGATATTTTAAAAATCCCTATAACTTATTTTGATGCATCTCCAAAATATTAGTTTTCAATACCCAGATATAGAATACATAGCAAGTTAGACTTTCCACAGGATGCTAAGAATTTTTTAACCAAGTCATGAATATCAAATATTTTTTCTCTTAGTATTTATGTCATGCATCCTGAGTTAGCACATTTGAAATTAATATACCTGGCTTATGAAATAAGATGATTCAAAAAATTAATGACTCTCTTACTATTTCTCAATATATAAATCTACTTTTCTGTGGTGAGATCAAATGAATAATTTCATATGTATTTTAAAACATAATGGTTTTATTGGACTTCACTTGCTATAATATTCTCTTATCTAAAGTCTACAACTCCAACCTTTACCACATTTTATGTTAAAGTAGTTTCAGCACCCAAAAAAGGAACTCACACCATTAACACCCCCTCCTCACTCATTCTCTCAGCAGCTTGGAAACTACTATGGTTTTTAGCCACATGGATTCCCCTACTCCGGACATTTCATGTAAATAAAAATCATATAATATGTGGCAATTCCTATTGGATTCTTCATTTAGTAATTTTTCGAAGTTCATCCACTGACATTTTGTATCAGTACTTTATTTTTTCATGGTGAAATAATATTATATTATTTGACTATTTTATTTATCTATTCATATTAATATGGACATTTTGGTTGTTTGTGCATTTCTTCTATTGTGAATGTCACTGCCGTGAGCAGAATACACACAGCTCTGTGTGGGCATTTGACTTCTTCTGGGTTCATTCTTGCGAGGAGGGTTGCTGGGTCATAAGTTAATTCTCTACTTAACCATTTCAGGAACTGCTGCATTGTTTTCAAAGCTGGGATGCATTTTGCCCTCCTCACAGCAAATAACTCACCATGAAAATTCAAATCGCTCCACACCTGACAAGCACTGCCACATCTTGCATGTGCCTTTGCTGGATTATTTTATTACAGCCACCCTCAGGAGCATGAATTATCTCACTGTGAATTTGGATTTGCATTTCTTCCATGAACTTCTTTTCATAGGTGCATTGACCAGTTGCCTTTTAATTGGGGAAGTATCTCTTGAGCTGTTTTAACCTGTTTTAACTAGTTTGTCTTTTTATTTTTGTAAAGTAAGAATTTTGTTCATATCTTCTGGATAACATAGCCTTAGATATGTGATTTGAAAAGCTCTCTCAACTCTGAGGTTGATTTCCTGATAGACCCCTTTGTGATAAAACACTATGTATTTGAGTTTGTTGGAGTCGAGAATAAGTTTCTTAAGTACTTACATTTTTGGTGTTATACCTAAGACTCCTTTGCTTAATCCATAGTCATGAAGATTTTCAATAACATTTTTTTCTTAGTTGGCCAAAATATGAGAGTTTATCTGTTTTATTTAGATATAATAAGATAAATATATTTAGATAAAATAATCTATTTTGAATTGAATTTTCATGCATGAGGAGGTGGTACAATTCAATATATTATGAACAATCAATTATTCAAATAACTTTCGTTAAAAACCATTTTTCCTCATTAAATTCTTTTGACAAGTTGAGATTTTGTATATATATATATATGATACAGGGTTATATATATATATGATACAGGGTTTTATATATATATATATATATACATATATATATGTATATATATATGATACAGGGTTCCTCTGTGTAGCCCTGTCTGTCCTGGAGCTCACTCTGCAGACCAGGCTGGCCACGAACTCAGAAATCCACCTGCCTCTGCCTCCCAAGTGCTGGGATTAAAGGTGTGTGTCACCACTGTCTGGCTCATATTTCTATAAGAAAGCAATATTTTCACTATTTCTGTATCACACAAAGTATGTTCTTCATAACAAGATTAGATCCCTGACAAATGACTGGAAAATACTCATCAAAAGTGTATACTTTGTAAACGTATCTTTAAATAGATGGTGAACTTTTCAGGACACATTCATTGGACTTCATTGTTCCATGTTTAGTGACCAAAAAAAATCACATGAAAAAAACTTATAACTGTTTAAATTTTATAAATCTACACAGAAATCTATGCTTTTAATCAAATCTGCCTTGAAAGCCAGCAAAGCTTAAAAAGCACTCTCAGGTAATTAACCTGGGATTAAACATTACCCTTCATAAACTATGAGTTTCACGACTGGGTACAACATTCAGGTTTTTAACTGACAGGGAAAGATGACCTAGAGAGCCATTCTCAAGCCAGTCAATGGGTATTTTCAAAAATGTTCCTATATGTACATTGCTTTAGGAACTGATGAAAATCCTCTTAAAAGGTTTGTATGAGACATCATCTGCATATTTTAAATGATTTTCAAACTACAGAATTCACTACAGAAAAAAATTAACAATTTAGGTTAAATAACTATTTTTTCAAGTCTAGATATGCGTTAGAGATGTAGATTATATGCCAGAGCACACATGGGCCTGGGCCTGGGTTACATCTCCAGTACTACAAAAAAAAAAAGAAAAAAGAAAGAAAGAAAGAAAGAAAGAAAGAAAGAAAGAAAGAAAGAAAGAAAAAGAAAGAAAAATAAATCTAGACTAGATTAGTTAGGCCAGTAATAATCAATTTAAGGATCAAATTTTATATCAGTTTGAGGCTGGAGAGATGGTTCAGCAGTTAAGAATATTAGTTTCTCTTCCAGAGGCCCTGAGTTCAAGTTGCAGCCACCACAAGGTTATCTCACAACCATTTGTAACTGTAGTTCCTGCCCTCTCATCACACTTTCCTGACCTCCGGGGCCACCAGCCATGCAGTGGGGCATAGACGTAGGTGCAGGCAAAATACTCTCTCTCTCTCTCTCTCTCTCTCTCTCTCTCTCTCTCTCTCTCTCTTTCTCTCAATCTCTCTCTCTCTCTCTCTCTCTCTCTATATATATATATATATATATATATACACACATATATATATACATATATATACATATATACACACACATATATATATACATATATATACATATATATACACATATATATACATATATGTGTATGTTTTTACTATAAAACAAATATTTCAAACTAGCTTTGCCAATGATTGTGTAAAACAACTGGTCCCTTCATTTGATCTTTTAACTTGTCTTGCCCAAGATCACTCTGGCCAGTTAGCAAGAGGCTGATATTTACGCAGGCTAATCTAGCTTGTCTCATATTTTTTAGGCCATTAAAGATCACCGACTTCTTATTCTGCTAGTCTGCCAGAGTTCTTCACATGGAAGCTTTAAGCTTTGACAACAGCAGGGGGATAATGTCTAATGTGTAAACCATTCCCCAGCCTCTTGCATCAGACTTGCCACTATTCACCTCCCCCAAGCGAGTCATGGCAGTGATCACGTCCCCAGCTCCTCATAGAAGGAGTCACAGGATATCACTAAATTTGCAACCCACATCACCAGGGCAAACCTAGAAGAAGCATTTTGCCGTGGCACCAAAGTGGGATCTTCAGGACATTTTGTTTTAAGAATTCTGTTTATTTTTAATTGTGTTTGTATATGTGTGTGCATATACGGGAGGGCTGGTGCCAGTGGAGGCTAGAACATCAGATGCCCCCTGTGCCGTAGTCACAAGTAATTGTAGGCTGCTCAGAGTGGGCGGGCGCTGGGCACAGAACTGAAGTGTGTGCTTGTGACTGCTAAGCTGTCTCTCTGGCCCCAGTAGGAGACATTTAAAAATGAGTTCTACATGTGCAAACCTAGTAGCTTTTTCTTGTCCTTTTAGATTGTTCTTCCAGCAGTTGGGTTTTCCTTTTTAAAAAGCATTTTTGCTAATTTGAAAGTTCTGCTCCATGTGTTTTGATTGTATCCACCTCCTTCCCCAACTCCTCCCAGATTCATTCCACCTTCCTCGACTATCCAACTTCATGTTCTGTCCTCAGCCTTATCAAGTTCAGTTTGCAATGATCAACGTCTCTCCTGTGGGAGGCCGTCCCTGGAATATGGCAATAGGTCCCGTTGTCCACTATTAAAGAAGACTGATATTTTCCCCCCTCCTGGAAGATAACAATTGGTAATAGTTCCTCTGCTAGTGCTGGACTTTGTGCCCATCTCTTCCACTCATGTTCATATTGTCTGGCTTGAGCTTACATAGGTTTTGTTTATGTTGCCGCTGTGGGTATGAATTCATATATACAACTCTTCTGTTGTATTCAAAAAATAGATTCTTTGAAATCATCTACTTCCTGTGGCTTTTATGATCTTTCTTTTTATCTTCTTCCTCAATAATCTCACAAGCCTCCAAGACTATAATACTGATATATGATTCAGACTTAGCTCTCTGAAATCTTTTATTCTCTTCACATGGACTACTTGTGGGTCTCTGTTTTAACTTTCATCTTCTGCAGGAAGATGCTTGTAGGGCTGAGAGATATGTCATTAGAGATAGTTTTATTGATGTGTTCATTAAGGAGAATAATAATAATAATAATAATAGGCTATATCCCACATAGCCGCCAGTTCTTGGCCTCATTAACACTTCCAGGTATGGGTTTTACCTGGTGGAATAAACCTTAAATCAATCAGAAAGTGTCTAGTTACCCCTATAACATTTGTGCTACTATTGCACACATGTGCATAGCTTGCCACAATGATCATTATTGTCTCTAGGTTTTACAGCTAGGCGACAATAATGATTATGTTTCTGGACAGTGACATACATAGCACCTGTCAGCACTATGAAAGCTAGCCATGAGGCTTCAAGGTCAATAACCTTGGTTTCTCTACATCTATGGCTGAAGTAAGCAGTAGATTTAGCAACAATGTCTTAATGTCAAGGTTTAGAGGGTAACCAAGAACACTAGTAATACCCTGTAATGTTTAGGGTTCGTTGGAACTCCACTGGCCAATGACTTCAAGAAAGGTAACTATTCCTAGTTCTGGGGTTTTTATTTGTTAGCCTATGATGTCTAGTAGGGGTATGGTTGTGCTGTTATGTGGTAACTCCATTTAAATTACACACACACACACACACACACACACACACATGGAGGCTCTACAGCAGTAGGTTTCCATGTGGTTTTTTCAAAGGCCTTTAGCGTTGGTGATTCCTCTACACATTCCTTCCTCTACCCCTCCCTCCCATTGCTAATTCCTTTTAATCCCTCCTATTTGTTGGTTCTGACTTAAGAAATTTTTATTAGTTGTTAGTTCAATAGATGTACTTTGCATATATTCACCAACAAAGAGGGAGGGGGGATAGAGAGAGGGAGGAAGGGAGAAGGGGACACTCAAAATGAAAGAACTCTCTTCTCATAGGCAACAATATTTTTCTGGCTTCACTTTAGTCCTGAATGCAATTCTAAGTCATAAAAGATGAAAGACAGACAGAGAAGGAGAAAGAGAGAGACAGGCAGAGAGAGAGAGACACACACAGAGAGACAGAGAGAGAGTCCTACCTTAGAGCCACCAGTAATCGGCTGCAGTTCTGTTTTTGTCCCTGTACAATGAGGTATTTAGTGTTCCAATGCCTGTGGCCTTCAGATTCCCACCTGTACTACATCAGAATCAGCAGTCCTTGAATTACTCTGATGCGCTCACTTGTGTAGGATCTGCACTATAATCTCTGTGTATAATAGTTCTGTGGCCATAGTTCAGTTCTACTGCTTACTGAGCTCATAAATGGCATTAACATTATGATCATACAGAAATGGGAAAAGTGCTTGAGCCTCTGTCCCTTTCCTGAGTCCCTGAGAGAGCATTTCAATATCAGTGTCAAATGCATTCAGGTAAATTGTCACTCAAGATAATGACACATTTCATCTTGGTTCGGATATGTAACATGATTTTCTCATCCTGCCTTCTAAGTCTCTTAAAGAACCTTATTGCATTTATTTTACATTTCTCTCAGAAAGAGGGTGTTTGTGCTTCAGCGCTTTCCTAAAAGCTTCCACCTTCCTCATCACACTACTCATTGGGTGATGTAAGTGTCGCTAGGCTGGAAGCACAACCACCTTCTTGCGTCTCCTACAGTTCTGGTTTAGTCCGGCTGCTTCCTAAAGGCTTTGATTTCCTCTTGATTATTTCAAATAGTTTTAGATTATAAAACCTTAACCTAATAAGTACTCTTAGACTCTAATGTAACTTTTGACTCCTAGATTGTTTTTCCCCTTAAAATTCTGAAGATACCTTTAAAGATAAAACATTACTGAGAGGAGATCGTAACAGCAATCTAATTCTTATCAAAATATACAATGTAGTTTTTAAAACTTTAAGTAGTCTATGAACACAAAAGTGGATAAATTCCATATTATCTCAACGTGAGTGTACACAGAGCCTCAGGAAAGCCCCTCTTTTTTCTTCGTTCTTAATTATTAGTACCTGTTCCCTATTTAGCCTCAAACTTGACTTCTAACACCATTGAGGGCTTGCCTGTTTTTGAAATGTAGACAAAACAAGAGCAACTTATAGTCTGACTTGCTGATGCTATACAAAATGGTCATAAGATTCACATCTCATGTTGATTACGGGGTGGCCTGTGTAATTGCTCAAGACTATGCCATGGTATGGGAAACTGTTGTGGGTTGAACGTGAAATGTTCTCCACAGGCCTACATGTTTGAACACTTTATCACCGTTTGGGAAGGCTGTGAAACTTTTAGGAATTGAAGCCTTTTCAGAGGAACTGAGTCACTCAGGTGAGAGGTGGGGGTTGGGGGATGATTAAGGTTTTAGAACTCAGCTCCTCTTCCTGCTCACTCTCTGATTCCTGGATGTGAATGCAACATGACCAAGCAGCTTCCTGATTCTGGCACTGTTCCTTCCTTGGCAGGCCTCCCCTGCCATGACACCTCTAGGAGTGTAAGCCAACTAAAATCCCCTTTCTTTAAAGGGGCATCTTATCATAGTAATTGAAAAGTTATTAAGACAGCAATGCATTCTTACTAATATTGAAACACTTTTATTTCCAGGTTTGCTTATTATGCTATTGTTAACAGTTTTATTTGCTGTACATACATCACAATTTTAATGTATTTTATTTTACTTCTTGTAAAGGCATTGAGTATTGTTATATTAATTTTAAGAATATTACCGCCGGGCAGTGGTGACACACGCCTTTAATCCCAGCACTCGGGAGGCAGAGGCAGGCGGATCTCTGAGTTCGAGGCCAACCTGGTCTACAGAGTGAGTTCCAGGACAGCCAGGGCTATACAGAGAAACTCTGTCTCAAAAAACCAAAAAAAAAAAAAATAATAATAATAATATTACCTAACCATTTCACAGAATAGGCCTGTTATGTTCACTCTTCTCAGCAATGTCTGATTTCTCTGAAGCTTCACAGATCTTTCCTCATTGGCAATGTATTTTCTTAGGTGGTTATATTTGGTATATGGTTGCATTCTGGCTTTCCAAATTTTAAGTGCGCATCTGCTATGTTTGGTTAAATTTCTCTCTCTCTCTCTCTCTCTCTCTCTCTCTCTCTCTCTCTTTCTCTCTCACCAATGTTTGTTTATTTGCTTGTATTTTTAATCTGGATTGTATATATTCTTTATATGTTTTGATAAGAGACTTCAAAAGATTATATACATGACAATTATTTTATTCTTCTTCTTGTCTTTCTAGTCTTTTGAAGCTATGTTTAGTGAATAGAAATAGCTAGTGTCCCTGTCCTTCCTTTCATGATTACTGCTCTCAGGGCGTTCTTTAATAAGACATTGATTGCACTTAGATCATAGAAATATTCCTTGTTTTTTATTTTCTAGAAGTTCATTGTGTCTCCATTCACATTTTTACCTATAACACATGAAATTGATCTTTTTCTATGAGGTGACGTAGAGATCAATATTAATAATATTTTCCATTTTGATAAATAGTGTATCCAGCATTATTCAGTCAAGGAAACTTTTCCTGTCTCTCTCTGGCTTGCAACATGACATTTGTCACAAATCACAAGTCTTCCTGGACTACTGTTTTCTATTTTTCTATCATCAAATGCCAAAATAGGCACTCCTTTTCATTTAGTATTTCATCATTTTATTCATATATTGTATGTTACTTTGATTCTCCATCCCCAATCATCTCAGGCATCTTCTCATCCCCTTCCCTATCCAGCTTTCATGACTTCTGTGGCCCACATGGCACCTAATCAGAGATGAGTGCATGAGTACAGGTAGGAGGTTATTTACTTGAACAATTATAACTGACCAGTGTCGATATCTACAATTCCTGTTCCCTTATCAACTATTGGCTGCCAATAACTCTTCAGGTGGTGTAGGCTCTTGTGACGGGATGCTAATAGGACCAGTCTTGTGCAGCAGGCACTGCAGTGTGAGTTTATGGGTGCAAGAACCACATTGTGTCCTGAAGATATAATTCCTTCTTGTCTTTTGGCTTTTACATTCTTTCTGCTGTCTCTTCCAGGATGTAAACTGAACCCTGTAGGGTTGCTGTGCTAGAATACCCTGACTAAACAGAAACCATGGAAGAAAAAATTGATTTAGGCTCAAGTTTCCAGAGGGGATACTATGTATCAGAGTCGGGAAAGCACAGCAGGAGGGCAAGGCCAGGGAGAAGGCAGGGCAAGAACAGGAAGTCAGGTCAAGCTATAAAAGTTCAAAGTCCACCCCCAGTGATATACTTTCTCCAGCAATGGCTCCTGATCTGTGTCTCAGGAAGGAATTTCTTTTAAAGTGATACACACACACACACACACACACACACACACACACACACACAATTAGTAGGAAATCACCATGGGTCTTCTTTAGTTTTGCTTCAAGTCTACCATGTCTAAGGAAAGGTGCTGTGTTGTGTATCAGTCTGAGCTGGAAGGTAGAAAATTTGTTCTTCCATAATACTTGGAGCCAAACAGTTGCACAGTAACATGCATCAGTGCCAATGTGGAGAAACTGTATCCTGCCCAAGCTGCCAATGAAATGTCACCTGACAGTGTTGCTTTGCAAAATAACCTGGCATTTACTCAAAGAAAAAGCAATCAGTTATCCCATGATTCATCAATTCTACACCTATCTGTATATCCCAAAGTAAAGAAACCATATTATTGCATAAAAAACTGTTTATGGGTGTTAATAAGAGTATTAAACATGATAGCCAAAATATGCCACCAATTGACTAATGAAAAAAATGTGGCATATCCATACAAGGGAATATTACTGAGCCATAAAAAGGAATAAGATCCTGATTCATGCTATGGCCAAAGGAACCTTGAAGTCATTATAAAGAAAGGAAATGAATCCATACACATGTCAATGTATCTATGATTGCTTTTACATAGGATGTCCAGAAATATTAAATCCTTGGAGCCAGAAAAGAGTGACAATAGCAAGTGACCACTAAGAGGGAATGGTTTCTTTGAGGGTGATGAAAGGCTCTCACTTAGTAGTGATGATTGTACCACTTACAGAATATACTAAAAATTTTAAAATTTATACTTTTAAAGAGTAGAGTAATGATTTGAGGTTTGTAATATGAGTGGATAGAGAATAATTGCAATATCTAGACATACATAAAGTCAAAATAGTAAATTATATTTTTAAAATTTTTGTTGTTGGTAAAAGTATTTATTGTATAATTTGGTGAAAAATTACCAATGGTGCCATTTTTAAGATAATTCTACAGACATATATGAAATATTTCATTTTAAAATAAAATGCAAAAAAGATAGATGGGTGATAGGTTGACAGGTGGAGTAGTTAGAGATGTCTCATACTTGCCACTGAGCAAGCCAGCTTCAATAGCCAAGTTGAAGCATAGCCAAGGTGTGAGCATCCTGAAGTATAGCCAAGGTGTGAGCATCCTGAAGTATAGCCAAGGTGTGAGCATCCTGAAGCATAGCCAAGGTGTGAGCATCCTGAAGTATAGCCAAGGTGTGAGCATCCTGAAGTATAGTCAAGGTGTGAGCATCCTGAAGCATAGCCAAGGTGTGAGCATCCTGATGCCATGGTGTGAGCATCCTGAAGTATAGTCAAGGTGTGAGCATCCTGAAGCATAGCCAAGTTGTCAGCATCCTAATGCCAAGATGTGAGCATCCTGAAGCATAGCCAAGGTATGGGCATCCTAATGTATAGCCAAGGTGTGAACATCCTGAAGCATAGCCAAGGAGTGAGCATCCTGATGCCAAGGTGTGAGCATTCTGAAGCATAGCCAAGGTATGAGTATCCTGAAGCCAAGGTGTGAGCATCCTGGTGCCAAGGTGTGAGCATCCTGAAGCATAGCCAAGCTATGGGCATACTGAAGCATAGCCAATGTGTGAGCATCCTGAAGCAGAGCAAAGGTGTGAGCATCCTGAAGCCAAGGTGTGAACATCCTGAAGCATAGCCAAGGTGTGAGCATCCTGAAGCATAGTCAAGGTGTGAGCATCCTGAAGTATAGTCAAGGTGTGAGCATCCTGAAGCATAGCCAAGGTGTGAGCATCCTGATGCCAAGGTATGGACATCCTGAAGGATAGCCAAAGTATGGACATCCTGAAGCATAGCCAAAGTGTGAGCATCCTGAAGGATAGCCAAGGTATGAGCATCCTGAAGCATAGCCAAGGTGTGAGCATCCTGAAGCATAGCCAAAGTGTGAGCATCCTGAAGGATAGCCAAGGTATGGGCATCCTGAAGTGAAAGTGTGAGCATCCTGAAGCATTGCCAAGGTATGGACATTCTGTGGAAGACTGTGGAGAGTAAAGTGCAGAGAGAGAGAGAGAGAGAGAGAGAGAGAGAGAGAGAGAGAGAGAGAGAGAGAAATGCTTTACTCCCACAGTCTCACCTCTGATGCTAGATTATATTCTTTTTACTATACTCTTTTGACATGGTGTATGCCTGCCTAATATCCAAGAAATAGATACAGATCTTCCTATAGGAGAATTGGAAATTATAAAAGAGCACATGAGATGGAAATCTTTGGGATTAATTGTAGAAAATAAAAGCTGTCATCATCATCATCATCATGTATCTATAAGGAAAAAAGAATCTGTCTCGGTATCCAGAGTTTTTAAAACTAACTCTCATCACATACCTTATTTTTCTGGATATTTGTTGCTGAGGTAGAAAGTGTATGATTTTAATGGAGATCTTATATCCAGTGACAACTGGAGTTAATTCTGAAGGGTCCATTAGCTTTTCTATTCAAAGGAAGCAATCCACTCATGCCTCCATGGTGCAGTTTTATTTTGCTTTCTCTAACAAACAGTATTATTTGATTGCTTAGTTCTCTCTGACTCATTGCATGACTAGAACCTGTTTTATAAAACTTGAGGTACATGCTGATATTAGATATTCTCTGATTCTTTTCTTAGTCTTGAGGCCCATTTCCTTTTGTAACTGTCCAGTTTACAATATGAAAGCGTTTCGTCATTCTAATTTTTTTAATTGGATATATTCTATATTTACAATTCATTTCCCTTTTTCTGGTTCCCCACCCCCAAAGGTCCCACATGTCCTTTTCCCTCCCCCTGCTCTCTCATCCACCCCCTCCCACCTTACTGTTCTTGTAATCCCCCATAATGATGTTTTGGTCCATTCTAGCACCAGTGTCCACTCCTTTCTTCTTGTGAGACATCACTTGATATGTGATTTATGTCTTTGGTGTTCCAAGCTTCTAGGCTAATATCCACTTATCAGTGACTGTATACCATGGGTATTCTTTTGAGACTGGGTCACCTCACTTAGTATGACGTTCTCCAGCTCCATCAATTTCTCTAAGAATTTCATGAATTCATTGTTTCTAATGGCTGAATAGTACTCCATTGTGTATATATACCACATTTTTTGTATCCATTCCTCTGTTGAGGGATATCTGGGTTCTTTCCAGCTTCTGGCTATTATATATAAGGCTGCTATGAACATAGTGGAGCATGTATCCTTTTTGCATGCTGGGGAATCTTCTGGGTATATTCCCAGGAGTGGTATGGCTGGGTCCTCCGGAAGTATCATGTCCAGTTTTCTGAGGAACCGCCATACTGATTTCCAGAGTGGTTGTACCAGCTTGCATTCCCACCAGCAGTGGAGGAGTGTTCCTCTTTCTCCACATCCTCGCTAACACCTGATGTCTTCTGAGTTTTTAATCTTAGCCATTCATTCTAATTTTTAAAGGAACATCATAATGGTAACATTTTAGGACAATGTATAAATGAACAAATTTTAGAAGCTACTTTTCTGCACGTATTGTTATCTATTGCTTTTGTCATATCTGTTAATGCATTGAAGCACATTAATTGGTTTAAAGTGTTTAAACAACTGTTCATTCCTGGATTAAATCAACTTGATCATAATACTGTTTATATTTTTATTATCAATTTGAGGGGCATATTTAGAATTTCTGGATGAGATTTTGTTTTTTATTTTAGTGTTCATAAAAACAATCAATATTCCAAAGTTGTCTCCAAAGAAATATTATGTGGGGTGACTTTGTAAAGAATACAAGAGGTCTGGGCTCTCTGCATCTTCATAAAGACTCTCTTCTGCCTGATAACAGACAGTGGCTACTCGTAATGATGCAGCTCATGGCGCTTTGCTTTTTGTTTCCTGAGCTAACAGTGATACTGAACATGCATTCCTACCCCTGTAGACCCTGCCCATCTTTGGAAAGGAGATGCCTATCCTAATTCCTCTGGCATCTTCTTAAGTGAGATTCCTACATCATTGTTCTACACATTGACAGGGATTCCTTTTGTATCTGGAACAGTCTCTCCTCATGAGATACAGCTCTCGCGGCTCTCTTGTACATACCTATTTGCCTATTATGCTTATTTTGTATGCTTCCTTCTCATTGTAGAACCTTCTATGCGCACATCTATTTCTGTTTTGATTGCTTGCATCTAAGTGTAATGACCTTCAAACCACTCACAAATACCAGGAAACTTGTGACCTACTTTCCTTAGGAAACTTTATTCTGCACAAGTTCCTAGAATGTGAGGCTTTTGAAATTGCAGATGATACAGTGAAGCCATTGATTTTCATTGATGTCTGTGTGGTGTGGGAAGAGCATTCAACCTTTCTCTTTTGCATGGGGCCTTATAGCATTTTCAGCATCAGACGTTAGGACTGCATTAGCCTTTTTGCCTCTGGGTACTCTGCCGAGACATGGCCATAATGAGAAGGGTTTATGCATGATGGTCACAAGTCTGTTTGTCCTGATACTATATCTTTTTATCTATTGAAGCTTTTAAACATTTTCTGAATTCAAGGAGTGTAATACCTCTAACTTTCTTCCTCCTGAGAATTGTTTATTTAAGTTCTTTTGATTCAAACACACTTTACAACTTAGTTTTGTATTCCATATAAATAATAGAAAACACAACACTAGGAATGGGACCTAATGCACCAATTTAGATTTAGGGTTATCACATGTTATGAATTGGGCTTTTATTGTGCATCCAGTATGATCTGTCGCTATGGAAACATGTTGGCTCATTATGGAAATGTTTTTTAATATATTGATACCTTCACTTATATGGATAAAATTAGTATATCTTTGTATTGTATTGTTATACTATTTTATTTAAAAATTGTTATTTGAGATTCTAAGCTAAGTTAATTTATTTGCCTTGGAATTAGGATAGAACTTCTAACAATATGAAATTGCCTGAAACACTATTTCTGACATTTGAACTATGTATTTGTGCTTAAGCAGCCTTCTCAGCATTGATAATTATAAAATAAAGATATCAATTAACTCTGAAAAATGCTAAAGATTCCATGTCCTACAGTATAAAATTTTAAGCAAGATTTAATTTTAAAGCAGCAAATGACCCTTAATAAATAGTGAAATTATCTGTACCAAATAATTCATAATGCAATTTCAAATAAATGTCTGATTTATGTACTTATTTTATATGCATATACCTCTGGAATCAAATAGAAGTTTCTCAGATAAAAACAAGATCCTAACCCTGATTTAGAGGACCCTGTGTAAATTTTCACCAAATACTTTATTTAGTCCTATGTGTTAGATTATTTTTGTGGCTATTAAAATTGGATTGCTATTTTAATTTCCTTTGGGGGATAAGTCATTGTTAGTGCCAAAACTACAATTTAATTTTGTGGGCTGGTTATGAATGAAGAACTACATTGAACTCATTTAGCAATGCCAACCTGCTTACTTGTTTGTTTTCTGTTTGTTTTGTTATTTCCTATTACCTGGCCTTTTGCATTCAGGGCCTCACAGAACCTAAGCACACACTCCACTAGTGAACTACATTGCCAATCCCTGCATAAAGATGTTTTCTAATTCCCCATATTGATTCCTTAATTTACCCATTGGCTGACAAGGAATGTTGGTTAATTTTCAAGTATGTATAGATTTTTTTCTCATTTCAGAAGATTGTAGCCTAAAACAAACATATATTTGTGGTGATTCCAAGCTTCCAATATTCATTAGATGCTAAAGTGTGATCTCTCTATGATCCAGATCCCTAGGAGTTGAGAAGAAAGCGTGTTTTCAGGTGGAGGCTCTGCTTAGCCATGTCTGTTATCTTGGTTGCTGATACCCGTGTTGTGTTTCAGGTCTCGTGGCTGCTGATGCTCCGTTGGGTGGCTCCCTCAGGTGGCGAGGCCTGGCAGGGAGGAGTAGGACACTTGCTCCAGGCTTATGAAGGACATAGCCTGGACTCTGGTTTTTGTCATCTTTTCTGGGTTTGTTGGACTCTCCTGATGTTGAACAGCCTCGCCTCAGCCTCCCCTCCCACATCACCACAAACTGTGTCAAGCCTTTCCAGCTAAAATAGACTAAAACTTTTAAAACTCAAACCAGGTGTTATGGTCACAGAGATGGGGAAGATACTAACACAATGACAATGATGTCTTACTCCACCTTTTTCTTCATATGTGTATTACATGCAAAAAATTGTTATTGAGACTTCAGAAAGAAAGATGATCCACCATTTCCCACAACATAAATGGACATAGAAAACATCATACTATGTAAAACAGAACACATTAAAATATTTGATGATCCAATGTACATGTGAAATCTAAAAATATTATATATATGTATATTATAAAAATATATGGTAATATATTATTATATATTATATAAGTATTTATATAAGTATAAAATCTCGGGTTGAGGAAAAGAAATAAGAATATAGGTCAAGAAATACAAGATAGCAAATATGAAGGAGTCGAAAGAACAAAGGTACAACATGAAGGTTACATTTATTTAGAGTGCATTATTCAAAAGTTTGCTACTTTTATCTACTATCACGGGACAGAAAATAAGCATGTATGAGATGATGGAGACAATAATTAGTTGCACTCTATTAATCATTTTCTATGTGTATAGTTTACAATATCAATGTTATATATCTTTAAATTCACACGATGCATTTCGTATTTTAATGAGAAAACTGTTCCCACAAATACAGCAGCCTCTTGTGATACTCAGTGAGCGGGCAAATGTTTGTCTCTCTTTTGTCACTTCCATGTTATCTCAAGTCAGCTGGACTTCTAGCCCTTTCTCTTGGTGATTGCTAGTCTTCTTCAACTATCTGAAAGCAGTTACTATCCAGTTATTTGTCATAGGACTGTGTGGATGACATCAGCATCACGCTCAGGTAGAGTCAGGCCTTCCCAGCTTGGACAGTATAGAGGAATATTACAAACCCCTGTGCATGGCAAGAGTTGGCATGTGTTTCTTTTGACTTTTATCAACATGGGTCTTAGGCATCTGTGTCCTTATTTTAGATGTTGTTATATGATGTATCCCGACCTGAAGAGTTTGTATCCTGGATGCCCAGGGTCTACCTAGAACCTTACTTTATATGGATTCTCTCTGGCTTCATCCTGAGACCAAATCCCATGTCTGAACTAAAGGATAATGGAAGACATCAGGAAACACTGTTCTATGAGCTGTTTAAAAAGAGGTCTGTCAAACCCATCTGTCCTTCCATTCAGATCTACTGTAAGATTCATGATACACGCTGGGGTGTAAACTTCTGGACTCACTCAGATCAAGTGTAGTCAGACTTGCAGGCACACTTGCTATAATCCAGCACTGTCGGGGGATGGGGGGGAGAGGACAGAGAGCTCAGATAGCTTGAAATGCACAGCAAGACTGCTGAACAAATCCTAATAAAACAGCAAAATGAAAATTGTCAATTATAATGTCCCTTGTCCCTTGTCATTCCAAAGTCCTTTGGGAACTTCAATCCATTGATAATGCTATCATCCCTCATTGCAACTCCTTCTTGTCATTTCAGTGCTTACTTTTCTTTGGTTTTACATCATTCATTTTGTTCTTTTGAAACAAGTAAGATAACACATTTAATAATACAAAATTATTAAATTTAAATTTTTAAAGTGTTAACTTGAATACTGTCACTTTTTGATATTGTATTTATAACACACAACTGGAGAAGTTCTAACAATAGAGATTATTATGACTAAACACAGAGAGACAAAACACCACAGGGATGGGAACACAAAAGTATTAAAGAACATGTCTCTCCCCTTTGTGAGTATACAAAGTTGCGAAGGCTATTATTATTGGTTGTCAACTTGACAACATCTAGAATTAACTACAATCCAGAAATGGGGGAGTACACCAGTGATCGATTTTTTTCTTCATTTGAAGTGGGTGAATCAACTTCAAGCCTGGATGTCTGATGCAGAAAAGTACACGTCTTTGGTCAAGATGCTGAGGACAGAAGATACACCTTTAATCTGGTTTTCTGCTGAAAATCTGTATAATCACATAGAAGAAGGAAAAATCTTTCATGGTTTGTCCTTACCTTGCTAGAGCATTCACCCCTTCACTGGAATTGTAGTCTAATTCTTTGGGATTCCAGCATATTCTAAAGACCGTTTGAACCTTCCAGAGTTATGGACTGAGCAACTATAGGACTCTTGGACTTTCCATTCACAACTAGCCATTGTTGGAGTAGATAGACTGCAGCCTGTAAGTCATTCCAGTAAATTCCCTTTAGATAGATGATAGATTGATGGATAGACAGACAGACAGACAGACAGACAGGTAGATTATATATCATATATATTACATACGTATTGAGAGAGAAGTTCATTCTGTAAGTTGTTACTCTAGAGAACCTTCATATAGGTTTTGAAATTAATCAGAAATATGATTAAAGAAGTTTTAAAATTTGCATATGATATCAGTAAACTTCAGTTCAAAATTAGAAAATATCTGTTAAAATTATTACTTTATCTGTTTTGGGATCTAAGCATCAGTGTAGTGGCTATTCCTGGTTGTCAACTTGACTATATGTGGAATGAACTACAATCTAGAATTGGAAGGCTCACCTATGATCCTAATTTGGAGGCTCAGAGATATAAGTTTCTGACCTGGACTTAGCATGGAGATCTTGAAGCATGGATTTCAGTTCAAGGTCATCTGGGATTAAAGGTGTGGAGACATACACCTTTAATCCCAGATTTCAAGTTCATCTGGGATTAAAGGTGTACACCTTTAATCTGGGCTACACCTTCTACTGGAGACATATATAAGGACATTGAAAGAAGGAAGATTCATTCTTCCTTGCCGGCTTGCTTCGTGGGACTGAGCAACTGCAAGATCCTTGGACTTCTATCCACAGCTGCTGCTGACTACTGTTGGGGAGTTGGACTACAGACTGTAAGTCATCAACAAATTCCCTAACTACATAGAGACTGCCCATACGATCTGTGACTCTAGAGAACCCAGACTAATACAATCAGTATTTACCAACAATTTCTATTGTGAGTGGTATTTTTATTTAGCCAGGAATGATATTCACATTATACAGGGTCCATACATGACAAAATACTTGATAAAGTGATATGAAGAGAAAGCATGTTGCCTCATGGTTTCAGAAGTTTCAGTCCATGCTCACTTGATCTTTTTGCTTTGGATTTGCTCTACCAGAGCAATGTATGCAGGTGGGAAGAAATGGTGTTGAAATCCTGTTTGTCTTATAGCAGCTGAGATACAGAGATAGATAGATTGATAGATAGATAGATAGAGAGAGAGAGAGAGAGAGAGAGAGAGAGAGATGAGAGATAGATAATGATAGATGATAGATAGATGATATAGATAGATACATGAAAGATGGCAGATAATAGATGATAAAGATAGATGATAGGTAGATAGATAATTGACAGATTATATATACATATAAATGGTAGAATGAAGATAAATGGATAGATAGATAGGTAATAGATAATTGATAGATGATATAGATACATGGTAGACAGATGATGGATAATTCATAAATAGATTATAGATGGATTAATTGATAGATATATAGATAATTGATAGATAACAAAGATAGAGGATAGATAGATAATTGACAGAATATGGATATAGATGGATAGATGGTAGAATGAAGATAGATAGATAGATACATACATACATATATTAACACATACATACATATGTACATACATAGATACATAGATACATAGATACATAGATTAGAAACATAGATTCATGGATACATAGATACATAGATAAATACATAGATACATAGATACATAGATGGGGAGGATTGAATGTTAATATATACTTCAATGCCACTCCCACTAACTTCTTTCCACTAGACCCATCTCTAAAGACTCTGTCACTTTCAATAGGACCATTAGTTGGTGAACAAATTTTCTTTTCATTTATAATAAATGTTTTAATATATTAGAATAAGTGATGTCTATATAATGCTGGGTGTGATAATTTTTCTTTTTTCTTTTTTTTCTTTCTTTATTTATTGAAAAGGGAAGTAAAGGGAAATATAAACACTTTATGATAAAATTAAAGATTTACATGGAAAATATTTCAGGTAAACACATTAAAATTGACAACTTTAATGGAAAATTAAAGAGTAAAGTGGTAGACATGTAAAACATTGCTAAATTAATTGAAATACAGGATAGAAACATTTTATGATAGAATTGAAGATTTACATGGAAAATATTTCTGATAAAATTGTAGAAAAATGTAGAGAAATGTTAGAATTGAAGATTATCATGGAAAATTTTATATAGATATAATAATGGTAGGTATAAAAGTATTCCTAAGTTGATTAAAAGTGAAACTATAAACATTTTCTGATAAACTTGAAGAGTTACATGGAAAATATTTCTGATAAAATTGAAGATATATATAGAAAAAACATGTTAAAATTAAAGATTATCATGGAAATTATATAGATAAAATGATAGGCATAAAGATAATTCTAAGTTGATTGAAGGTGGAATTATAAACATTTTCAGATAACATTGAAAATTTACATGGAAAATATTTCTGATAAAATTGAAGAAATATATAGAAAAACATGTTAAAATTAAAAATTATCATGGAAATTATATAGATAAAATGATAGGCATAAAGATAATTCTAAGTTGATTGGAGGTAGAATTATAATCATTTTCAGATAACATTGAAGATTTACATGGAAAATATTTCTGATAAAATTGAAGAAATATATAGAAAACACATATTAAAATTAAAGATTATCATGGAAATTATATAGATAAAATGATAGGCATAAAGATAATTCTAAGTTGATTGGAGGTGTATTTATAAACATTTTCAGATAACATTGAAGATTTACATGGAAAATATTTCTGATAAAATTGAAGAAATATATAGAAAACACATATTAAAATTAAAGATTATCATGGAAATTATATAGATAAAACGATAGCCATGAAGATAATTCTAAGTTGATTGGAGGTGGAATTATGAACATTTTCAGATAATATTGAAGATTTACATGGAAAATATTCATGATAATCTTAAATTTTAATATGTCTTTCTATGTACTTCCTCTATTTTATCAGAAATATGTTCAATGTAAATCTTTGATTTTATCACAAATGTTTCTAATTCCACCTTCAATTAATTTAGAAAGAGTTTTTATATCTACCATTTTATATGTAAAATTTTCCATGAAATAGTTAATTTTAACGTGTTTATTTATTTCTTGGTGAACATAATTTTAATACACAGTCTTTTGAAGAATTTCTTTGAGATTCAAACAGCACTAATTTTCCTTGTTTCCTGAATTGTAATTATCTGAGATAATAAATTAAACCCCTGGAGTAATTCTTTTCTTCCTAGTTTGTCAATCCAACAAACAGCTATTAAGCTTTTATTGGTTACTCAGTGCTTGGTCCTAGAGATATACTTAATGTGAGACAATCCCATATTGTCACTTCATTCCACAAGTGTGCAGTCCAGGGAAGACGACAGCACACTTTTCAATTCAATTTAAGTTTTACATTTTACATTAGTTCATAAATTTCATGCAATGTATTTTGATTAGATTCTTCCACTCCCACAACTCTTCTCAGATCCACACCCTGATCTCGACCCACACAATATTGTTTTCTCTTTAATAACAATAATCAAGGCCATTTTGTATCACCTATATATTCTAAGATATGTGACTTTCCAGTGGGGCACGGTCTGCTTACTAAAGTCTACACTCTTAAAGAAAACTGATCCCACACACCCTCATCTCCGAGGAGTGGGACTTAGTGTCCACCTTCTGTATGCATGCTGGCATTTAGTCAATGACATACATCTGTCACAACCTCTACGAGTTCATGTGCGCAGGTCTTCTGCTGTGTGTGGGAGATGCTGATTTTTGTAGTTATCTGCTGCCCCTGGCTCTTACACATTTGTCATCTCCTCTTCTGCAATGATCCCTTCACCTTACAAGCATGGAGTATGATATAGATGTATTATTTAGGGCTGTGTATTCTTCAGTTTCTTATTCTTTGCACTTTGACCACTTGTAGGTCTCTGCATTGGCTGCCATCTATTTTTTTTTGTTGTTTGTTTGTTTTTGTTTTTTGGTTTTTTGTTTGTTTGTTTGTTTTTTCGAGACAGGGTTTCTCTATGTAGCCCTGGCTGTCCTGGAACTCACTCTGTAGACCAGGCTGGCCTCAAACTCAGATATCTGCCTGCCTCTGCCTCCCAAGTGCTGGGATTACAGGTGTGCGCCAGCACCGCCCGGCGGCTGCCATCTATTGTTAACAGAAGTGTTTCTAAGGAAGATAGAGTTTAACTGTCAGTTGTTAGAGGTCTGTTTGATATTACGTCCTTTTACTATAAAAAAAAATAGTAGCAGGCTCTCCTCTAGGGTCTAGGGCCTATCTAGCTACATGTTCCTGGCCGAAAAATTGAACCAAGTCTGGGTTTTATCATGTAGAATGGGTCTTAACACCTAGTTATTCCCATGGCATTGGTGTCATTATTGTACCAGTGGGCACCCTTGCTAGACTTGGCTATTATTGTATAACTATGAAAGTTATACAGCAGCACACTTTTAAAAACATTGTACGTTTTCCTACACATGGAGCAGGAGTCATGTGCATATCTACAAAAAAATAACAGGGTAGAAAAATACAGACTTGTTTTATATTTACAACCTTACAATGTGTCATTCGTTATGGGATGCCCAATCAATTACCTTAGTTTAAACTACAGTGTCCTATTAAGTGAAGATAAATTTGCCTTAAGTGACCTCAATCAGTGCTCAGCTGGTCATGTATAAAGGTCACTTCATTAATGCAGAAAACAAAGTGAGGAAATAATTTAACTCCAGTTTAATCATTATTCTTGGTAGGAAAACACCAGGATGGCCAGTGATGGATGTCACAGTAAACAAGCCCTTAAAGGATCATTTTGAAAAGAGTCTGAGGAAGATAAATACTAAATAAGTATTGCTACAAAGGAATGTGAATCCCCTACAGAGTATTACATAAGAAGGTTGATGGTCTACAGAGGGGTTGGACTTAGGGCTAGAGCAGGAGAGTGCCAGCCACAAGGGAGACTAGAACACCCAATCCTCGGTGGTTCTCAGGACTATGAAAGCTAAAATACAGTAGTGACCTTTTCATATGCTGATGCCTAGACACCAGACTGGAGTTCCCGATTTAATGTATAAAGGTGGATCCAGGTATACTCAGGCTATCTGAAAGTCCACCCCAATAGAAAATAGTACTTGGGAAAGTGTTTTAGAAGTAAGCAGTCTAACACATTATAGTTAATAATGCAAGGCAAGAGTAGAGCAAGAGTCTTCAGGATTTTCTATAGCTATAAACACACAACAGAGTATGTGAAACTTTTATTCTCCCATGGTCTATATTTTACAATATAATTTTAAACACTTTATCTCTGTCTAAAGTTAACTATGCATCTAAAACAATCTTAGATATGAATTAAAAGAGACTTCAGTTCAACTGTTTTAATTATCTAATATTTATATGCCAATAAAGACACAGGAGGCCTAAACAGAGGTAAAAATCTACTATATCAGTGAAGTGAGTTTATTTTCTTAACTGTATAGAAAACATCTATTTACACAAACTAGTCTACCTTTCTCTTGAGCTCCTCCAAACCCAGGCAGGCTCCTTAGCTCTTTTGCCTAGAATACTGTTTACCTGTGTCCTGCAAGCTCTTTCTCAGTTGTTCCTTCAAATCCAGAGAGAATCTATATCTCTACCTGGAGTTTTTTCTCATGAAGGCTCTTCCACATCAAGACACACACACACACACACACACACACACACACACACAAACAGTGGGGGGAGAGAGACAGAGACAGAGAGGGAGGGAGGGAGGGAGGGAAAGAGAAAGAGGGAGGGATGAAAGGAGAGAGGGAGGGAGGGAAAGAGGAAAGAGAGAGAGAGAGAGAGAGAGAGAGAGAGAGAGAGAGAGAGAGAGAGAGAGAGAGAGAGAGAGAGAGATCCCCAAAGGTCCAATTCAATTTCTAATAAAAGAAGTCTCTACCTCCTCCCTTTCAACCTTGGCAGACTGAACCATGTCACCATCATGGTGGGGGTTCCCTTGCCAGTCAAGGGTAGCTCAGGCCAGCTAGCTAACTTTGACTCAGATCATAGAGCAAAACACAAAACATCTCCCAAGCAACTTGCTTTAAAAGAAGTGGGCACTTTCTTATCTGGAAGCTTTTAGAGGCACACCCAAACTGCATCTCTTCAGGACACACCTAACTGCACCTGACAATCTCTTTAAGCTTTTATTTATATTTTACTAACAATTAGGTTTTCTATTTATGATAGAACATACTTCAGCAACATATATAGGACCATCTCCAGTTAAAAACTAAAAAAATTTGGACTCATTCTTCCAACCCTTCAGATCCTTGCCCACCTGAGCCTCAACCTGGGGAGAAACATCTGTAAAGTCCACTGTCCTAAAGGAAAGCTATGAGAGAAGGCCTGATCAGCTACACAAGATTTTTCTTCTGCCACACCCACCTCAGCATATTAGTGCAGACATCAAATCAAGAGCTCACTAATCATGGCAGGAGGGCAGATTTTTCTAATGATATTTTTACATCAGCCTAAAAACTAATACACAACTTAAGAAATGAAGTTGGTTGATTTGAGACAATGATCCAAAATCTGCTTTCGGCAGAGAAACAGATAACTATTCACACATTTGTAAGTAAGACAGATTTATGCTGCACTCTGAGGCACTGTAGCTTCTACAAGTGGCCCAGCCACTGCCTCTCTGACACCTTGACATGTTTTCCTTGGGACCTTTGCACTCGGTCTCTCTCCTGAGTTCTTCCTCTATCTTTCTCCTTGGTCGATTTCCCTACTTCTCTTAGTCACCCAATCAGAGGTCTTTGCAGACCTAACCAATGCACAGCACTGCGACAATTCTCTGTATTCCCTGTTGTTGCTTCTGTTTTGCTTATGGCATTAATCAGACTGTGACATGTTAGAAAATTATGTATTTATTTCTGTGTTCCTGTTGTCACATGATGTACTCCTCGCTTGTAAACATGACATTATCAGGAGCTGTATCTGATTTGTTTCCTAATTTATCCTCCCTGCATGCAATGGTGCCTGGCAGATATTTAGTGCTCCAGATACTTGCTCTTTCTATATCAATGTTGGCAGTATGATAAGAAAAGGGATACTAACCAAAGCCAGCACATGTTCTTTGGAGAAGGTGAAGACTCCTTAGAAGTTCCACTAGACAAGTAAAATAATACACAAATGGACTTTAAGTGGGAGCTGTAATGCATTTCATAGTGAACTATTGTCTCCATAGTCAGTGATTAAATTTTACAGAATTTCAACCTCCATTGAAAATTACTATTTGATAGATGTGGCCACTAGAATAAAAGTTAAACTAGTATTTATGAGGCATATTCCATTAAATTCCACGGGCATTTTATTTCATTAAAGCAAATAAAGCTGTGATTTGAAGCTGAACTATCTCCAATTTCTCCATCAAATATATGAAATTGATGGTGATTTACATTATGTGACAAAGTGAGCTATCCAATGGTTTCAGTTAAAAAGTGGTATGGACACTATCCTCCAAAGTATGAGAACCACCTGTGGGAATAAATGGAAGTTTTGCTTCCATTCTCATTGTCTCATTTTGCAACTTTTCTGATACCGTGCAATAATCCAATGGAATCATACATACCAGAGCAGTAACATCTGGAGTCCCTGCTTTGTATATTGCATTTCTCATCCATGTCCTAGAGAAACCATGCCTGGGCATTTCTTCATGGCAGTAGAATAATTAATTTTTTTATTATTTTAGACTTATTCATTCATTGCTTAGATGCGGCCTGTGTTACCTAGAAGAAGTGATGACGGTACTCTTCAAGGTTGAGTATATACCAGGAACAATGGGAAGGCTTGCTGAAAACATAGATGAGCCCCATTTCCTAATGTGTTGACTCAGAAGATCTGGACCAGACACAGAAAATGTGTATTTCCCAGAGACATCAATCCATGATCGCTGTTTTGGCCACTCTTGGGCTAAAGTTCATCAACTGAGTTCTGAGGTGCCATTACCTCCTCTCCATTTGAAAACTAACCTATGGAGTAGCTCCATGAAACTAAGACTGAGCTGTGTATCACACTGATTGGACAACGTTGTAATCCAGACAAATATTAGTGGGTGGTGCAGTTTGAATAATTTCATGTGGTGTTGGGCTTGATTTCATAGTACTTTATTAAAGATTCCCATATATGTTGCCATTGGGGACTTAAATGGTCATTTTCTGTAGCTTCTGAGTTTTGTTTTGGCATCAGTATGCTGCTGGCCTCTTAAAATGAGGTTGGAAGTGGCCTGTATCATTGATTTTGGGGCTAGATTAAGGATTAATATGAATTCATTTAGTGTCTGATAAAATTTACGAAGAAACTATCTAGTCCTGGATTTATTTCTAGTTTTGATCAACTAATCAATCTCCTCATTAGTTATAGTTCTCATCAAATTTTCTATTTCAGTCTTGGCATGTTGTATGTTTCTATGAACTTATGAAAGCTTTGCAGATTTTTTCATTTGGTTTACATATTCATTTATAGGAGACTCTCGTAGCTTTATTTCACAGCCATCAATTTAAATATTTTCTCATTTTCTCTTAATCTAGCTAAGAAGTGGCTCTAAATCTGGGGGTTGAATGAGCCTTTCACAGGGTTGTCCATGACCATTGGAAAACACAGGAATTTACATTATGATTCTCAAAAGTCTCAAATTATACTTAGGAAGTAGCAACAAAAATAATTTCATCGTTGTGAGTAACTCCAATATGAGGAATTGTATTGAATGGCTGCAGCATTTGGAAGGTTGACAACCACTGAGCTTGTGTTGTTCTGCGCTTTGCTAAATTTATGTTTATTTTTATTTCTAATTCCTGAGGTGAAGAGTTTAACTGAAATCTTTCTGAATGAAGGCCTGCACCATCCCAATGAATTCCCTTTTAATAATAGCATTGCTGCATCTCCTAAGCTTGAATAGGATGTGCTTTGTTTCAAAATACTGTCTACTTTTCTCTGGTACCTTGTTTATCCAGGAGCCTGATCATTAATTGTCAAATGATTGTGACTTTTCTGGCATTCTTTCTAATGTTATTTTCCTGGTCATTCCACTGGGGTCAGGAAGGATGTTTATCACCTTTTCAATCTTTTTATAATGCTTAGGTCTTGAGCTCTGCTGAGATGAGTTCTGCCTTGAAGAAAGTTCTTTGTGTGCCTGAGAATAATGCATTCACTGCTTCTGATGGAATGTTTAGTGTACATCTGTTAGGCCCACTCGTTCACCTATATTTATTGATTTTTTGACTACATGTTATTTCCATTATCAAAAATGAAGCATTGAACTCTACTATTATAATTGTGTTGCTATCTATTTATGCATTCAGTTCATTCACCACAGAATTATCTATAAATATCATGGTCCTCGAATGTTGGGTGTACATGTATGTTCATAGTTGTTAGATCTTTTTGATATACTGAGCATCTTTTAAATAGCACCTTGCTGTGTCTTGTGATAATTCTTTATTTAAAAACCTATCTTATAATATACAAGTAAAGCCATCCCTACTTTCTTTTGCTTAGCAATTACATTGGATATCTTTTCCTAATGTATGAATAATCACTTTATATTTAAAGAGATTAAAACCTGCAATCAAAATTCATAGAGCAGACAAGTGCATAAAAACCAATTGTATGTTGTCCCAATAGACTCATTTTGGATTAAAACAGTACATATAAAGGTAAGTTGTTAACTTTATTGCTTACCTAAACTTTGAAAGAAAATATATCAGCACCTAGATATTACTACAAATTTGTTAAAACTATTTTTTAACAAAATTTAATCTCATCTGTTCTTTCCCTTCTCTCACCTTATCTTCCTCTATTTAATTAGTATTTATTGCTTGCATTTCTCTGAACAAATTATGACTTTGTGTGTATTTAATTCCTAAATAATCTGTTCTTTAGGTCCTTTCTCAACTTGGCTTTTTGAATTAACATGCCACATGTTTTAGAAATGACTGTCCAGAAAAAAAATAATCAGAGAAACAACTCCTAATGATATTCTGCTATGCTCATAACCCAGAGCCTAGCTCAATACTCAACAGCAAGGCTTCATCTAGAATTTGGTAAAGTAGATACAAAAACCCAAAGCCAAACATTAGGGAAAGCTTGGGAAATCCTAAGGAAGAACGGGAGGAAGGAGGTAGGATCCAGAGGGGTTAAGGATACCAGGAGAATATGGCCCACAGAATCAACTAAGCATGCCTCATAGGGGCTCACATAGACTGAATCAACAACCACAGAGGGTCTGAGCTAGGACCTGAGCTAGGGCCTCTGCATATATGTCATAGTTGTGTGCTTGGTGTCCTCGTGAGACTTCTAATAGTAGAAGTAGGGTTTCTGTGATTCTTTTACCTGTTCTGGGTTCCCTTTTCCTCCTACTGGGTTGCCTCATCCAGCCTTACTATGAGGGTTTATGCCTAGGCTTATTGTAACTTAGTATGTCATATTCAGCTGATATCCCTGGGAGGACTGCTCTTTTCTGAAAGGAGTTGCCAGGAGCATGGATTTGGGGTGGAGAGAAGGTGCAAGCAGAAACTGAAAGAGGGGAAGGGAAGGGAAGAGAAACTTTGGTCAGGGTGTAATGTTTAAAATAATAATAATAATAATAATAATAATAATAATAATAATGACAAAAATCCATTCATATCTCATGCTAGTTATGGCTTTAGATCACTTATGTCTCTATATTTTGATGTCTATTTCATGGCTTTATCAACTTTTTTACTCTCCCAGTTGATAATTATAATCTCTTAAAGGTTTTCATAATTATAATTAATACCAGTCACTAAATGTATATAGGTCTCTTCATATGTGTTTATCAAAGGCTTTGCTATCGGAAGTAACTCATAGAATTTATGAGAACTCAATGCTTCTTTTTCAGGTAGGTTAAATGACCCCAGTGAATGATCTCCATCTTGCCACTTCCTTCCCCTCTAATAGTGTAACCCTATTCCCCACCCTGCTTTGGCCAATTATTTGTATGCTTTGACCATGGTATGTAGAAGCTTGAGAATGGGTTACAAATTTGTGCTTTCTTCTTGTCCAATTGAATGCTCTTGTCCTTGCATCTAAGAGAATATGTTTTGTCTGCTGAAAGGAAATAGTCACACATTAGAACTATGTGGATCAGAGTCCAAGAGTCTCAGGAGCTATCCTAAACCAAACTCAGAGCCGAAACCCAACCTCATGACTGTCTGGATTTTTTAGACTCCCCTATCAGGCTAAAGATGCATGAATGAGTCTGTCAGCTGCAAGAAATGATTCTTATTTTAAGGAATTAGGGTGTTTTGTTGTTTTATTTCATATTACTGTATGCCAAATTTACTTGACACATTAGATATTGCTAAATAATTCTCCAAAGCAATTGATCCAATTTCAACTCCCACTAACAGTGGCTTCACTTGATGACATAAGACTTAAACATCTTTGCCAACAATATGGTTGTGAAAGCATATTTTACTATGGTTTTTAATTTTATCTCTCTAATTAACACTGAACATATTTTTATATGCTTTTGGCCATCCCTACCTATGCATTATATATTTTTATTTGCCTCAGTACTTATTAATAAGAGTTGAAGCCTTTCCAAGTTGCTTTAAAAGTTACTTTACAATAGAAGTATGCAAATATGATAAATGAGAATCGTTCTACCAAGTAAGACCATTTGGATTATCTATGACTATTATGACTCATAAGGTCATTGATCTTAAGAGAAGGCAGATGTCTTAAATTGGGGCTCAGTTCAAGTATGAAGAAACACTATTGGCTTTGCCCTAAAACAATATCAACAGCAGTACTGTGTTTACCTAAGGCAGACAGCCACAGGCTGATTGCATTTATTTCAACACTCTCATTTCAATAATTGAAGTAACTTACCTGGCTATTTAATAAAAGATCAGTCTTAGTAGTTGAACACCAATCGCCTATCCCCTTCAGGTATTCATTAATGGCCTGATTTTAATAGTTCCATATAGAATATTTTTCCAGATTTCTGATATTTACCTATTTGAAACAAATACTTTTGTTTTCTATTCAATGTATTAATTTTTTTACATTTATGGATACCTTATTACATATATATTTAATTTTTAGCAATTGATAGTTTTCAGGTAGTCTTTTCTACATGAAAATTACAAGAGTTTTTTGCTGCTGTTTGTTTTGTTTTGTTTTTCAGAAACTGAAGATATTAGGGCATTTTGTTCTTCACTGGAACATAATGGAGTATTTATTCCTTTTTTGTCTAGCACACATGTGTTACAGTGCTGCATATTTACTGGATGTTCTAAAGTGGCAAAAAACCCAAACAAACAAACAAACAAACACCCCATAGTATTACAATAATGGTGACAGAGAGGAAAAGCAAGGGAGAAAATATATTAATATTTGCAAGCTCATTTTAAAAATCAATTGATCTCTCCTTTATAATTTCTCAAGTCTGAGAAAACTCTGATGTGGCTCTGTCTTTCCAATAATATAACATGTGTGTGCTTTGTAGCTCCAGCTTGTTTGTAAGCCTTTACATGTCTGATTTTGTTGTCTGTTAAGGACTCAGGAAGCCTGCTGCTCAGGTGAAGGAAGAGTTTGCAAGGCAATGAGACAAACCTTGTTTCAAAGACAACTGGAAAACACAAGGCTGTGAAGCCTGAAGTAGTTACGGTAAGCACTTCAAGACAAATGGTGAAATAGCCTTATGGTGCACATTTGAATCTTGAGTCAAATGCGTCATTTCATCCTCACCAAAATGGGCACTGGAAGTACTTCCATTTTACAGATGAATTAGGAAGACAGACATTTTAAGAAACCTCCCAGTGTCACAGACTAAAAGCGATAGAACTAGAATGCAAGGAAGACTTTCAGGACTCTGCTTTCTGTGGCTGTGACTTACAGTGAATTCTCCTTGTATGCATAATGTCTTCACATTAGTACTGTTGGTGGCCTGGTCAGTGCCCAGCTATTCGTGACTACTAGCTATTAATTGCAGGCAGATTCATGCTTTTAGAGATTATCCCTGTCCAGTGGGGGAATCACCTTGGGTGGGAACCCTGGAGAAGTATATATGTTCCTTCTACTTCATTAGAGAAAGGAAGGTACCCAAAGCAAACAAAATGCTACTGGATGCATAGACTGCTGCCTCAGTTTGACCAAGACTTTGGAACTATCTAGGCTCCAGAGCTCCTTGTGAAATCTAGCAGAGGCTAGATTTCAAATGAGACTATGTTTTTGGCATATCCTCTTTCTGCCCCTTTGTCTCCTCTCTCTGTTACTCCCCAGGGATACTTCCATGGTTATTTGTTTGTACAATAATCTCATCTCTGCTCTACCTCTCCAGATTCTGAACCTCACCCTCAGCATATGGACAAGCTTTGGCCTGCAGTGTACATGCAGCCATATGTTGCCAAGGATGCCTATAAATGTGGTCCAGTACTAAACCTTAAAGTCAAAACATAATGGTTTGCTCTGTGTTTCTTTAATTTAATGAGTGGTTTTTGAACATAAACTTTGTCAAGGATAATGTCTAATAATATCAAAAGATAGGACACATCTATGAGAGTCTACATCCCTGAAGACACTCCACCTACACCAGCTAAGGTATCAGGACATGTTGATAGAATCCCCTATGTCCTCCAAGAATTCAATGAATATTTAAACAGCACAAAGAGAAGGTATCACATTTAGCCAATTCAAAAATACAATACGTATTCTACAATAGCAATGATAGCAGAAAATGCATTCCTGACACCAGCTGAACTAACCAGACAATGAAAAATCACAGAAATTATCCGTGACGACGGTCAACTGAAAGGTGTTAGTGTGTGCCTTTGAAAGCTTGTGTTGGGCCTGGTTGAAGAAATAATTGATGATCCACTACCTTACCTGATGACCTGAAGCTTATTCATAACAATCCAGGTTCTGTAAATCTGAGCCTAAGTTCTGCATCCCATAATTCCTGCTGTGCTTATGCCTCCTTACTCTGCTATGATACTTGATATAACAATGATCTACAGCTCTGTGGATACTTTTCCAGCCTTCCTCTCCCTTAGCCCTTGAGGTCAGCCACCAAGTTGAATTGACATAGCCTCATCTCTGCCAAGCAATCAGCCAACAAGCAATTAACACACACATGTAGCCTTGAAATGAATGCATGATGACAGAAATGGAAAGAAGCAATATTGGAATCAGACCTAAATTGACAAAAGAAGTTGCTATCAACTTTCTTAATCATGAAACAACGAACTCTTTCAGATGCAAAGGAGAGAATGGCTACCTTCTATGGTGAGCATTGTCAGTATCTACACTCTATCTCCATTCTTAAATGAATCTTTTGTTGAACTCGGAAGATGTTATACTTGTTGTCATTGCAGGCTTTCTATGAGAAATGTTTTCTATTTTGCCAAACTGTATTTTTCCTCTTAAAATTCTTTTTTTCTTTTGTGTACAGAAATCCTGCTGTTCTTTTGTGTTCAGCCTAGTTCTTCTACCCTGAGGACATCAACAACTACATTTTCCCCTGAAAGGTGTTTCACTGTGCTACGTTAGAAAACACTTATTTTGTACCATCCCATCCTTCATTGGTCTGGTATCGTTCCATGGTATCTTAATAGCTAAAATCTGTAAACTCGTAGACTATTCCTAGAAGGCTTCCAGGAAAATCAATGGTTATTACTTTCAACTAGAGGAAAGCCTCAGACCCTGGTTTCTTCATCTGTGTCCTTCCTGATCATTTTTATAAATTAAAAAAATCAAATATAATCATTGTAAGCCTATAATATCCAACTGTTACCGTCAATGAGAAAACCTTGTCAAGGTTATTGATACTTACTGCAGAGTAGTAATTTCCCACTTATCTTCTAAACTCATAGCTGGCCAATTAGACTTGTCTGTTGATACAATAACACTGCCAGGCAAACAAGCATAAAAGTTTAGCAGTGAATTATCACATGTTCATTGCTGTCATATCTGAGATCAGATGAGTGTCAGCTTGCTGATTTTGCTGGTTTGGCTTTTGATATCTCAGATCACTCCCAGTTGTTTAATTGTTATGAAAGGGTACTGTGGTGATATGGGGCAACTATACACCTTTATCCTTTAACATGATAGCCATAGTGTTATGGGGAGGACAGAGATAACAAATAACAAGCAGGAACTCCACTAGTAGAATCACAACTGGCATGCAACCACAATACAGCCCTTGACTTCAGTCAAATGGAGTCTAAGATATCAGAATGCTCATGCTTCGAAGTCCTATTGTCAAAATTTCCAAAGTCCCTTCAGTATCTACAACCAGCTTGAGTAAGTAATGTCATGAGGCAGTTCTCTTGGAACATTTTCTGATCCTCTCAAGGGTATTGCTTATATACTCCAAATATCCCCAAGACTCCTGACTGTGAAACTGTCCTGAGAATAAGACATGTCCATAAGAATGTTGCCTGGACAACATGCCCCATCCTTTGGATAGAACATTTTATTTTAAATGAATCTCCAAGAAATTGGCTAATAAAAATGGCACAGCTTAGCTATTTTGTTTGGTAATCTCATATCACATATAGGATAAGATCAGGACATTGAGCAAATCCTGATTCATAGTGTTCCAATTTTATTCTGGCCTTGGTCCCCTCCATGGATCAATAGCACTAGATATTGCAGAAGAAACTCATCTATCCCATACACACTTTCTACAACGGAATCCCAGGATATCCAATCAGACCAACTTTTATCAAGTCCCATGGAAATAAGTTCTCTAGAGCTGGCTGTACCTATCTACTTCAAGACTCTTCCAGTGAGTGAAATAAGTAATATGCCCCGAGTATATGTCTTAGGTGTGCGTCCAATGAGACAGACATTCATCACTCCTGAATAATTTCTCTACCTTCTACAGTTACACAGTCATCATCAGCCCCTCCCACTGGTATTGAGAAGGAAGATTAACACTGAGATCTTATTCTATAGCTATAATGTGTATAAGGAATATACTTAAAATTAAGAAATAATAGGAAGATGCAGCATTCTACTTTTACACTACAAAATCTAAATAGTATTGATATCACCAGAAAAATATCATCATGGTTATTTTTTCTCGTCCCTGGTTGAGACTTAGAATTGCGGAACAAGGCACAGAAACAAGTCTTTGAGAGAAAATGAATGGAAATGACTACATTGCAGTTTTCTACATTTTCCATGGACTCCTAATTTATTACTTCCTTCTCAATTCCTCAATAGCTCAGAACACTTACTTGTCTGCATTGTTTCTTTCTTTGCCCACAAGTTTTGCTATGAATGGTGTAGGAATCATTCGGTCCCACTGATCCTCTAGTGTCCTGTTCTTAGTCGTTCTCCCTTCTTTCTTCCTCAGTCCTCTTCTCCCTTTGCCTCTTCTCTTCTCTTCTTCAACTTTCTCTTCCTCTTTTCTCAGTTTTCTTCTCTACTCTTTGTCTGTCACATCTATTTCTATTTCTATTTCCAGTTTCAACAAATATTTCTTAGGGGCATACTTCTGCCGTCATTACTCTGAAACTAAAGGCACATCAGTAAGGGGCCGAGGAGAGCAGCTTCTCTTGCTCCTGCTCAGCACAGATGAAAGGCATTTAAAGGTAATTACAATTCTCCTGGGGGAGTCCATTAGCTATCTATTATTAGCCCAAGCCAAAAGTCACATCTATACTTTACAGCATCACATTGAGTGCCAGAAACTGAAATTACAACATGGCCCACACGTTTAAGGTGCTATGTTTAAGGTTAAGATTGCTCTGTCCTCAATCTACAGTCAGACCACATTTTCTCATTTTCTTCATCCTGAAGAGCACACATTCACACACACATTAAGAAGGAATAAATTTAATTATGAATATGAACATAATGTCACATTCATTTCAATCTTGTAGAAAACCTGGTTAAACCTCCCAGAGGATCTCTCTTTGTGTCACAACATCATCTTTTTTGTGACAGATTTCACACTTCTTTTGTACTATGGGGTAATGACTAAATTGCTACTAAGGGAAATGGCATTTGTCTAATGGAAGAAAAATATTGGCGCAGTGCAAAAGATCTGAAACATTCTGAATTCCTAAACCAGTTTCTCAGCTAAGGGATAGAGTGTAGATCATATTATTTGTTATTATACTCCCCTCATCCTGGCAGAAAAGAAACAGGATTGTGGCTAATTCAAACAAGAAACACTGTGAAGCAGAATATGGCAAGAATTCACTGATTTTTTTTTAATAAAATATGTCCCATGCAAAAATGTAACAGAACTTTTATGCCAAACATACATTCAATAATGACATAATGAGATGCACACATCTTCTGGGCAAAAGAAAAGCTATTTTGGTCCATTGAGAGATGTAATGTATCAAATAACTAAAGAGCTCCCTTCAATACCATAATTTTCTTTAAAAATAACCTGGAAGCAGTATGCTACTGGAAAACATAAGCATTAAAACTGATATTATCTACAATATTTTGAAAGACTATAGTTTGAGCTTTAATGTAATACTTCATATATGTTTTCTGGCATAATGAGAAGAAGAGATTGACAAGAAATCCTGTATTTAATACCGAGTACTCTCAGTGTTTCACTGTGGTTCTATATTTCTCTTCATGATTATTGTTTCATCCACGCATGCACGACTCATTAACAAATTACATTAAATACCTACGATGTGCCAAGAATTCTAGTATTGTGAATGAAAAGACAAAAAAAAAAAAACAGGATATTTCAGTTTTCACAGTACTTATATTGGGCAGAGATATTTTAAACTTTTTATATAAAAATTCAGAGAATTATAAGGGCATGGAAGAAATAATGCAAAACAATAAAAAGAGTTGAGATAGGCGGGGATCAGGAGACTTTTTAGATACTAAAACATAGAAGATAAAGAAGATCAGCTGTGTAGGATCAGCAAGTGTCATAGAAAACTCTAGTCTCTGAAAAAATGTTAGACAATATATTTTACATCCATGAACCTATGGTAGGTCATAGGATGTACACTGTTATGGGTCTATTTGGATTTGTTTAATAGTCTTTTTCTAGATCTGAATGCCCAAACTTTAGCTACCTGCATTATTAATACCTTATATCTGTAGAAACTTCCTTCAATGTTATTCCTTTGTATTTAGGGTACCAGAGGTTCTTTGGGTACAGTCACAAGTTCACATATCCAAAGAGGATCCACGGCCAATGACTGATGGGTAGCAAGCATGAAAGTTCAAATTCTTGGTTTCTAAGAAGAAAGTTACATTACTACGTATTTGTTACTATTGTTAATATAATAGTAATAATACATTGCTATTATTATCTGTGTACTTCACACAACCTAAAGTGATAAGGCCAGAACTGGACTTTGGCATGAAATCATCACTTCCTTCCTTTCTTCTTTGCCACTGACTTCCTCTATACCTTCACTGGTTTCTCCTTGGAGCCCAGTCGTGGTAGGTTCTGTCCTTGTTGATACAGCCTTCATATATTCTCTACATCAACACAAGTGGGAGAGATTACATCCGGGTGAATGCTCTGCTTGCATTGATTGTCCTTATATTTTACAATTGTAGTAAAATTCTGGAAGACACATTGATAACAATAACAAGGGATTATTTTAACCCTTCTACCATGTAATTTTATAACCCTAGGCAAAATCACACGTCTGAGCTTAAGTTTCTCGTATACTTTGTGAAAAGCAGACCCACAGTGATCTCCTGGGAACTTTTCCTAGTCAAAGATAATACATTACATGTATGCATGGTATGAATGAATTATGAATAAATGTTATGCTATGAATCTACAAAGGAAATAGCATACGTATTGAAGTATAAAAGGATTGTAACTTATTATTCTAGAAGGTAGCCTTTATTTGACTTATTACGATATGCTAGCTGAAGCAAAAATTAACAATCAAAAGATCAAAAGTCAGTAGGGTAGAGTTATTATTCCTATCCAATATTATTCCACATCTAAGTAAGCTTTAAGGAAGACATCTGAATGAATGAAAGAAAACGAGAAAGACTCCAATGATAACTAACCTAAGAAATGTCTGTGCTCTGGAAGGAAAAAGCAGAAGTTGAGAAGGTCCATGCTAAAACCTGTAAGATCGTGTTTGTTACTGAGTCAGGGCATCTGGACCTGTTCAGTAAGTCCTGATTCTGAGAAGTCAGAATGTATCAGCATTCCAGAAAGGGGCAACTACTACTGGAAATATGATAAACACTCATAGCTTCACAGCATTGCTTTTAAAGTCATTACAGTTGGACAACTGGATTTAAAATTAGCTATAAAGCATTAGTGACATATTAGAGTTTCAGATTCCCAACTCTGTGGATAGAGATGATACCAGATCACAGAGCCGCAGAGAGCAGTTGGCTAAGTACACAACACAGCATGCCGTGGCACAGAACCAAGTCAGCGAGTGTAAAATTCAGGTCAAGGCCTTTCACTGCCTGTGCCAGGCAGGTTAGCTCCCTTTAAGTCTGGTTCCCACAAAATGTAAGATAAGACAATGATTATACATAACTCATGGATGAGTAAATAAATGGGCACCTTTGGGATCTTTTATCATAATATATGCACCCAATAAAAACATCTTCCCTTGGTCTAAACTTGCCCACCAAACTTAAAAGACAAAGTATTGACAACAAATTCCCTGCCTAGCCCTTTCTGTCTCCTTCCCCTCGACCTTCTTACCCCAATGCTTGTTCTGTTCCAGTTTCTCATGTGGCAACCCCACTTTCCCAAGATAGCTATCAATTTTTACAATTTTTTTCTACTTTAGTCTTTGCCCTTTTACTGAGAGAACATTCTGGCAGTTATTCACAACTCCACGCTCATTGGCCGTAAATTTGAGACCCACCTATCATCTCTCTATCCCTCTCTAGTCCAAATGGCTCAATTAGATATTCATGCTAATACTAGAGAACATCTATTCTGTACATCCTTCATTTACTTTAGTTTATGTGGAAAATATAACATAGTTAATTTTTCCTATCTCCAGCCAGTTTTTCCATACAAGCTGAATTTGTAATGAAAAACAAAGCCTTTCCATCCACGGGCATTTTTCTTCCTATCTAAAATTAGTGCAGCTGCTGCTATACTATTTTAGGGAATGCAGGACATGCGCCTCTCCTCAGACATACCAGCTTGTCCAGCTACGAAGCAGCATACGCTATGGGGTATGTATGTTTAGCATCAAACTCCAACACCACAAGGCTGCAGCTTCTGCTCATTTACCACAGAGTTGGCAAGTGTGTGATTGGTGAGCACAGAGGCTGGTGGGAAGAATAAACATGATTTTTATATGAAAAATATGTAAGAGAGCAAAAAGTCCAAAGCAGGGAATGTCTGTTCCAGTTTGCCTTCCATTGCTGAGACAAAAGCAGCAGGGCGAAAGGGGAAGAGATAGCTTTTCATCACAGTGACAATCCATCAGGAAGCAAAGTCAGGAACCAGAGGCAGGGATCAGGATGCAGGGATCCGGATTCAGGAACTTGCAAAGATCATGGGAGAACACTGCTTCCTTGTTTCCTGCAGTTTGCTTGGACTGCTTTCTTACATAACCCGGAAGCACCTGTCCAAGGCTTAGTAGGACCTCTCACATCAATCAATAAGAAAATGGCTAACAGAGTTTCCTACAGGCCAGTCTGATGGAGTCATTTTCTTAATTCAGGTTCCCTCTCGCCAGATAAGTCTTATTTGTATTAAGATGACAAGAAACTAACCAACAAGTCGTGCAAGGGAACACTCAGTAAGTGAGGATGCTCTCAAGAGGAACCTGTCCAGGGTAGGAAAAGCAGAGGACAGTCAGAGAAGACAAAGGTCTTCTCAGAAGTCTACTTCCAGCTTGGCCTCACAAGAGCTGTGTGATGAGAAAGGCACCAAGATCCATCATCACCGAAAGCTGACTCCGGAAGAAGACACTCACTGTCCGTAGATGTCTGTAGTGGTGCAGTTCCTGGAGGCAGACAGTCCTCTCAAGAGAAAGAGCAACCGCAGGCAACGCACAACGGCTAGAGCAAAGGGTCTCACCTAGATTTTAGAAGATCTGTGTAAGAGAATTTTTCTCAACTTGACTGAGAAACAAAAAAAGAAGCAATGGATTATGGGAAGGGAAAATGGAGGCTTTGGTACTGAGCCAGCACATTTGTCTTTGTTCATCTTTCTAGCACTAAAGACAGTATTTCAGCAAAGTAAGTGCTCAATAGGTACATTGTAAATAAAAATTCCTTGGAGAAGAAGGAACCTACCAGAAATAGTTATTAAATTTAAAATCAGGACATATTCATAGTACATGGAGATTTCGATTTTCAGGAGATTAAAAATTGTGTCAAATCAAGCAGCTGACTGAATCTCATCTGTTGCACTGTTTTATCTTCTCCAGACTTCAACAGTTAAAACAATAAGATAAAAACTGAAAATAAACAAACAAAAACAAGAAACTATGACAAAGAAGAAGAATTAAAGAAAAAAACTAGAGTTGCAGAAGAAGGAAGGGAAGATATGGAACAGTCTAGAGCCCCAGCACTTGAGACACTGAGGTATGATGAGTGAGTTCAAGGCCAGCCTGGGCTGTACAGGAAGAATGAATCATACCACACACACACACACACACACACACACACACACACACACACAGAGAGAGAGAGAGAGAGAGAGAGAGAGAGAGAGAGAGAGAGAAACTGAGACAGAGACAGAAGACAGAGACAGAAAGATACGCTTTGCTATCAGATTGCTCACGTGTAAGTTTTCCCAGTGGATCAGTAGAAATCAGAATAATTTCAGCTAATTCAACTCCAAAACTGAAATTGTGCTAATGGTGCATTTGTCCATGCTTTTCTTGCATGAATCTGATGAAGTAATGCACCAGCAAGGACATTTGTGGGACTTTGTTTTAAAAACTTGAAAGTGACAAATTCTAACCAGAGAATTTAGCTTAAACGAATAAGGAACTTTGCTGGTAATCTAAGAAATCTGTAGAAAATGAGGTGTGGCTGCACAGGCCTCTCACCCTCACACTAAGGAGACAGAGACGAGAAGCCCTCTGCAAGATTGAGGGCATGGCCCTTTACATAATGAGTGCCAAGACAGCTATGGGGACATAGGGAGATGCTGCCTTAGGAAGGGAAGAAGAAAGGAAGGGATGGAATGAGGGAGACAGGGTTAGAGTGAGAGAGAGAAAGGGGGAGGGAGGGAAGGAAGGAGGAAGGGAACAAAGTAACAAAAAATGAAGAAAGAAAGGAAAGGAAAGAGCTCGAGCTGGAATGAACCTGTCTCTCTCTTTCTCTGTGTCTTTGTCTCTCTGTCTCTGTCTCTCTCTGTCTCTGTCTCTCTCTGTCTCTGTCTCTCTCTCTCTCTCTCTCTCTCTCTCTCTCTCTCACACACACACACACACACACACACACACACACACATACACAGGAGCCAGCTACTTTGAAACCATAGGTATTTGCCTTCCCTTTACAACTTGCCCAGGTGCTGATAGCATTCTCACATCACTGGGACTCTTTTTAAAGGCATGGATCTCATATGCTATAACATCAGTGTCAACCTTGATTGACATTGATGTCAGTGACTCAGTCAATGTTCAGCATTCAGCAGCTACTCCATGGCTTTCACCTGGAGACAGAAAGAAATGTTTTCCTGAGGGATGGATGATCTCAGAAGAAAAGCATATCCGGAGAAACCAGAATTAAGTACTAACAGAAGAAACAAGACCAACTGTCTTTTCCATGTGTTGTGTCTTTATAATAATTAACACATCAATTTGAACACTTCCCTCTATAAAATGGGAATGCCAATAAAGGTTTTACTAGGATCCTTGAAGATTAAAATGGATAACTTATAGGTAAAGATATTGAATAAAACATGCTGTGCTTTCAAATTATGGTAAGATGATGTCATGGATTGTAGTGTATTAATTATGGAGCATTTGCCAAACATATAGGAATTTTATATCTTAGTTTTATAAATGATTAAAAAAATATTCAATGGCTACCATTTGAAAGCTAGCAGTCAACCCCACCACACCATAGAAACAGGGGTGAGGGGAGGAAAGGAGCTGAAGGTGGCACTTTTTTTTTGTCAGTTCTTTCTTCAGAGTAGTTATTCTCTGTTGAGAGTGGCGGGAGGTTATGTTTAGAGAAGTGCCGGCTCTGAACCATTTCCTCCCTTTATTCTCAGAAATCAAAAATGATCCAGCATAAAGCATTCGCAGCTGTGTTGGGGAATGTGCTAGTCACGCCTCAGCAATTTATGGCCAATTTTCCATTAATAATAGAGAACGAAGAGTGGTTCAATCACTTCACTATCTAAATACTTGTTCTTAAGAAAGGGGGGAGAGAGAGAGTACAATAGTTTCTGCTCTGTTTCTGAAAGAGCATTAATTCAATATTGTGTATCTTTGAAGAAAAACATTTAGATGGCTCTAAGTGGCAGGAAGTTAGATTGATCAGGAAATATTCATAACAGCCTGTATGTACAGTGTTACCTGGAGTGCCCGGAGAGAGACTGAGAGACAGACCTGAAGTGCATGGTGTAAGAGAGGTACACTGAATGGTGAAAGGAGGGGACCTAGAGTGAAAGAAGAAGACTGGACATCTAAACCTTGAGTCAAAGGTAGGAGGCTCAGAAAAGTGATGGATTCTTGCAGTAAACACCTCAACTAGAGGGCTAAGGTAAAGAAGAGATACAAATAAGAATAGGAAACAAAAAGAGAGATGAAGAAGGAGCCAAAAATCCAGGGTGGCCAGCTTATAAATTTAGAGGAACTTAACGACAGACTTGCAAACTTTTGTCCTAGCTGGAAACTTGTAACCATTTTCTAGGACATGCCATACATACAAGGGCCCTTAAAGTAAAAACAAATCTGTCAGCTGCAAAGACAGACCCTGTGTCTAAATATAAGGTTAGAAATTGCCTAACATTCTGAAGAGGAAGACACAAAGCCTGAGTCCCCACAATGGTGAATGATGTCTTATGTAGTTTCTACTTAACTCACAGACTTAGCTACTTTTCTATTGGCATGTCAAGGCACCATGATGACCAAGGCAACTCACATAAGAGTTTATTGGGGGTTTAGAGTTACAGAAGATGAGCCCAGGTCCATCATGGAGGGGGAGCATAGCAGCTTGGTGCTGGAGCAGTAACTGGGAGCTCACATCCTGATCTACAAGCAGGAGGCAGAGCGAAATCTAACTAGCAATGGAACGGTATTTTAAAATTACAGAGCACATCCCTAGTAACACAACTCTCCCAGCAAGTCTATGCCTTCTAATCTTTTCCAAACAGTCCACACCTATCTGGGATCAAACAAGTACTCAACCAAATAAGTCTATTAAGGTCATTCTCATTAGACCACTCCATCCACTGGCCCACCAATTCTCTCAGGTCTCTGTATTTAATTGGAAAGAAAAGCTGTAGTCAAGCTATGAAAACACAGGAAGGAATGGGGAAAGGAGCCACTCAAGGGCTGTCAGTGGGTAGGTGACTATGGACTAAGCAGAGAGTTTCGAAGACAGAAATCTGGGAGGATTCCTCCAGTTGTATTTAACTGTTATGAATTTTATTCCTTGGGGACTCTAGGGTGTACCAAATGCTACAGCATTTCCAGACTTCCCTCGGGTAGAGAAGCATGGGTACTTGAGGAGGTAAGATGCCAAAGCAGTGCGGGTGTCATCCACAGTTAGCTCAGTAGTGAGTGTTAGGTGGGGGTACAGTAAAACACTCCAAGTACCCTAAATATCCCGCTCCTCCGCCCAAGGCTCTTGTCCTGTAGCCCATCAGGCTTATTTATGCTGAAGATCATACATTTTACTAGAAATCAATTGCAATTATTACCAAATTTATTACCTAATTGACATTATATAAGCAGCTAAGTGGTGTGTAAATAATTAGATTTATGAAAATCAATGAAATTTGAGTTTGTGAGGGGGGGGAATGTTTCAATGAAAAATAACGAATGCTTCCAAAAGTTCCCATGAAAGCGAGTCACTAGAAGCAAGTTGAATGAGGCCTGGCTCCCAGAATGTCAGAGGAATTCCAGCACCTATAAAAACTGATTCAAATAGATTGCTTCAAAAGTCACATTAACTGCGCTTCCATGTAAAGAAACTGAAGGTGAAAATCTTTAGGCTTGTAGTAGTGGTGAAATTTATTAGGAGAGACAACATATCAGGCCAATTAACAGACCCAGAGTCAGAGAACAGACCTTCCTTTACATCAAAGATTGGCAAGTGAATGTCAATTTATGCGCTTTAAGCTACATAAAGGTGTTAAGGCACGAATACATCATCTTTATGACCACTTGCTTTAAACATATCTTTTCAATGAATCAACCAACTACCAGCCTTGTGTTTGTTGCATGACGACTACCTCAGCTCCACTCTCTGGAAAATGTTGAGAAGATGCTGTGGGAGGATTTCACACAAGTTTCCACTGGAAAGAAAAGAAAAGAGAAGAGAAGAGAGGAGAGGAGAGGAGAGGAGAGGAGAGGAGAGGAGAGGAGAGGAGAGGAGAGGAGAGGAGAGGAGAGGAGAAGAGAGAAAAGAAAAGAAAAGAAAAGAAAAGAAAAGAAAAGAAAGGAAAGGAAAGGAAAGGAAAGGAAAGGAAAGGAAAAGAAAAGAAAAGAAAAGAAAAGAAAAGAAAAGAAAAGAAAAGAAAAGAAAAGAAAAGAAAAGAAAGGAAAAGAAAAGAAGTACAAGGAGCAAACACACAAAATGATGGAAACGGGGATTTTAAGATTCTGAAGGTGAGGCTTTAAGGGCACCGATGAGATGGAATAATAAGCTGGAGGGATTGCATGTATCTATAATTCCAGCACCTTACTGGTGAAAGGGAAGTCAGACCCAGAAAGATCACAGAGAAGCAAGCCTAGTGTATACATTTCAGTGGCAGACCCAAGAAAGAGCCTGCCTCAACATGGTGGGAGGCAAGAAGCAAGTCCAGAAAGTTGTCCTCTGATTTCCACGTACACAGGGCCCCATGCATGCTGGCAGAGAGTCACCTGGAGGTGCCCACCACACATGTGCTAGTAATAAATAAAAATAAGTAAATAACTAACAATAATAAATAAATCAATTTTATAGGTTAAGGCTTTATGATGGTACCTGTTTGGTCCAATCAGGAGGTACAACAAACAAACAGAAGATAAATAACAAAATGAAACAGATTCTCCTCTCCTCTCCTCTCCTCTCATGAATGTGCCTCAGTTAAGCACTGCACAGTTATGAGATTGGCTGTACAACACCAGAAAAAAATAATCTCCCAAACTTTTAACTGATCTTCACAATAAAGCTACCAAATTCTCAGGGACATGAAACTGATGCTGCTTAAGTTCCAGAGACTGCATGGAGTTCCACATTCTTGTCATTTAACACCAAAGGCAGTTCCTGTAGTGCTCTGACTATGTGACACTTGTCATTTTAGAGTACTTCCTCTGGTTCCTCAAGTTGACACAATTCAGAAGCACTGGGACTGGACATAGCAGATTTGGCAGCTCAAAACCATGCAATGTCTTCACTGCAGACCAGACTAGATTTAGAAATTTAAAGCAAGCCTCAGAGATTTTTAGTTTTCTTTTTACAGGGTCTCAAATTTTCAAAACAAGGTAACCACAGAGAGGGCTCTTTCTCCATGACCTTAAGTCATCCATTGGGTGAGTAAATGAAATTACAAATGAATACGGTTATGTTTCTGAGCTTGCATGCATAAAAGAAGAGAATTTCCAGTAAAGCTGAAAACTTCCTTTCATTTATTTCGCCTGTAATTCCAGAAATAATTAAAGCTAGCCTATAAAGTGAAATGAAATTCAGTAAAGGAACAGAAACATCTGTGATGGTAACCTCTCTGAAATATCAAAAACCTTACAGAATTCAGCTTTAAATATCAATTAATCTATTTTTAAAATGAAGCATAGTGCCTCCTTTTCCTTTTAGGGGTGGTGGCCTGCCCCAAGGCAGACCCCCTGGGGCAAAAGTACCAACAAAAGCTTCCCTAGCCAGGCTGGTGCGCTGCCCTCCTTAGGTCTTGCCTGAGTCCCCTTCAATCTGTGGAAGGTCTCAAATGTACTGGAGTGGACCTCTCAGCCTGCTGTCCAAATTGCCTTCCTTACCTTTGATCAAAGTAGCCTTTCGCTGTGTTTTTGCTTTAGGATGTTCTCACTAACTGCGTTTGTACTCCAGGAGAGCTGGGGTCTATTTAGGCTGAACTCTGTAGACCTTGGAAGCATGACAGACAACATATTGACTCCTTCATCTTTAGAACCTGTGTGCTAACAAAGTATGCCTGAAACACAGAGAGAAATGGGCACGGCTTTCCATAGTGTTGAGATTTATTAAATAAATAAACTCTCTAGCCAGTTCAATTTTCTTGGCTTCAACTCACCAGGTGTTATTGATTTCATTATATAGACGTGGCCATGGGCAATTATAGGTTCTTTTAGTCTAATCCAAATTATTAATGTTCATTCTCAGATCACGTATAATAATTTATACAAATCTATCCCTTTCAGAATGGCTACCAAGATCTCAGAAGCTTTATTGAAGACAAGCACATGGAAATGATATAAGATGTGAGGAAAGCCTTTGCAGGTGTTTTTGTATAAACAAATCCAGTCAGAAATCTGGTCCAAGAACCAGTTCAATGTATAGAGCCCAGGTCTAGACAGTGGTTTGGGTGTGCCATATCAAGAAATGAACTGCTGAAGACCGGGGGCGGGGGGAGGGGGGAGAGTGGGGTTTGTCATCTATTGATATTGTGACATACATCAGATGGTCTAATACTTATCAGTGAGATCTACCAGGTACTACCAGGTGCCAGGCTTGTGACATTTGTCCTGTTTGAAAGTTGAAAGATCAGAGGCCTGTATGTATTTCTGATGTCATTGGAAAAGTTATAGATGGTGCTATTTATTTGCATAAATGTTTTATTCCCTGTCTGTGCCTCATTGTTTGTCCTCCATAGATGGTGGTTGTTTACATGAACAGACAAAACGTAGTATTGTTTCTGCTTCTGCATTGGCTATCAAAGCCATGCCAACTGCTATTTTATAAAATGACATCACTCAGAGGGATTCACAGCCTGAAAGAAAGCTGTAACAGCATGCAGTGAGTTAGAGCTAGCTGCATCCTGCTCTTCACACATGTCTATAGATCTGTGTTATATAACACATGTTCACTGAAGTTGAACACTTTAAAATACTGAAGTAATCAGAATTACAGGAAAGTGGATGTCTTTCAGAAGTTCTCTGAACAATCCTTCTTTCTCTCACCAAGCACTTATCTTGCTGAGAAAATTTCTTTTCCCTAAAATTGCATTTGTCTAAAGCCCTGTGAACCTGCTTAAATTAGCATAGCGTGTCAACTACCAAAGGAGACACCAAACCCAAATAGACTTTACACCTATGATCACCAGATCAGACAGACCTTGTGAAAGACTTTCTCTGTGAATAAGACAGCTTTTACCTACAAAGAAGTTCAATCCCCCATTTTGTCTTAGCTGTAAGTTACTCCTGGGAAGCTAAGAGAAATTGTTCCTGATGGGCTCATTCCTAACTTCTCAAACTCATTTCCTATCCCTTTCAAATTGTCTGTTTTCCATTATTACTCTCTTCCACATGCAGAAATATTTAGTCTTCAACTTTGTGAGACTTCTTTGACTTTTTTGTTTGTTTTTTTTTGATGGGTCTCACTTTGTAGCCTTGACTAGCCTAGAACTCACTATGTAGACCAGCTGGGCTCAAACTCAGAATTGCCTCAGTATCCTGAGTGCTGGGATTGAAGGCATAGGCCAGCATGCCCAGCATGCTTTGACTCTGATATTTTTGTATAGTTTTTATATTTGCACACGTAAATAAATGTGTGTTCTTTTCTACCACTGATCTGTATACTGTCAACTAATTCCAACAGACTTTTAAAGAGTGGGAACTGAACTTGTCTTACCTTTGTCTCTATGCGTAAGAAAGGACAAAGGACAGTTCAGATTGCAAGTTGATTTGAAGTGGCTCTCTTCTCTCCATAAAATAGATTATTATGTATTATTCAGGTAGGCAATATCATCATTTAATTTTAGAAGAGGTAGATAAAAACTGAGAGTCCATAAGCTGTAATGGGAGAAAGGTTTGACAGGCCTTTAATGGCTAAAGAGAGGAGGAACATCAAGGTATGCCTTGTTCTAGAGCCCCAAAATACCACCCAGGAGCTAACTCTGATGCAATCTCACCAAGCTCAAGCTTGGGCCTGTTTACCACCTACCCTGGACCAGTGGGAAGGTTTGGTGAAGAAGCCTCGAATTCTCATTGGGATAAGGTTTTAGAGGAAATGGGAGCAAGTAAGGGGGTGTCTAGCTGGCAAGCACTTAATTGAATGACTATTGTAAGCCAACAGATGGGTGCTCTCAAGCAAGACCATGAACAATCACAAAGGGTCTGCAAGTATATCTGAAACAATCAGACCAATCTTTGATTGACTGTTGCTAGGGAGTAGCTAGGGAGTATCTCTAGGATATATGTCAAAGACAAGCCACGGGGTCCTTCCTGGTACTTGGGTACAGCTTGCATTTAGCTGCAGATCAAGTTTTCAGACTTCTTTTTTTTTTTTTTTTAATATGGAGGCCAGTCCCAAGATGGAGTAGATTTGAGAAGAGACATAGAGAAAGAAGGAAAGAAAGGGAAGGGGTTGATACAGGAATATTCTGGAAGCACCGTCTCCCCCCAACTCTAAACCTGATTTAACTAACCTCATGAAAACTCTAGATAGATTTTCTTTCAGATAACCTGGTGGAACAATAAGGCTTTGTTCTTGCAGCAACGTGGGGCTGTGCGGGACATTGGAACATATCACCTGAATCTTCTCATGGATGAGGCTTCCATTTTCACAGCTCTTGGTACAACAGCAGCTGGTGGTGTTCAGCTGCCTGTTTCCCTAGAGAATGGCCTGTGATCTGGCTCCCTTAGAAGGGCTTTTGTAGGTCCAGAGCACCATTTAGAGTTATCCGAAATTCATGTATCTATTGCATCAGAATCTCACATTCCCCCTTGTTCTCCTCTATTCCTCTGACTCCTACACAAGAGTTTCCACAAGAGAATTCCATAGTACAATTCTTCTATGAAAGCCATAGTGTTTCAAAGTGAGCTTTCTACCAACATCTATAGCAGGAGTGATAATACAGACAGACATATTCTCAAAGGCCCTGAAATAAAAAAGAAGTGAAAAGACGAATGATTGTTAAATAAGTAGAGTTCCATGTAGCAAAAGGCATGGAACTGGGGTGATTTAGGCCCTCGAGATTCATGTCCTTTGAATGGACTCAGGAGTCACACAAGCTCCATAGCTAAGTGTCTACTCCAGACCCACAGGCTACGCTTGAAAGTCTTAATCTTTAGACCACACTGTAATTTTCAGAACTTATTCATTGCTGTATGTTTCACTTTTAGATTTTAATTAAAAATAAAAAATGGCTAGATACTAAAGGCAAGAGAAATACATTTCAAGAGGTTGTGGAGTAACAACAGACCAGTAATTTATTGCTCTGGTTTCCATCTTTTCTCAAGTTTAAATCTTTACAATTTCAGGCTCCTTGATCCAATACTAATTCTAGCAGGAATAGATTTGTGGGGCTTAAGTAACTAATGCTGAGTATATGACGAAATACTATTTACAGCTCTTGATTTTGTGAAAATAGAAATTGTCTTGACAAAAATAAAAGGGAGCATTTCTGCAAATTCTGCCCCATGCACTAAGTGTTATAAGCCTCATATCAATATTCCAATATTCACAGGATTTCCACATGCGGATGAACATGGAATATAGACCAAAAAATGTCAATATAATCTCGCAAAAATTCAAAATTATATAAATATTCATCATTCTTATTTTAAATGAAAAGACAGATGACATCCAAACAATTCATTTAAAAATATGGGCTACTGTGTAATAACTGTTAAAGGTTTTAAGTAAGGGTGTTAGGGACAAGTAGCCATATCCATCAACTTAAAAGAACAGTATCCATTTTATAAATAGCTCATTGACTGATCTATATCTACATGTGAATAACTACTTCACTGTCTTATTTGTCTCCACAACAATGGCTTTGGGGTTGGCATCAATGGTGACAATAAGCTTAAGTGAAGGCTCTTCTTTGAGAAAGCCACACAGATAATCCCTGCAGCTGGGATTGCTGGATGAAGAAACATCTCATCATGGTTTATAGATGTGATCTTCTCAAAGTCTGTTTTCTGAACCAACTGTGTCTATACTACCTAGAGACTTATTAATATTTTAGAACTAAAATTCAGTGCCCAATCCAGTAAGACAAATACAAAAGCCCTAGTTTACTGATTTTTCAGTCTGTTTAATAAGTGCTCTGGAAAACTGTAATGTAAGTGGGTGTTTGACCTTTACCATCTAGATAAAAAGCCCTGGGATCTAGTGCACTTGAAATTTATCCATGCATTTGTGATACATTGATTTAATTGCTGACTAGTATTCTGTCATGTAGATATCTCACAGTGGATTTGTCCATTCCCTCACTAGGAAAAATTTGGGTTGTTTCTAGATTGAGGCAAGTATGAAAAGGACTCCAATGGCCACACACAACACAAGTATCCACAGGTCTTGATCTTCCTTGGGTAAATGGACGGTAATGAGATTACTGGGTCATATATAGTTAACTTTATAAGAAATCCTTAAATGATTTTCTTTTCAAAGTGGTTTTATTATTTGGTTTTTCTTCCATCTATGTATAAAAACACCTATTCATTCACCACAGAGCTCTTTTTTTATTGGATATATACTATATTTACATTTCATTTCCCCTTTTCTGGTTCCCTGCCCCCCAAAGGTCCCATATGCCCTTTTCCCACCCCATGTTCCCCCATCCACCCCTTCCCACTTCCCTGTTCTGGTATTCCCCTACACTGATGCTTTGAGCCTTTCCAGAACCAGGGTCCACTCCTTCCTTCTTGTCGGACATCATTTGGTATGTGGATTGTGTCTTTGGTGTCCCAAGATTCTAGGCTAATATCCACTTATCAGTGAATGCATACCATGGGTATTCCTTTGAGAACTGGGTTACCTCACTTAGTATGATGTTCTCCACCTCCATCCATTTCTCTAAGAATTTCATGAATTCATTGTTTTGAGTTCTTAATACCAGTCACCTTTTAGCTTTCAGAGTACACTAAGACATTCCTATTTTAAGTTTGCTTTTTACTACTGCTAGACAAAAATGTTGCCCAATATAAGAAATTGATGATTAATGTTACACACATTCTTATATAACTTATTCTTACTCTATTTTTTTAATATGTAAGTCTCTGGAATATAGACTACTCTAAGAACCAAAGGGATACATTTTTAAAGTCTTTTACCCCACCCCAAAAGCTTTATTAATATAATTAGCCATAGAGGATTTAGGGATGCTCTATATTCATGCTTGAGCTAGATTCTCCAGCAACTACTAAAGCATATTTCTTTTCCACTCTTGGGGATCTAAGAATGAGATTTGTGACCATCCCAAATATGGAATATTAATGTTCCCTTCCCATGATGCTGATCATGATTGTGGATGGTTACATTAGAAAGTGGTATGTCTTACATATGCTACAATAGAAAAATATTTTAACCATTTGAGATTTTGATCCTGAAGACGTTTTTACTATGACTCTTCCTGTCATCTAAATGGCTTGAGTCCCTGCTCCATTTTTTGCAAGGCAGCATTTGGATAGAGAGTTATTATTTCCTAGGAATTTTGAGGTTGAGGATCATCTTCCAAGAAACTGTTGCCCAATAATACCTCTGGAAATCATGATACAAATAATACTTGTCTGGTCTTGCCAGTGAGACAAATGGAACTAAAGTGGGATTTTATCTGAGACCCTAAATGGAGGTCTTGTTACAGACAGAACCAATAAAATATCATTCTAACAATTTCTCGTTAGTGTCACTACTTCAAATAAAACTCTTGGTCAGTGGTTCTCAATTGTCCAGATGCTATAACACATTACTAGTTAACCGTTTCTCATGTTGTGATGACAACCCACCATAAAATTATTTCATTGCTATCTCAAAATTGTGATTTATGCAATTTATCAATATAGTTACAATCATCATGTAAATACCCATATTTTCAGATGGTCTTAGGTGACCCCTGTAAAAGGGTTGTTTGAGTCCCGGAGGTCATGACCTACAGGTTAAGAAGTAATGCTCTAGTGATATCTGTGGAATGAATGTCTGGTGCGATTGTGAGAAATCAAACTTTCCAACACTAACTTTTCTAACACTAATATGAACTTTAGCACACAGAGTAAATAAACTACCTTGTCTTCTTTGACAATCTATTCTCCAGGAGAATCCTGGCTCTACTATCATAAATACCAATATATAAAAGCAGTGGTAGCAGGCTCCTCAACTAGAGACCAGCCTCAGCAGTATAGAAACACCATCTCAGGACCCATAACCTACTGACTAAATAAGTAAATAAACTATAATTAAAGGATATTGCCTATCTCTTCATATAATAATTTTATTTCATTTTTGTCCCAGTTTCAAATTACTTGGGTAATTTTAGTGAAATACAACATGACAGTTCACTGAGATATTATTTCCTCCCTGCTATAAAGTAATACTGTTCAGTATGGGTACTTTACTTACTGTTCAAATAGAAACAGAAGGTTAGACTGGGTCATTGTTCAGTGTCCACTTCAGTGACATTAATCTCCACAAATAAAGACAAAGTAAAATAACCAAAGATGCTCAGTCCTGTCAGTTATAATGTAACAGAATTGTCTATTTCACACACACCTGTGAAATGATGAACAGCACAGTCGAAGTTAGAAAGGCCTTTCAACAAAGTTCTAACTTTCATCCAATAAAAACTACAGGATGGATAGATAGCTCTGTCAAATAAAGTACTTTACCCTTACAGCATAAGTACCTGAATTTAAGACTAGAATCCATGTAAAAGTGCTGAGGATGGTGGTGCATGCTTATGGTCCCAGCACTGGAGAGACAGAGACACAAGTGTCTCTACTACTATCCAACTACTACAGCCTAAGCAGAGAGGACTGGGCCAAGGAGAGATCAGAGTCTCTGTCTCTGAGGAGATGGACAGTATTCCTGAGAATGACATACACACACACACACACACACACACACACACATGTATATGCATCTGCACACATATACGCATATGCACATGTACCAAGGCACTGAAAATATATGCACATAAATATATACATGTTTGCATTAGATAACATTCAGCACTTGATTTCTATGATCCTGTTATAGTCAAGCTAAAGCAGGAAATTTAAAGTTGTGCAAGGATATATGGAAACATTCCTGCTGTGTTCTTTCACTTTCCTTACTTTTCCCTTCTTCCATTCAACCATCCATTTGAAGAGAGCAATGATAGCACGTACACAGAAATATTCATTGTATTAGTTGGGATTTTTATTGCTGTGATTAAACACCATGACCAAAAGCAAGTTGGGGAGGAAAGGGCTTATTTGGCTTAAACTACAATATCACTGTTCATCATCAAAGAGGGTCAGGACAAGAATTCAAGCAAGGCAGTAACCTGACAGGAGCCGATGCAGAGGGCATGGAAAGGTGCTGATTACTGTTTTGTTTATCATGGCTTGCTCAAACTGCATTCCTATAGAACCTAGAACCACTAACCCAGGGATGGCCCCATGTATAATGGTCTGGGCCCTCCCCCATCGATCAATAACTAAGAAAATGTTGTAGAGCTGGACCTAATGGGGATGTTTTCTCAACTAAGCGTTCCTCCTTTCAGATGACTCTAGCTTGCGTCAAGTTGACTTAAAACTAGCCAAGACATCCATTTTTATTTATCCCATGTTAATTTCCCATGTTCTCACCAAGTAATATGGAACAGGAAGTTCAGCCCAAGGGCATGTTATCAAAGTGACCCACACTGAGCTAAGAAAATCAAAAATATTCCTTCCCATTTTATCAGCTTTGCATGTATTTTGAATGCACACACACACACACACACACACACACACATATGTATTTATACATTTTATATATACACATAAATGTATAGTTTCTGTATATGTATGTGTATATATATATATGCACATGTATATCATGGGGTATTGTCTACCATAAAAATTATACATGTGACTTTTGTCTGCAAAAATCTAAATACACTGAGGTAGAAGGAAGCAGAGAGACCAAGCAGAGTTTCCTCTCTGCTTAGAGTAAATCAGTAAGTCACTGTTTTAAAGCTTTCAAGGGGAAACAGATGAGTATGGGAAGATTTGGGGGTTAAGTTTTTCCCAACATAATATTTTTATTAATTTGGGAATTTTGTACAATGTACTGGATCATACTCTCTTTCCATTCCCTACAAGTACATCTTCCTACCCTTGCACTTTTTCCACACAAAATCAAACCAACTGACAGAAAGAAAAGAATCAAATCCAGTTTGTGTTGCCCACATAATCATTGGAATATGGTCAAACTCCCACAGGACAACCCCTTAAAGAAAACTGAGTCCTTCCCTACCCCATACTCCCTCTTGCACATCTCCACCAGAAGCCATCAATTATGTAGACTTTCAGTATCTTTATCATGACTTTCAAGGGCTTTCTTCAATAGATTCCTGTCTGGATTGTTTTGTTGTTGTTGTTGTTATTGTTGTTGTTGTTGTTGTTTCTGTCGCTGTTGCTGTTACTGGGAACAGTTGGTAGAGGGAAAGGTTGTCACAGAACCATTCAATGTCTCTCATTCTCAGTTCTGAGTCTGCAATCATCAATACCACTGCAACGAAGCTTTCTTTCCCACAGCAGTGGAAAGCCTCAAGGATCGTGGCCTTCCATATGGTTTCCAGTGGCAGCACAGACCACAGAAGTCTTTTAGACACACCAGAAGAGGGCGTCAGATCCCATTGTGGATAGTTGTGAGCCACCATGCGGCTGCTGGGATTTGAACTAAGGACCTTTGGAAGAGCAGTCAGTGCTCTTAGCGGCTGAGCCATCTCTCCAGCCCATAGAAGTCTTTTAACGAAAGCCAGTCTTTGACTCTGATGAGTTGTTGTTGCTCAGAGTTGGTATGATCATGAGACTGGGCAGTGGAAAAGATCAGGGCAGCCTTGAGCCTGCTGGTTCCCAAAGCTTCCCAGCAGCCTGAGAATCTGCCCTACTCACCAATGACATGTCCCTTTGTCTGTTTCAGCCACATTCCCATACCTGTAGCATCTCTAGCTCTGCTTCCCTCCATCAAGCATCATCTTATTCCTCAATTTCGTGAAACCTTTTTCTAAAAGCATCTTCCCATGAGACATATTGTGTGCTTATAGACTCATCCTCCACTACTAAGACTCTCCTCAAAGCCACCACGGGTCTCCCAGGCTCCTTGGTATAGCTCCCCAGCCTCTTGGAAGTTTGGTGGTCATGGCATCTTGAATCTCTATCTCCTGGGGTGTGAAAATTTTTATAGATAAGGTTGGTGCATTAGAGGTTATCAGGATGAACAGAGAGTAATGTACCCAGATTTCTCCTCCCACAACAAAAAGTAAACATTTTATAAATTTGAGAATAGAGAAGAGCCAAGCTACCACTCAACCATCTTCCAGTCTCAACTATGGCCAACTTCACTATAATCAGCTTCAGTTTCATTGCGTTAGAACATACCCTGCTGTTGCTGCTTCATCTGCCTGGCTTTTTCCTCTGAAGACATCACGGCCTGTCCTTGGAATCTTGTTGAACAATGTATCTGCACTCCAGCTCCTTCTCTGTTCTCCATTTTGAAAGAAAACAGAAAAGTAAGACTAGTTCAAGAAGGGGTTAAAATACCGGAGAATATGCTGGGTCCTTAAAGGAAGTTCCCACAAAACTTTCTGCAATGCAGTTGTTGCTCACTATTGCATTTTGTGTCTGGGTGTTCATCAAATCTGGAAAGTCATCCTAGAAGTCAAACTTACCTATCTATTCCCATCTTCCATCTTCCTTAACCTCTTTACAGAATATAACAAGGAAGGTGGTGTCTCAGCTTTGTCTTCCTGATTTCCAGTCTGCTGGGTCTAGTGAATTCTTCTCCTCTATTTCTTGAGAAGCCTTCTTAGGCTCTCTTCTTGCTCCCTTTTTGCTCAGCCTTAAACTCTTGAGTTTACTCAGCCTGTCATGGAAATGCCATACAGCAACGAATCAACTTTGCCCACAGAAAAGCAGAAGAACTACCCTTTATTTCCATTTGAGCAGGACCTAGGCCTCTGAATGCTGCCCACTTCTTATAGCATTTAGAGGTTCTGTAACAGTTAGACCATCTGAGGGGAGTTTCAGAGCCCTTTGGCTACCAAAAGGATTTCTATCACAGTCAGACACATTTTCAGAAACAGAAATTGCCAAAACAAACATTTGTAGGTAGACATTTGAAAGGCATTTAATGCTTTTAAAAATGTTTTTAGAAGACATTTTCAGGTGGAAAAAAAAATCTTTATTTTGCAGCAGGGATTTTGGAGGAAGGGCTGTGGAACTCACTCCTGGAGGCAGTTTCTCTCTAGCATTTGCCCTTCTAAGATAAGAGGAAGAGTTTTTAACAAACAGGTAGAAATCAGCACACTTCAGTAATGGTTGAACTCATTCTGCTTCTACACAATTCTATAGTTTCAAGGCAGAGATTTCTATGAGGCTACCATGGTGTAGAGCAGTCACTTTCTATTATTAAGTGTGCATATAATAATATATAAAATAAGTTCATATCAGCGCTTTATGAACATCTCCATTTAGCACATCACATTCTGATCTTTTCTTATGAGTTGTGTTCAAGTCTGGATTTTTCTGTAAACACTAAGGTTTCCTTTTCAATTCTCACCACACATTTAGGTCTATGTATCTTTTACAAGCTCAGTATGTGCATTAGTAAGACAAAACTTCACTCTAAGTTAGAAATGAAAAGAAAAAAATAGCAATTAGATATGAATGTGAGAGACTTATAAAGACAGAAACGAATAGCACATTTAGTAGCCTGATTTGGGGGAAAGACAAGATGTTGCTGTCTGGGTGATTCATCATCACTACCTGGGAAACTGGAACCACAGTAACAATTCATAGAGTTGCCAACCTGGGAGCAAATCCTAGGATGATCCTAAGAAGAAGAGCTCTGATTGATCACTCAAGCCCCCACCTAGAGCACTACTCCTGCTCAGTTTGTCTGTCAGAGGCTCAGGTCTTCACGTCTTCTTGCTAATGTTGGACAATCATTGATTTCTATTTTCTTTAGTCTCCCGGTGACTTCTTGAGAAAAAATGTAACCAACTGACAAGAAAGCATTGCCTTCCTCCTACAACCAAAGACCATCACTTTTATAGCTAAGACATAAAGTATAGCTATACATAAAATAGAATCAGAAATAAAATCAATATGTATTAAAAATACAACACACAAAATTAATCACCAAAATCTCCAAGCAGTACCTTATAACAATCAGAACTTCTAAAATCACTTTTTATTTAGCACTAACTTCAGTGTGTGCTTTATATTATTTAATACTTGGACAACACTGAGATAAACTAGATTCTTAAAACTTTCAGCAGGCTAAGCTCAGCATCTGGATGATAGTCTACATACTCACATAACGAGGTCAATATCAAGGGGAGGATACTAAATCTACTTTGGCAATGTTATACACTTGTGTACAATGCACTTGGATCACATGCTCCTCTCTCTACCATTTCTCATTCCCTACTGATAAAAAAACCTATCAACTCACTTATCAACTAGTTAGTCTCTTACCTTTCTCTTCCTCTTTTCTGTTTGTTCTTTTCTTCCATTTTTTCAGGCACTGTACAGATAATTACAACTGCTGTCTCAATGTTTAGACCATCAGTATCTTATCCAGTACAAGACTCACTTCACTCCTATTCATTCTCTAGCTTCCATCTACTCCCTCTTCCACAATGTCCCCAGGACTTGGAAAGGGTCGCCACCTATGTCCAACACTTTCAACAGTTATAACTTCCTGTCTAGAATATGACCCTCTGCCAGAATAGGTGGCTCTGAGCCACCTGATAACTTTAGAAGACTTGTTTCTCTTTGAACAGGTCTGAACACAGCCACCTCCCTAACAACCCATTTTGCTTGTCACCCACCTCTGTGCCATTAGAAGCCTGTTAATTGCTACCTTGGTGACAAAGGAAAACAACACCATTGTGCCGCTAATAAAAGACTGTGAATTGCTTCCCATCTGAAATGCAATGATTTTAATTGACTTTATTTGGTTCCAAGAAGAAATGGAGATGCACAGTCATAGCAAGGTCTGCCCTCATTAAAGGAGACTTGTCACTAATTTCAGAAGAAAATAGAAGCCGGATGCTTATCTCTCTTGCTCTCCATCTGCGACACACAGAAGCAGACTGGTGAGTTTCTGTTATTTCCCTTCTCTCTCAGGTTTCACTCCTGGGACCCAATAAAGGACTTTGGAGCAGGTAAAAAGCAACACATTATTCTGTAGCTTTATCCCAGTTGTGCTTTCAAAAACAGATTTGCAGGCTCTGGACCAACAGGCAATAAGTCACTCAGCCCATTTTCTCAGAATTTCCGATGCACCAGTTACTGTTTGCTTCCCAATAACTCTATAACCATGGACAGTAACAAATACAGGAAGATATTTCCTCCTTTGCACTCAGAAAGCTACACCTTCATGAATATCTCTTCCCTCACTATTTCCTAATCCAATTTTTTCATGTCAGAGCTAGGAATTTGTGTGACAGGATATTGGTGAATTTCCATAAGTCAGGGCTCAGCCAAAAAAAAAAAAAAGCCTTCTGTGTAGCTTTGACTTCTGACTTCACATTGTTAAATCTGTGACAAAGGAGCTGCATTCCTGGGTAAATGTGAGAATGGTAATAGTGAGAACCAAATTATTAAAGAAACATCAAGAATGGGGATCAATAATGAATACTTTAAAATCCTTATTATAAGAGGTGTTACAGGATAAAACATTCCAAGCACTCATTATCCAATATATATTAATTGCGCATTAAGTGTTTTGGGGAATATAGTATGTGTAGACTCAGTTATAGACATAATGCTTCATTTTCATACTCTTGTAGAAATGATCTACTGATGAGGAAGCAACATTGAAAGCAGACAATTCAGCAAGTCTGTTTACACACTGTGCTAATGTATAGTGTGATAAAGAAAAGTTAAAGTAGCCAGAGAATGACTACAGTGGATCAGGCAGTGGCAGCTATACAAGACCTCTCTAGGGATATGGCATTCCAGCTGGTGTAGTGGGTTCAAAACATGGCACCACAAATGCTTTTAAACTCTTCCCATTGAGAAGGGACACTATGTTCTCAACCCTTGAACCTGTCTGACTATTCAGCACATAAAGCAGATGTAGTACCACCCCAAACTGACAGTTTCTATCTTGGTCTTCTAAGAATATGTCTGGAAATCTGTCTACTATACTGGGTAAGAAGCCAGCCAGTCACTTAGAAGGCCAGAACTCCTGTATGTCAGCCCTGCATATGGCCTTCCTGTATGTGTCCAGCTCCATGTCACTAACCCGAAGTGGAGGATACTCTGTTTTCGTATACAATCCCTAATTAATGCAAAATGCCTGTTTGCCAGGACTGCTTAGAAATTAACTTAATGGGCCGGGCAGTGGTGGTGCACACCTTTAATCCCAGCACTTGGGAGGCAGAGGCAGGCGGATTTCTGAGTTCGTGGCCAGCCTGGTCTACAGAGTGAGTTCCAGGACAGCCAGGACTACACAGAGAAACCCTGTCTCGAAAAAACCAAAAAAAAAAAAAAAAAAAAAAAAAGAAAAGAAAGAAAAAGAAAAAGAAAAAAAAGAAAGAAAGAAATTAAGTTACTGAATCCAGTGTTGATCTCCAAACTAAGCAGTATATATTAAATACCTAGAGGTCAAGATAAGTGCATTATTCTTTGTTTAGAGAAAGGGTATTTTATATACTCCCCACTGCTGTTGCCAAGTATCTGAGAAAAATCAAGTTGAAGAAGGGAAGATTTTTCGTAGCTACTGTTCCTGAGGTTTCAGTTCCTTGCAGGCTTGGCCTGTGGTGAAGTAGATGATCCGCAAGAGGAGGTGTGGCAGACTGGAGCTGAGCCCTCACTGCAGCAGAGAAGGAGGAGAGAGAGGGGTGAAAGGAGAGAAGAAGAAAGGGTAGGGATATTCCACCCTTGAAGGACATATGCTTGATCCCGGACTCTCCCAACATTTGCCGCATGGGCTCCAGCCTCTATCTTCTGAACCTTGAAGAGACATTTCAGATGTAAATGTTATCGCTGGGTGTACTGGAATATAAACTACGAATTGTAGGAAAGCTATAGGTCAGTGGAAGAAACAGTCTGGGTCAGGAGATACCTGAGCAGTGTTAGATTTATGGCTCCTGCAGGGACTGACTGACTTTTCATACAGTGAGCTCTGCTTACACCTGTGATTAAACAAGGAGAAGGCCAAGCCGGCTGCCTTTTCTCCTCCAGATGTAGGAAGCTGAGCGCCTGGTCAGGGTTTTACGTAATGACTCTGCTTTCATTCTCATTTCTAGGATGAGCTGATTAAGTCATTTTGCTTCATCAACGTTGAAGGGTTTCGGTTGATTTTTCTCCTGGCAACAGTTAATTCTGGTGAAAAGACATCATGAAAATATTGATGGAGAACAGCAATATTAATCCATCCGCCGTTATTTATTAGTGATGTGTTGTATAACAAGTGCGACTCATAAATTTAATGAAATGCAATGTCGTTAATCACTCACGATTTATAATGAAGGCCCATGAACTTCATTTGAACATTTTCTTCTTGCAATCTGCTTATTACAAGCTTAGCAGTGGCTGCCTCCTCTCTGCTGTGACAAATCCCCTTTCTTCCTTACCTCCTAATTACTAATCCTCCTTTACAATTCTAAGGAAAGTAACTGTTCTCTGAGTCTTGTTGCTATGGCTTCCAGCCTAAAGTAATGTCTCCCTACCTTATTGCTAAGAACAGCCTGGACATTTTTTTTTTTTTATGGTGTAATGTATGCAGCCCCTCCAAAGGACAAGTCATTTGAACCCACCAATGAAGTCATGCTACTTTTGCCTGTGACTTGTCTATTTAGTGCAATTGATTATGGCCCATAGGATAAAAGGAGAGTCTTGATAAGGCACGCATATTATGGGAAAAGATAGGTTTTTGGTGTTCTTTGCTTCTTGTTCAAGACACTGTCATATGATAATGTGACATTTGTAGCTGTAGCAGACATCTTAGGAAACTCTGGCAATCAGTTTGGTGGTTACTCAGAAAATTGGACATAGCACTACCTGAGAACCCAGCTATACTCCTGGGCATATATCCAGGAGTGCTCCAACTTGTAAGAAGATGCTCCAACATGTAATAAGGACACATGCTCTACTATGTTCATAGCAGCCGTATTTATAATAGCCAGAAGCTGGAAAGAACCCAGATGTTCCTCAACAGAGGAATGGATACAGAAAATGTGCTACATTTACACAATGGAGTACTATTCCGCTATTAAAAACAATGAATTCATGAAATTCTTTTTTTTTTTTTTTTTTGGTTTTTTCGAGACAGGGTTTCTCTATGTAGCTCTGGCTGTCCTGGAAGTCACTTTGTAGACCAGGCTGGCCTCGAACTCAGAAATCTGCCTGCCTCTGCCTCCCAAGTGCTGGGATTACAGGCATGCACCACCATGCCTGGCAATTCATGAAATTCTTAGGCAAATGGATGGAACTAGAAAATATCATCCCTGAGTGAGGTAACCCAATTACAAAAGAACACACATGGTATGCACTCACTGATAAGTGGATTAGTTCAGAAGCTGGGAATACACAAGATACAATTCACAGAAAACATGACACTCAAGAAGAAGGATGACTGAAGTGTGGATACTTCGGTCCTTCTTAGAAGGGGACCAGACTATCTATTTATTTGTTTTTGTAGCTTTTGAGATCACAATAAAATTTGGAATTTAGGGTCAACATAATGTCATTCACAATGACCCCTGAATCCTAGGGGATCAAAAGGTCCAAGGCACAGGGTGGGTGTTGCCCAGACCTGGAACTCAGGATCCTCCTGTTTCCATCATCCTATGACAGGAATGTTTTCATATCCTTGCATAGAACTGGAAAATATTGGGTGGTTTTCAAAAAAATTAAATAAGAATGGCAAGGAGTTATTCATGGATGAAAGGCACAGAGATGGATTTTTCACAAATCCATAACAATATATTCACACAGGGATGTGTGGCCATCTAGGAAACAAGAAGGTAGGTATCACCAGAAACAGATGAGGGAGAAATGTGTTTTGTTGTATCTAACCATATATTTCATTTCATTTTATTTTAATTTTTTAGATCACAAGTATGTATGTGCATATGTGGTATGTGTGTGTGTGTATATGTGTGTGTATCTGCTGTGTGTGTGTGTGTGTGTGTGTGTGTGTGTGTGTGTGCACATGTACAGGAGTGAAGATGCTTTGTCAACATTCTAGAGGAGGTAAGACCTGGGAGCTGATGAATGAGGCAGACTATAGCCTAATGCAATAGCCAATTTATACTCTGAGAGTTAAAAGAGAATAAAAAAATCACTGAGTAGTTTTCATGAGTTTAAGTTCAAGCTGAAATACAAGGACAAGATGTCCATGGTAAAAATGTTTTCTAAAAAGTATAAAAGGATTGTTTAAACATTTAATTGAATAACAACAATTATCAATAGTAAGTTGAACTAAATTCACTTTCTATCCACTATACCTGGGAGGAGCATAGAAATACATTCCAAGAACAATTCTATGTTTTGGAATAAAGGAGGTCTTGTCTTGTTTTCTTGGAGTGTTCCCTCAAGCACCTAGACTTCTCAAATTGTTCCATTCCTGGATCATGTTCCAGTGGAGCTTATGGTTACCAGAAGGACCAGACCCACTGGAACTGGAGCTACAGGAGGTTGTGAGATGCCTAACATGGGTGCTGGGAATGAAACTAAAGTCCTCTGCAAAAGACCACAGAGGCATCTTTCTAATTCAACATATTCATCAATTTTTAACTTTACCTCCAATGGAAAATTGTATCCATAGTAGAAAACAGTTTGGTGATTTGTGTAAAGACTAAACATAAAATTAGTATGTGGTACACCAATTCCATTCCTTCATGTGCACTCAAAAGAATTAAAAGTAGGACTCAAATACAGTGCACCAATGTTTCAGCAGATTTATTTATGGTAGGTAAGTGGTAGAAGCAACCTATGTATCTATTGGTGGAAGAGTTGATAAGAATAATAAGATATATATCATATATGTATATCTACAGTTATAGACTATAGATAGATGATAGATAGATAGATAGATAGATAGATAGATAGATAGATAGATAGACAGATAGTAGATATTATATTTTTAAAGAAAACCTGATATATGATATAGCATGGAGAGATAATGATAGTATGTTTAAGAAGCCCAATACAAAAGTACAAAGATTGAAGAATCCCACTTATTTCAGACATTAAATGTATTAGTTAGTTTTCTATCACTATACTAATATATCCGATGTTACCAACTTCTAAGGAGAAAAGGTTTCTTGGCTCTCAGTTTTGACAATTTATGGCCATGATTGATGCCCCCATTCTAGGGGTGCATGGCAGGCTTTATATCATGGTGGGTCAGTGTGAGACTGCAAAGCTACATGCCTCATCAAGAGCCATGATTCTGGGGTATGGTGATGAAAATGAGGCAGAGATCCCATAGTCTTCTTCGAATTATGAACCTAATGACTCAAAGACCTCTTCTTCTCAATATTGCATTGCCTTGGGCCCAAACCTTTAATACAAGTATTTTGGGGAGACATTTAACAATAACCCAGTGCCCAAAGCAGTAAAATTTATAGATACAAAAATTTGGCTATAGGGCAAGGGAATAGACTAGATAATTGGTGCTTAATGGTTACAAAATTTCTGAATTAGTAACACAGATAATTCTAAAGTGAGCGATGATGGTTATAAAATAACTTGATACATATTTACTGCTATTTAATTGGATATTTAAGATGACTGAAATGTTCTATTTTGTTATATGCATTTCATAGTTAAAAACTCATCCATCACATTTTATCAATATGGGACTCCACAAGGCAATTTCTTCATTTCCAATTATTCAACTCAATTACAAAATCACTGAATGCTTACAAAGTACAGAGCACCACAAGAGTCCATGGAAACAGAAATCCACCCTCTTCTTCCTCACATTCTTGAAGAGTGTCATGTAATTGGGATTCTTCTTTTTTTAGTCTCTTTGTGTTACTTGACCTCAAAGATTTCTGCTGTATGTCCAAGGTCAAGTTGTACAAGAGTAACCGTAATGCATATCCAGGCAAAAGATTTGAAGATAGTGTACATAAACCAATCAACATGAGCCTTAGGAACACCAAGCATCAGAAATCCAACCTCTCTTCATAACTCCCCACATTGCTAGATTCACTCATCTTCTAGGAATCTATAATAGCAAAGAATAATGCACTTTATTGTTGAGAAGAATTTTGCTGATTGTATACTCAGTGTTTGTGGAAATCCAAGCAAAGACAATACTGTTTCTTACCCCCTTTAGGAGCTAACAGAATGAACATAGCCTTTAAAGGAGCCAGTCTTAGGTCTGAGGTTGGGTTTCGGATCTGAAGAAGAAGTTCCTGGTTTCTTAACAACACAGTTGTATCATGGATGTTTGTCTGGATGTCGTCTTGTGAGAGGGCATATGATGTTTTGAAGAAAATAGACACTTGAGAGAGCACATGATATTTAGGAAAAATATAAGTGGAACCTCACAAACAAAGAGAGAAGGCTTTTGCTACTTTGTGCACTGCTTTGCTGGTCTTCACTTTGTAGAGAGAAATGTGCCAAAGAACTTCCCCTGGTATTCTGGATGATTCTGGTTGCTTCCACTCACTCAAGCCTTTCTGCTGTTTCTTCTGGATCATGCTGCCACTACTTATTTGTGCTTGGTGTTGCTATTGAACTGGTCTTCTGGTATCCTGACAATGAAGAACGGAATTACCATGAGTAACTACTTCTAACCAGACCCACAGCTCCCTTTTACTATTAACTGTTATTCTCCTCTACCTCTGTTTGGTAGGATAAAAGGGAAGTTGTTGAAGTGTTGAAAAACTCTAAATAAAGTAGATTTTGGAAAAAAAACTAAGCATATATATATATATATGTGTGTGTGTGTGTGTGTGTGTGTGTGTATGTGTGTGTACACACACACACACACACACACACACACACATATATATATATATATATATATATATATATATATATATAGTTCCTTTAAGTTTTGGCAACTGTGTGTTGTTTGCAATGGTGCCAGGAACCATCACTTGATAATGGAGAGGTAAAACTGTAAAGCAGACAAAGCTACTTTTGTTGGGAGCTATCAGCGGGTTGTCCAACTTGAATGTGAACAGTCAGGGTGTATATCCATTTGGCACTTCCAAGAAACTTTATTGAGTGCATCAGAGGGCAGTTCCACCTCAAAGCCTAAGTTGGGGTATTTTTTTCCATCACTTCCCATTAAATGCTGTGGGACAATAGACCATGCCAGGAAGCTGGGTAAGGTAGAGTGGTCTGAGACCCTGGAGAGTTGGTAGGTACACACCTGAAACTGTATGCACCACCCCTCCCTGCCAGATTCCTGGCCTAGAACAGGTGCCATGCTCCCCACCTTGGTCAGGTCTGCCCAGAACAGAGTTCTCCATGCTAATGAGGTACCTAGAAGCTCTGAGAGTTTAGTCAATAATCATTCTTTCCCAGACATTTCTCCCTGCAGAAGGTATTTAATCTCGGGTCCTCCCGGAGAAGTTGGTATCCATTTTCCATGGTGAACAGTCAATAAACGGTTTAGAACCATGGACTGTCTTTTTCATCAAGAATTGCCTTGGGAAACATAGAGAGGACCTTTAACTACTGAGCCTCAGCCTAAGTCTCCCACAGAAGGCCTCTCTGTGCTTCCAGCCACCACCATACCCAAGCTGAGGTAACCAAACCGCTCAGTCAGTCAACAGGTTCTCCAGCCCTGGAGCAAGAATTAAAAAGAAAGAGACAAAACTGCAGTATGACCCCAGTCAATTCTGTTTTATACCAATTTAATTACATGCAGGAATTAAGATCAATAGTAGTACAATGAGGAACAAGCAAGACAGTAAACACAAAATTGTCAAGGCAATAAGCAAAGTCCTGTGACAGTTGTTTCCAAGGGTGTATAAGAATGGCCAAAATACCTGAGTCTACTTCCTTGTCCAAGCCCAAGATCTTGCCTGAAGCCTGCTTCTTTCATTCTACCCTAAGATTAAAATTCCTGCTGTAACCTACTTCCCTGTTATAGCTCAATGTCAGATTCCTGCTTGAAGCCCTTGTCCTTGGTCAATGTCAAATCCTGCCTGGCAGCATGGCACCCTAATAAGGCTCTCTACACTAAGGACAATCACCTCTGAACTAAGCCAGAGCTCCCCTTTCTTTCCCCAGCCCAGGACTAGATGCTGTCCTCAGCCTGAGGCCCGGACACACCTCCCAATTCCTGGAGAGACTCAGCAACACCTAAGTGTCTAGTCTGTGCCCCCACCCTTCATTCCCACTCCTCTATGGGGCACCCCAGAGGTGACTGGGTACACAGGCATCTGGGAACCCAAGCTTTCACTTCTTCCCCATCTCAGACTGTGTTTTATCACTCCTAGAAAGGTGTCTCCGTGCTTCCCCAAAGCCCAGCATCTGCCTGGCTGCAGCGCTGGGAGACACAGTCAAGCAACTCCGGAGTATCACCTCCCAAGCTTCCATGGAGAGGTCCACCAGTTTCCACTTCTGACAGGAAATTCAGTAACATTGGATACAGAAAGAACATACGCTGTTAATTTGAGGGCCTGTTGTCATTGAGTACAAAATCCGAGTAGCTTTGACTTTCTGAAATTTTCTAATCCCATAGCTCTGGAAGCAACAAGTCCAAAGTCAAAGTGCCATCAGTACTAAGTTGCCTTTGCAACCGAGCAGAGTCCTTCCTTCTTCTCAGCTTCTAGCCCTTGACATTCCTTGCTTTGCTGCTACCGCCTGAAGTTCCTGCCTGTCTTGCCACTGGTAGGGAATTCTCTTCTTCATACAACACCACCACCAACATAGACTCATATTAATTTGCTTACCTGTACAGAAACTCTGTCTCTAAGTATTTCACAGTGACCAGAATTAGGAATATATCATCTCAGGGAGCTGAATTCAATCTGGGCAACTTTGTGGTCTTGGGTTTTCTTTGAAGACAGAAAATAATCTTTTCAATGTGGGTGGGGGAATGGGTGTCAGAATTATGTAAATTATCATTAGGCAGTCCTTGAGGATGCAGTGGAGTGAATTGTCTATTAAAAACTAAGCTTTGAAATTAACACAATCAGAACACAAATAAAGAAAATCACTCTTAAAATAAGGCATAATGGGTGAGCTGGTGGAAAGTTCCTCCTCTCCATAGAACATCTTGACTAGAAATGGGTCATTCATCTTTAGACATGAGTAACAAAGGCAGACTGATATCATTTGCTGTTTCTACCCCCATAGAACTCAAGGAAGGAGAATTCTTGGGCTTCCCTATAGGCAGAAGCTCTCCTTGCTGGGTCCCTGAGGACACAGGCCCCGTCTCTAATTCCTGGTGAGCATATTTTTCTCCTCAGCCAGTTACTTGCTAAGCTGATTAGATTTCCCTGATGCCTTCCCAGGGAGACCAGCCTTGCTTCATGCTGTCTGCCTCTTGCCTCTCACATGCTTCGATTTTCACTATAAATCAATGCCCAGGCAATCCGATTTTATGCCTCAGTCTTAGCAGCTCATTTCTGAATCGTGGCAAAATGCATCTTTCTTGCCAGTGCTCATCCTCACACTTACAACACCGAGCTTTGCTCAAGTGGTGTGGGAAGGTGCGAAGCTCTTTCCAGTTGTGCCCTTTAGTGTCTCTCAGACACAGCCACCTGACACAGTAGTGTCCACTGAATGCTCCCCCACTTTCCACATTCACTTACCTACACTGAGATTTCTCTATTGCCAGATTCTGACTGGGTGTGTGCTAAGGATGCCGCGGGTCTAAGTCTGGAGTTTATTGCTGTTACTAATTGTGCTGGTTTGAGATTTGTACTTTAAAAGTGCTGTGACCATTGTGCGGCTTCAGAAAGACCACACCAGGTCAAACAGTTCCATGTGAGGGTTATTGAGAGAGGAAAGGGCAAGGTGGCAGTAGAAAGAGAAGCCGGGGAGGAGAGAGAGAGAGAGAGAGAGAGAGAGAGAGAGAGAGAGAGAGAGAGAGAGATCAGAGGGACCTTTCTTTATATGGATGGTGACATAGTCACATGTAAAGGGGGAAGTGAGCCAAATAGATTCTGAGAATATGGTGACTGTTATCTTGGCAACAGGTGTGCCGGTTGTGCTGTCGCCTATGTGATATCACAGGTTCCAGAGGTCCTGATACCAACAAAGAGCAATCAGACCCCAGCCCAAAATGTGGCCCATGGATAAAGCATTATAACTGCCTAGGGGCTCATCAGAAATGTATCTCCTTTTGCCTCCAATTATCCCATTACCTTAGGATCTGCAAGACTGGAACTCAGAAGCCTGGGATTCACCTATTTTCCCTGTTCTGTGCACAAGAGCACAGATCCAGTACTAATTCCTAACTAGAGTTACAACTTGATTGTTCATCTGCCATGAAAGATGGAAGGAGTTGGGCCATGCATCCATTAGATTCCTGTAAGCATCAATTAATAGAAGGAGCAGGGGCATATAAGGGACCCTGGAAATTCTTGGGAACATTTCAGATGCCAGAGGGAAGGAAGAAGGACCAGTCCAAAGACAACTGTTGGTTGCACTCCACGCCTGAGATAAAGTCAGAGACTTGAGATCAGGGAAACCAGGACGCCCCACTCTTCAGAACAAGAAAAAAGTAATCCTGGAAACTGGCACAATAGGCATGAAGGCTTTCCTTTCTCTTGAAGAACTGCTGAGCATGCTTATAGTTATGATTTACATTCAAGGAATATTTAAAATTAAAATTATACATAATCATTATCCAGTGAGAAAATGTGATCTCTCTACATTGGATATTTTGGTATGTATTCCATATCCTTCAAAAACATTCATAAAAGCATATAGCAAAAACTATTTTTATACATGAAAGTAGTCTCATACACATATTCATACTCATATGGAGATGTAAATATGCATGTACAAGTAGTAATGTTATATATACCATTTATACCTATAATATATGTAAGATTTTTTTTTTGTTTTAGTATGCTGGAGATTAAACTCAGGGCTTCATAACATTAGACAAACACAGAAATACACATAAAGCAAACAGGAAATACTTTCAATATATACAAGTGTGTAAGACTTTATATTTAGTACCATGTTGTACTAAGACATTGCTGTACCAAGACATTGTTGTACCAAGACATTGATACACAAATTGAAAATTTGAAATTCACCACGCGTCCACCATTAACTAACTGTATCCCTTCTTCCTACAGACACAACCAGAGCTATAAACCTTTTTCATTACATGATGACTCAGTGAAAACCTAAAAGCAAAGATCAGCTCTTGCTTCCTATTAGATCCAGTGAACCAAGTAATTACAGTGGGATAGCCACCTCTAAGCCCAAAGTGCTGGGTCACCACCTTTCTATTGGTGTCCTTCACACCCCAAGTCATATGCTTAGAACCCAAGCAGCTGATGCCTGATCCAATCTCTATAGCATGTCTCAGTTTGGTTAATCCACTTTTCTACTAATGCATGGATTGCAAAAATGCAATGTAAACTGAAATTATTGTTATTTGAAAAAATGATTTGAAGAAATGATTCCAGATCATCTCCTAAACAGAGCATCCACTGTGACGTCCTACACTAGCTGAGAAAGCATGCTTATAGAGTCACGCACAAGTCCCTCCACCCACAAATGGTCCCAGCTCTGTCTTCCTTGTCTTCATCAAGAAGTCTAAACAGGCTGTCTAGAAAACCACTGAGCAAAATGGTACAGCCCCTCACTTAGAGCCTTTAAAACAAATGATTTCACAGAGCTCACAGCCATGTTTATTCTACTGATTAAATTTCAGACAAATTGTAGTACAGCGCTCATAATAAGCCCGAGCAGTCTAGGGATTATTTCATTTTTAGGATAATAAGTCTTGCTTTTTTTTTCCCCTGTCCTTCTGCCGCTACAATTATGATAGAATAGAAAATTAGATTTTAATTAACCAGCAAGGGTGCCTCTCCTCCAATCACTGGGAATTTTGAGCCTGTAAAACAATCAAATAGAGAAATCACAGAGCTGCAAAAAATAAGGGCTCTTTGGCCTGATGGCCCCCAAGAAGTTAAAGGTGGCAGGCAAACAACTTTCTCATGCTGGGGTAGAAATCTATGCAGGTACTAGACTAACTTGCTGTGGGCAGGGACATTTTCGGTAAGAACAAAAGCCTTGGATGACAGTTCATTCCTTCCCCCCCCCCTCCTTCTCCTTTTTCCTGCAACAAGCTTCTGTCAGCTGTCTTACTCCTCAGAGAAGTCTACTTCTCTGCTACTGTCACCAAGATCCAGCCCAAGTTCGGATGTGGAAAGCACACAGTCACAAATTCTGTCACCAAGCTCTTCCCTAAACCCACTGCCCCCAAATTGCTTTTGTCTCAGGTACTGGCTTTATGAGCCTTATTAATTATAGATCAATCTGTAATTCGAAGGTATGTGCCAAGACTGTAGGGGGTCTCATTAACATAAGATTAAAAGCTGACTCAGAAACTAATTATTTTGTAACGATAAAAATTCAGCCTGTATTGAGGGTTGAGCCATGCAGTCTCTCAGAAGTGAGCGCATCTGTGAGGAGTGTTTTAAGATACACCTGACCCTCCCCCTTTATTTTCCTGAGTCTGTTCCTGACTATCTTCGACTCGCTGCTCATGAATACGTCCGCTTATGTAGATATATAGAGGGAAGCAGCAGGTGAGAGTGATTTCCAAGTTGATGAAAAGCATTCTAAAGGAATCTGTTGACCAAATACAGAAGCCTGGTGTAGGACAGAAGACAAAGCCAAGGTCAAACTCTTAGGAAACATTCAGTGAGCTTTGTTTATTAATGATTACTGATGCAATTAAGCCGAGGCACTCCAACAAATGAACAGCTTTATTTGCCTAAACTATAGCTCATTAGGGAAGAATGTAGCATGTACAGTCTGCACTAGCACTGAACGAATGTTGGCCGAGAATGTCTGTAGATCTCTCTGCCTTGCTTCCTTTTATTGTCATTGGAAGGAGGAGCAAGATGTTTCCAAATGCTAAATTTACTTAATTAGTTTGTTCTGTTTGTTTGTGCAGGTTAAGACACCAGTTTATCACCATGGTCACCGAAGATGGAAGTTTATAGCTGTTGCTGAGATTAATATGTGATTGGGTGATTGTTTGGTTTTATTTTATTTCTGTAATTTTAACTTAAAAGAAAGAAGTTCTGTCTGTCTCTGTCTCTGTCTCTGTCTGTTTCTCTCTCTGTGTGTGTGTGTGCATGTGTGTGTGTGTGTGTGTGTGTGTGTGTGTGTGTATGTGAGTGTACTACTGTTTTTCTTTTCCTTTCTCCCCACCCCACTCTGAATTACTTTAACTCCAAACAAAAGGAAATCTACTTGACTGTGATTCAGGCCAGAAAGGGTTGTGTCCTGCAAACTGTAGCATCTGGAGTTAAAGGTTGTCAGCACTGGTTCACTGTCCCTGGCTGGCCTCTGCCATCTTTATTTTGTGCCATGTCTATTGTCCCAAGAAGGCTACTTAGGGTTCGGCTGTCCTCCACACTCGAAGGCAGGGAGGAAGGGTAGCTCTCGGGCTGCGTTACACAGAGCTGCCCTTGCCCCACTGACTTCTGCTTTCGTCTCCCTGAGTGGAACTCTGTTGTCTGGACACATGCTGGCTCCTAACTGCACAGAAGCAGCAGAAAGTGAGTGTTCGGCTTTCTGTAATTTCTATATTTCTGTAATTTCTATAAGAGAGAAAGAATATAGGTGGGTGACATCTAGAAAATCTAGAAGTTAGATCTGCATCACAATCATTTCCAATTTCTTGACTCAGTGATTGCCTAAATGTGGTCTCTGAATTAAGAGCCCAAGCATCTCCTGGGAATTTGTTAAGAAATGAAAGTTCTGGGACCCTACCTTAGACTAAACTAAAATACATAGTTGGGCTAATAATGAGGTGATTCTTTGTCACTCACTTTGAAAGTCACCATTTTAGGAACCATGCTACCATATAGCATCTTCCAGTAGAGGTTGCTCCTCTTGCTCCTCCTCCTGCTCCTCCCCCTCCTGCTCCTCCTGTTCTTCCTGCCCTTCCTCCTCCCCCCTCCTCCTTCTCCTCCTCCTCTTCTTCCTTCCTTCTATTCCTTTTCATCCTCTTATACCTCCCTCTTTTCCACTGCCAAGAACTAAATCTAGGTCCTGCATGTGCTAGTCAAGTATGGTAATGCTGAGCTACATCTCCACCCCCTACCAATGTTTCTTAGTTCCAAGAATATTATTTTCAGTTTGGTTTGGTTTAGTTTGATTTTTCAGAAAGGGTCTCAAGTAGCCCACATTAGTCTGGAACTGAGTGTGTGCATGAAGATTCTTTAAACTCCTGATCCTTCTGCCTCCACGTCACAACTGTGCAGCCTTGGCTTTCAAGCCCAGTGAGAGCATGCTCTTGAGACTACATTGAAATAACCACCAGAGAATATTTCAAGGTACCTATGGCCCCACTGTCTGGATTAGGTTGACCTGCTGATCATCAGTTCTCTAGCTTAAGCCTGAGAATTGATTTGCAATCTCTGTGCCCATACTTTAATGCAGGAAATACAAGGCTGGGGATCTTAATTGGTTTTCTAATGCTGCTCCCACAGGGACACTAAGGTGGTGTTGACAGCCCAGCAGAAGCACAAAAACTTATTTGAAATACAAATCTGTTGAATCAGCACCTCTGGTTATGCAGCCTAGCAATTTGTGGCTTAATATGCGCTAAATGTAACTCTTATGTGCCCCTCCGCCAAAATTTAAAGCAAATGTCCTAAACTAGTATTTCTTATATACAGGAATTACATATATATGATGTTAAAACACCAACCCTAACTTAGTAGGATTAGACTACTATGGGCTCAATAACAAACTGGCCGTAACTGGTCAAATAAAGGCATGGAATTTTATTTCTCTCACTCACAGAGATTTAGTGAGACAAGATATCAGCTAGGGTCATTTTGTCTGAGGCCTCTCCTGTGCTTTTACATGGCCACTTGCATCTTTTCCCTCCATCTTCATGTGTTTTTTTGACCTATGCTTGTCTATATCTGAATTTCTCTTCTAAGATAAAAGCCAATCATGATGTCGAAAGGCTGCTCTAAAGTCTTCATTTTGTAGTTGCATCTCAAAATTCTTTGTGTCTAAATATGGTTCTGAGGTATTCTTGTCCATGAATTGGGAAGGGTGACAATTCCTATGAGCTACCCCTGGCAGAGGATACTGATGTTGTTGGAAGCACACGTTAAGGGATAGAGACAAGAGGCTACATTTCAGACTGTGTCCAGGCAAATGCTAATCTCCCAGTCTCATTTAAAGAACCGTCTGTATAATTCATGCATTGACCATATATCTTTTATGCACTTTAGTGTGGTATATAATATAATAAACCTTCCATTATCTGATCTTCTCCAAATTGATTCCTCCTGGAGTTCATATAATTCTTAATTCAATTGTCCTGAGGACTCTCCTTGAGCATAAGAATTAGAAAGTTGGGTTACAGGATCAGAATTCTAAGTAACCTTGACAAATTAGAGCAATGTTACATTATAAATGATCAGGATAATGTCCAACAGGGATAGGTGGAAGACCCTGCCCAGAGGATACAGAATGAGGAGACCTAGGAAGCACACATGATGGGAATTCTAGCATCTCATCACTCATAATGAGAAATTATCCTGAAAATGAGCATCCAGGCAAGAGGTTGCAGAAGAGCTAAACAGCAAATGTTTCTTCTCTATTGTTTAGCCCTGACTTAGAGAGAAATACATAAGTGAGTATTAAAATCCCTCCATGTGTTACTGTTATTAGGAAAATCTTTGTGTAAACTCTGTCCACGGAACATAATTTGGACATTCTTTCTTATTTAGGCTGTACCTGCTGTATACTTGGTGCCATAAGAGGTGGCATTGTAAGACCCAAAAGAAAAATGGGGATGCCCCCCAGCACCCCACTCCTTGGAAGGCGTCACCCCAATCACTCACGAGAAACAGTCTTGATGCAACAGCAAGAGGATTTTTATTCCAGAGGCTCTCGGTTTCACAGTCTTACACCACGCAGGGTAAAAGACTGTGAGCCATGAGGACAGCTTTTATAGGCTTATAACAGAACCCGCCTAACACAAACCAATCATCCCTTAGCATCAAGAGCCCTCGTAGTGCAAGCCAATGGATTTGTACCACTCCATAGCTTATAAGCCAATCAGTTTAAATTATCTAAGCCCGTGCTCTGAGAACCAATCAGTTTCCTATAGAAGCCAGATAGAAACTAGTTAGGTCATTTCCGCTTACGTGGCCGCCACATACATATTTACTGCTACAGAGCCAGGGTCACGCACAGGCTCACATATGTATATCCTGTTATGCATTTCCTGTTATGCGTTTCCTGTTATGCTTTTCCTGTTACAGGGCCAGGATTACGTAGTAGGTGCTTGGAGACCTGAACACCTGCCAGGTGTGAGCCCTGCAGCCCATGCGTGCAGCGAGCCCCGCAGCCCACGCGGAGGTCATTTAAGAGTTAGGCATGGGGGATTCTTAGCCTGTAATTTTCATCCTTCCAGCATAATGCAAATCAATGCATGTTACAGATCATAATTACCTCAGTAAACTTTCAATACTATCAATGTCCAACCAAGCCCCTCTATATTAATTGTCTGGGGTTGCTATTACAAAGTGCCACAAATTGAATGACCCTGAAAGGTAGAAAATGGAATGGAATACTGACTCACTGGGTAAAGCACATGCTAAGCAACCATGAAGACCAATTGCAGGTCCCCAGCACTATGGAAATGCTGAGTAGAGCACCTGCAATCCCATTGCTGAAGAGGCAGACCCAAGATTCCAGGAGCAACCATTCTCCGTAGACTAGCTGAAGCAATGAATTCTGGATTCAAATGACAGACCATGCCTAGATTTTATAGCATAGAAGACAACTGAGAAACACACCCAGTATTAACTTCTGTCCTACAAACATGCATGTACTTATGTGCATGCATGTACACTCCACATGCATGCAAACATGCATGTTCAGATGCCAACATATCATGTATGCACACACATGAAGAAAAGAGAGACAGAATTTTTTCTTTTTGTTGCATGCCTTCTAATGTGCTGACCATGTCTCCTCTGAAACACTTAGCGGAAGGAACCTTTCTTGCTCATTTTATCTCTAGCAGCTAGTATCTCCTTATATTCTCCAGCTGGTGACAGCATAGAACGCATCTAATCTTTAACTAGCATGTGACAGTCTCTTCATACATCCCTTTCTCTGGGTTTATCTGACTGTGGGATCAAATTTCTCTTTCTCAAAAGAGTACTAGTCGTTGAAGATTAGGAGCTGCCTTGATGAACTCATTTTAATTTGTAATCACAAACATGTTATTTCCAGTGTAGGTCATAGTTGGAAGAACTTGAAGTTAGGATTTTCTTGTACCTTTTTAGAGGAACACAGTTCACTTATAACAGCATCCCAGAACAAATTACATCAGGTAAGAGTCAGCCCTCAGTATTTTGCAAGTGCTCCCAGAAAGTCTAATATGTAGCTAGGGCCGAGAACCGCCAGCTTTGGTGAAGGTTGAGGGCGAGCCACCAGACATGTACTAGCACTAGTACTAAAGGGACTTTATTTGTTAAAGGTGACATGTTGACAAACTGAAGTCCCTTCTATTGATCATAAACTATGAGCAACCCTTTCTCATCTTAAAAAAAAAAAAAAGAAATGAAAAATAAAAACATGATGCAACCTATGGCTGTGCCCAATTGCTTACCCCTCTCCCTCCCACTACCGTCAGGCAAATCCTCAAATATAATTCTAAACTTATCCTTTCAAACACTTCCATTCTTAGCAAGTACAATTCTGTTTAATTGACAATTTCACACAGGGTCCAGGGAATCAAGGGCAATATTTACTTGGTAATCCGGCAAAATGGAGATGAGAAGTTTCAGGCTCCTTTTACCCTTAGGCAAGGGGAAAGAAGGACACTTAGTTTAGGAGAGGACTCATGATGTTGCTTGGTGCTTTTGAAAGGGACATTGTGAAACCCAGAAGCCAGTACAGTCATAATCACAAGGTCATGGTGGTAAATAGCACACATGGTGGAGTCATCCTCTCTTTATCTCTACAAAGGGGGAAAAACAACTTCAGGGAGATATTTGAAGGCCAGTCTGGACAGTCTGTAAGTAACAAGTCTACATGCAGTGTTAAACAGAAATAACCTGAATCAGACTGGAAGGAATAAAGGAGACAGACTCAAACCCAGACAGAGGCTGAGCCTTGCCCCCTGTCTTAGTCTCCATTGGAAATGTGCACAAGGGAAGAAAAAGAGTCAAGGCCAGGCAGAGTTGGTCCTTAAGTCCTTGAAAACTAACTCAGTACTCATGATTGGCCACATCCTACATGTTAGAGGTACTAGCTACAGCAAATAGCACACTGCTCCAAAATTAGTCATTTTAAAAGTCAAGTAAAAACAACTGCCTACAGGCAAGACTTCTTTAGGGCTCTCCTCCGTCCAACACCCCAGCAGAACAGCTCTGACCTTTACTCAGACACTGAGCCTACCAAATCTCCAGTAGTCTCTTCCTTGCCAAACACAAAAGGCACAGCAGGCCTTTTGTCTCTCTTCCTCCTCCCTGTCCTCTAAGGCAAGCATAGCCTTTCCACTCCCTTCCTCTCACTGGGAGTTCTTTGGCCTCCACCCAGTTCATTTCCTTTTGATGGCTTCTCATGTTCCCTGCCCCCTCCACAATTTCACACTGGTGTGTAATTTAGATCTCTTCTTATACCATTGTGAATTAAGTTGAAGTTTATAAAAGTATGGCTTTTATTGGCCCAAAATTGATAAAACACTGGTCTAATCTATGGTTTAGCCCAATTCTCTACTCTGGTAGTAACCTTATTACTCATAGTTTCAGCTATTACATTTCTGGTTGATGCTAAAACTCATTCTTAAATCTCAGTAACTCCTAAAATCTCCTAGCGATCCTCTTCTTGATGGGAGTGGTCTACAAAGGAAAAGAGCAACTTACAGGTTTTTTATACATCAATCTGGACAAACAGACTGCACTTATTTTCCACCAGCTGGGAATACAGCCACTACCCACTGTCTTCCCACTAAGGCCCTCCTTGCTTCCCCTCTGGGAGAGCGGGGAAAAAACTCTAGCATTACAGATCTCTGAGACCCTGCCATGAGGCTAAAGGCAAAACTGTTCTGATTGATTGGTTGCCCTTGTTGCAGAGACTGTTGAATATGTATTACTATCTGCTTCTATAATCAAATCTCTAAATGTATCTATTTAGAGTAAACATATTTTTTAGCGATAGAAACATGTTGTCATCGGCATTTCCTACTTTGACCGAATATAACACATCTTAGACAATAGGCCCAGGTGGGATTAATGCACCTCTCCCTAAAGTGGCTGCTGTTAGTGTTCACACCACACTCCCACCCAGGCATCTATGCTCTTGTGTGGTCTCCTTCCACACTGACCCTGGCCTTCGCTATGAGATTTCCTTGAGACAATGAGACATTATTAAACACGACAGAAGCAGAGATCTAAGTAATGTTTGTCCTCTTGGAATACTATCTGGGGGGGGGGGGCCGGAAGGGGACAACTGCTATACGGAAGCTGAGAGTAAGCTTTCATGCAAAGACATAATGTGAGCAGCTCTGGAAAAGATCTGAAAGATCCCAGAGTATCTCATTCCATTCTATTCACATGTGTTATTAGAAATAGGATGTTTGTCGAAGCTAGTCCATTAGTATTCTCTAAGAGCACAGAACCCAAGGAAGTATATACAAATAGAAAAAAAAAATCTGTTAAAAGGACTATGAGAAGCACTAAGAGCTCAGAATCATCTGGTAAGGTGGAGATCCGGAAAGTCAACAGCTTCAATATGAGTCTAAAGAAAACAGATACGGGGAATTTGAAGGTGGCTTTGAGTGCATTGGAAACCTTTCCCCTCTCTTTAGGTAGGCTTAACTGAAGTCAGGGAGCTAGGGCCCAGAAAATCCACAGGCTACCAAGGTTACCTAGAGCCTGTGGCTTTTGGGTCTTTGTCCCAAGACTTTGAGAAATGGCATTAAATACTACAGAAGATGAATTTCGGGGAGAAGTTTATTCTAAATTTATAGGGAGAAACTAGAAAGAGAAGAAGAGAATAGGTCTGAAGAAGGGTGCCACTGAGCTGAGTCTTAAGGCTTTTTAAGGACTTATGGCAGAATCAGTGTGACATGTGTGGATAAGGATGAGCTAGGTAGTCTAGTTGGCCCAAGCTTGAGGTGTCTGAGTGCCTCTTCTCAGTGTTGGTCATGTCCTTGCTTACAGCTTCCAGGAATAGATAGGAGATAAGAAGGAATAAGAAATGAACATGCCCTGTTGGAGTTTCTGGCCTCCCCCTCTCAGCCCTGCTGCCTTTACCTGACTAGATTTTAATCTGTCCTCGGCAGTTATGAGTGTTTCTAGGTTATGGATAGTTCTGGTTCTAAGAACCAGGAAACTGAGGAGTGTAGTTATAGCCTAAACACTGGAAACCCAGAAGGAACTAGGGTTTCAATCTGAAATTGAAAGTGGATTAATACAACTATCCCAAATTGAAGGCTATTGGCCTGGTGTGATTCGCTCTCATTTGGGTGGTTAATCTTTATGTGCTGTTCAGATCTGAATGGATGAGAGGCGCTCAAATTGAGAAATACCATCTTCTTTACTCCAGTGGTCCATGTCAATGCTGATCTGTCTCATCCAAATGGCCTCACAGAAATATCAAGAATATGACAATCACTCCTTATCCACACAGATAGTACACAGATAACACAGATATTAAATATTAAATGGAAAATTCCAGAGTCAAGCAACTCAGAAGTTTTAAGTTAGCCAGTGTTCTAAGTGGCGTGGTTGAATCTCACACCATCCATGACGATGCCATCACCCCTTTGTTGCAAATATACTGCCTGGCTGTTAGTCACCGGGTAGACATGTAGGTTTTGAGACAGGATTGTGATCATTAAAGTGTTTCATGTTGAAGTAATCTTTATTTTGCTTACTAGTGGCGTCAAAGCAGGAGAGCAGTGACACTATAAATCTGGGTAGGCCGAAGAGGAGATGTAGAGTACCTATGAAGACACGCTCAAATTCTCAACTTAATGAATCAGAAAAAAAGTTGCTAAGAACTATGTTAAAGTATTCTGCCCACAAAATCGTGAAAAAGAAAGCACCTCCTACTGCACTGTTGGTGAGTTAAACTTCAACATTGACTGTGCATGTGCTTGAAAAGCACAGTACACATAGTATGCAAGCTATCTGTCACTTTGGCATTCACTTGGCCTCTTGGGACATGAGATTCATAAATCAAAGATAGCTAGTATAGTATACCAAATGTTGGGGTATCATAGAGCCTATTATAGCTTCTATGCTTTGGCGTGTCTTTTGATATATTAAAAAGTAACAAAAAGTTTGTATATGTATTAAAAAAAATGACATAGATCTATAAAATACCCAAGCCCACTCTTTAAATAGATGATCTTAGAAATGACATAACTATTCACTGACAACCCAAATCCAAAGTTCCAGATTTTCTGACGCTCACAGCTTCCCTTCAGCAGTGTTTTCTAATTGTACCTATTCATCGCTTCTGGAGGCCTCTGACCTCATCGTACTGCTCTTGATGGAACAGAGATGGCAGTCTAGACAGCCACTGGGCCATCACTTCTCCATCCAGTGACCATTGTGGACATGGTCAATCTATCCAGGCTCTGGGCTCAGCTCACCCAGAAATGTGGCCACATAACTCTCTCCCGCACCTAACTCCAGGCATTGCCTACAAATCGATCACACAGGGTGCAGCCTATTTGCTATCCCTGTCTCAGGTCCTCATGATATATCACATGCATTAAAACAAAGGCCACATCCATGGTTACACCAACCCTTGATATCCCCACCTAAGTCAATTAATCTTCTACCTTTTTAGAAAGAGCTCCAAATTAATCTCTCTAAAGTGCACTCAGAATAGTCTGGGCTACAAACTTCTTCTTGCTTCAGGATTCAGAGTTGTTTAGTGTGTGGTAGTTAGAGCACTTGTGCAAATAGCCCGATCACCTGCCCATACTAGCATATATGTACTTTGTGATGACACTTTTTGGTTATCCTCATGAAGAGATAAAGTCTACTTCTCATCCTTTGAATCTGAATTTGCCTGGTGAATTTCTTTGAAAAGAAGTGATAGTGTGAGGAACTGGAGAGATGGCTCACTGGATAGGACCACTGACTGATCTTCCAGAGGTCCTGGGTTCAATTCCCAGCAACCTCATGGTGTCTCACAACTATCTTATACCCTCTTCTGACATGAGTGCACATGCAGACAGAGCATTCAGCTAAATAAATAAATTTTTAAAAAATTAAAAAAAAAACTTTTTTTCTTGAGCATAGGCCTCAAGGAAACCTGAATGATTCCTACTCTTTCTATTTTTCTCTCTCAAATCTAGGCCACCTTTTTCAAAGATGGGGCATGGAATTATGTCATCTATCTATGTCAGAGAATACAGTCAAAATAACAAAGGCTCCTCGCTAACAACAGTTTACCACAGGAACATGTGAGCCCTAAGCACCAGTTCGCAGACAGAGTTAGAAGATTATCGGTTATTTGTTATCGCATATTTTGTGCCTTGGGTATCTGGTACAGTTGATAATGAAGGATCTAGAGCTAGGACCATCAAAATTATTGAGTGAGATAAACAAAAAGGAAACAAACAGAAAACCCGCTGACCAAAGCAAACAAACCAAAACCAAAACAACAACAAAACCGAAACCAAACTATTGTGCCAAAAAGGTGGTTATTACGGAATCCCTTATAAGGCTATGAGACCGCTGGAAGGACCCACTACTCCAACAATATTGGGACTTGTGCTTCTGTCTCTGCCTTGAGACAGAGCCTGCATCAGGACTTAAGTATCCCAGGCTCTTCAAAGGGCATCTACAGAATCAGTGGCCTCTGTGGCTAGGAGCCCTGCAGGAAAAAAATGGCACCACATGAAAGCTGAGGAGATTGTGGGGGTAAGGACATCTGTGCTGTGGTCATGGTCACAGAAGGGTGTGTCAGAAACAAGAGACGGCACTGTGGGAGGTAAAAATTCCTTCAGATGGTTACACAAATTAATAAATAAACGCTAACTGAACCGTTTTACTTCACAGCTGAATCATAAAAGCCTATTCATAATTATTCAATATTTTATTTTACCCACAGAAATAGGAAACTGAGTAACGTAGCAGCACAAGTGAGTTCATCTCGCGCATCATCATCACGCATGCGCGCACTTCCACAGCCACAATTTCGAGCTGCCTAGTTTCTCTATATTTCTTAGAGCATGTGGTTTCTCATTTCTGTCACATTAGGTGAACAGATGAATCTCTCTCTAAGCACATTGTCACACAGGCCCACCATTGATCTCCTTATTTTGTAAAAAGTTGCAGCTGCAGTTGTCCCTTAAGCTACCATGTAGGTAAGGAAAAGGTGGTCCCCCCTTCCCCACCCAAAAATAAAGGTGAACTTGTGGTAGGATGCAAAAGGAAAGAAGTCCTGAATTTTTTGCAAGTCCTGCCTGCAACAAATGTCCTTTTTTCCATCCCTTGACTCTCAGCTTGGATATATGTGTTGTTTTAGCCAGTGAGTGGTGCATAAGCAAAAGACATTCAAGGAAAAGCATGCCAGGAGTTTGCCTGTTGACTCTTGCCCTTTTCTGCACACATAGAGGTCCCAGATAATCAGGCAATGGAATTCAGGCTAGCCTTCTGGAGAAGGCAGGTACACAAAGGCCAACGCATGTCGGCCTTCAGCCTGCCAGACCTGTGTGTGAAGTCATTCCAGTGCACCCAGCCAGAGCGCGGCTGCCAGAGTTCCTGCAGTAGCACAGGAGAGTTAGGCAAGAACAGCACAGAATGTCTTGGCTTACCAGCCATAATTGCAAACTCACATAATTCTGAATCATAACTCATTATTGGTTTAAGCTGTTAAACTTGGGGTAGCTTATTTAATTAATTTCATTTTGCTTTGTTTTGTCTAGTTGTCTGTCTGTCTGTCTGTCTGTCTGTCTGTCTGTCTGTTAGTCTTCTATCTATTTTGGAGGCAGGGTTTCTTTGTAGCCCTGGCTACCCTGGAACTCACTGTGCACACTAGGCTGGTATCAGACCCACAGAGGTCTGCCTGCCTCTGCATCCTGAATGCTAAGATTAGAGGTAGCTTACTTATAAGGCAAAGGTTAATAGTTATATTCACAAAAGATCAGGTACATAACATCAGAGGCTTATACTGCAAGAGGCCCCATAAACTTTGAAGGAATAGAAGAGAGGCTGTCTCTCTGTCATCAGAAAACAAACAACCTAAGTACAAAATCAAGTCCTTCTCCTACATCTTAGAAAATGGAACAGGCGTGGTTTTCTAAGAAGCATGGTCGCAGTGATATAAACTATGTAGCTGTTCATATTTTCTTTCCTCTTTGTTTTTTAAAATATAGCCAATTCAAATAGAACCCCACCTCACAAACAGTTAAAGGATTTTCCTAAATACAGTATATAAACTGATGCCTTCGGGGGTTCACATTTTCTTCATGCCTCAAAAATATTCATCCACGCTTCACTGATTTTTAAACCATGTATCCATTTTTATTTGAAGTATCTCAAATCGCTTTTGAACGAAATCCTGCTAACTATGGCATTTACTGTACTTATTGATTAGTTCCAGTTTGATGTAAAGACGGAGGGGCTCAGGTTGAGTTGAAGACCCACGTTCATCCCTTTTTGCTGTCATTTTCTGCGTTGTTCCTCCTAGCCCTGATTATGGTTACGGGAAGGGAAGGGAAGGGGTAGGAAATGGAGGTGATAAAACATTTTGCAATTTTCCAAGTGCTAGATAAAATCTAAGATATGTACATTTTCTCTAGAAATAGTTTCCCCCATAACAATAACACTCTTATTAGAACTGTATTTTTGCTGACAGCCCAGAGGTGCTTCGCTCAGCATCCTGTGATAACAACACACACACACACACACACACACACACACACACACACAAACACACACGAAGAAGCATGCTCACATCTTTGACATAACCATACTTTTGTTTGCCAGTTTTCTCATTTATATTTATTATTTCTTTATTTTAGATCTCCACATTCTTTCTTGACACTCCCTATGGCTTTGTGTCTAAATATTTTAACCAAGTTATTTGAATTTTAATCTATGTCTTTAATCAGTCACATTGCTTTGAAAACAGTTTGAATAGTAAAGTCAAATGGCTGCAGTTTTTGTTCTGTAATGTGAGTAAAGAAATTAATGGGATTTAGGGATTAGGTTGAATGCCTTCTTTTATGTGGTTTAGATAACATAGTGTCTTATTATTGCAGTTCCTAACAATAAAGCATACAGTGTTTCTCAACAAGGTAAGACAATAGCTATATAAATATAATGCATGTTATTCATATCTGTTGTATATTTAGTATTTAATTATTAATATTAATCATCTCTTCTTTCTTCCAGGGAGCTTAAAGTCTCATATATTTTACAATCAAAACTGTCAAGAATTATAACACTACTCTAAGTGATCTCTATAAAAGGAAATATAAATGACAATCAAAGGGGGTATTGGTTGCTTCATTTAAATTCAAAGTGCTTCTGTCCATAAATTACATTAGTACTCTATATTCTTCTTCCTTAGTCTCAGAAGGAATTAAACATTGAATTCCTTTCATTCTCATAACCCCTGCTTAAGGGAGGCAGAATCCCTGCCAGGACTCTGGGATCCCATTTGTCCCACACAGCCCTAAACACAGTGAACGAGGCCACTCTTGCTAGATATCTCTGGACTCAGTGTCCTTGTATGTGTGAGGGACAGATAATGCAAGCATGTGTGTGCTCAGGTGATTTATCTAGGCCACTATTATCATAGTGTCCACCAGGTTAAAACTGCTAGAACAGGTGTGCCTTATTTCTTTCTCCTTTAGCTGAAAATAATGTTATTAATCACTACATGCAGAGAAATGTCCTTTAAGATCATCTTAGCACAGATTCCCTGTGAACTTCTAGAATTTTATGTGTGACAGTGGGGTCCAGGGCATGTCAGCCTGATAACAACTTGTAATCTATACCAAGTAACATTTAAATGAAATTCAAGAATGCATCCAATTTAAAGCATCCTTGATTAATCCATTTTGAAATGTCACTACTTTCTTCCAGACACTTCTGCAGAATGTGCTAACAAGCAAAAGCAGTGACTGTCTATTTCATGAGCAGTGTTGAAATGAGAAAGGTCATTCCCCCAGGAGAGCAAAATTACCCAATCAGCTGTAAGATATTAGTTTTTATTAATAATATTTTTTTCTGTTTTCTCTCCATTTCCTAAGCCACCTTTTACATTTCCATTCCCTATGCCAGTTGTGAACATCAATCCCTATTGGGAAAAAGCAACCTTCCAATTGACTTGCAGGTCAGTTATCTCAGACAATGTGAAAGTAATATCAAGCAAACATATACAGGTTCATTGACAGTGACATCTTGTTTCCTGGGTATGGCCTATGATTTTCTCCTTTCTCTTTATACAGTTCCCGGGTCTAATCAGAAGCACTATGGTCTGAGTACTGAATGCTCATAGTGGTCAGCTCTGCATATCTGTAGAGGAGAAAGGAGAGGCGACATCAGTAAGTGACTAGAAGTGGATGCTGGTAGATCATTGCTGCTCTCCCCCCAAATAAGTTATTCTAAACCATCATATTTAATAATCAATATTGAAATAATTTTATCATGTAGATATGTCTGGTACTATTTAGCCTATAATAAACAGAGTAAATGTAGGTCCAGGCTCAGTGCCATTTCCTAGGGAAGCTGTGCATCACTGGTTTACTTGAACACATAGTCACTGTGTCCTAGTTCCTGTCAGATAATCTTCTAGCACTAAGGAAGGAACAATAAATGAAATAGGCAAAGTCCCTGCTTATGTGGAAGCTACTATTTTAATTTAATGGAAGAGAAGACAAATAACAAGATATATCAACCATGCAGAGTCTACATACTGAGAAATTTAAAAAAATAAATAAATTAGCGGAGCTGGGAAATGATTTTACATTTTTACATGGTGTCTAGGGAAGTACTTGCTGAGAAGAAAATATTTTGGTGGAGATGTAAAGGAAGTGACAGCGGGAGATACATGGATCTCTAAGAGAAGAATACTATGGCAACATCGAAATCAAGCCCTACTAGAGAATATGCCTGGCACAAGGAGGGAATGATCCCAAATTTCATCTTCCACAGATAGTCATCACAACACTGCTTTCCCTGTACAACCTTGTCGAGCTTTGTCATCCATACCTATCCTCTACGAATTGCAGCGTTTTCACCCTGAACCTGGACAGCTCTTCGTAACTGCATGCACTTGCAGAATGTGGTAAAATAACAGATGTAACCCTGCGTTGTCTAGGCTAAGGTCACAGAAATCAACATAGCTTCCGCCCACATTTTCTGTGTGGAATCCTGGTCTTTGGAAGCAGTCCTCCTGCAGTTGAGAAGGCAAGTCCAAGACGTATGGAATCTCAAGTAAAGACCGGCACCTCATTTGAGAGCCAGCTGCCATGGGAATAAGCCAAATTAGAAGTGACCCATTGACCTTAATTTGATCCTCCTCACCTACTGACATGTGCAGTAAGGAAACACCAGAGTCCAGTTATAGAGCTGAGTAAATCAAATGTTTATCACTGTTTTTCAGCCATTCTGCTTGGAAGTGACCATACCTCTAGGTACTGAAAACAAGTGAGAAAGGAGGTGTCACTAGAAGGAACTAGGTCCTGGCCAGTATTGTTTTCACATTAGCAGGAAAATCACTGGACCACAATCACGTGCAGTCATTCCCCACAGGAACGTGTCAGCCAGGTTAGACCCCATAATGGCCATTTGGCATGAGAGAAGGGCTGACTTCCATGGAGGTCTCTTGAGAGTATTTTCCCTCTGGTGTAATAAGCCTCCAGGTTGCTGACTTCTAAGGATTGTAGCATGGCCCATCTGTCATGGAGACATTTGCTTCATCGTGTAGGAGGACAGGCAAGTGCAGTGCCAGAAAGAAAGCATTTTTCAACGCCGAGAATCTCAGGAAGACAAACCCGAAAATAATCCATCATTGCCAACGTTTTAAACAGGTTAGTCCACTGCTGTGAGGGGCATACTCCTGCTTGGGGCTGAGCTTATGAAAGTGCTCACTTTATAATTCCCTGAGGCTGGGTGGTCTCCAAACCTGGGTGAGATAAAGACCATTACCAGAGATGGCAATGGGTAAGTTAAATCACAAGCAAATAGATCCTTGGTCTCCTCTTTACTTGTTAAGGTCTCTAAAAAGTGAGAATTACACCCAATTTCCCTGAGGACTCTTTCAGGAATTTGGAATTAAGGTATACAATTAGCCAGAACAGAACTTGGACCACTGAAATTGTTCAAGATGAGGCCACTCCTACCAGCAATAAATTTCCAAATGTTCTTTAATGCGCCCCAGAGTAGAACTGAAGGAAACTTTTGGGTAAGTATATTCACAACAGGATGTGACAGACATCCTTTTGATGAAAATCACTCAGAGAGATAAAAACAGTTCTGCTCTATTTTATCAACCTCAGGACCTCAGCATGAAAATTTGCTGGGAACATTTCTAGTGCATGGCATACATATGTACCTCAAGAATTAGCTTCTCAACTATATTTAGGTGAAGGAAGGTAGTCCTGGCCCCGACTTACAAGCATGTAAGAGAATAATGATTCATTCTTAAATGTTGAATTTGTCTAGATTTTAAAGCTATTTCATTCCTTCAGAGAGTTGACAAGCTTTTCTTAAAGAATCAGGTGAAACACTGTAAGGACTAAAATGGTTCTTTGAGTTGTTTTCCCTTTTATGAGTATAAAAATAGAACCAAAGAAAAGTTATATGATTTAGATTAGGCTCTATGAGGACCTAAAACAGTAGAGCTTATGTCCTAGAGTTTAATATTGTTTTCTGTAGATGCAGAAAAGATGGAACAGCTATTCCAACATCACACATGTCTGCACTTGACATAGAAAAGCCACTCAATATTGGTGGTCTGTCCACTCAGGGATATATGATTTTAATGGACAAGGATTTCTCTTAATTCTTAAATACTCTGGCAAAATGAGACTTGTTTAAACTAGCTAAATGGAGAAATGTTGGATTCTAAACACATGTAAGATGTTCAATTTTTGTTTCTTATTTCTAAAACTCTGGACTATTAACTAATTACTGGCTGGCTGTCCTTTGCTCACTCTGCACATCCCCTGTACATCTTTCTGGCCTGACTTTCACTGTGGATAAACTAGTTGAACTGCTTGGACTCTGTTAGGGACCAGCATAGCTGAGTAGTCCAAACAATAGAATTAGCTCAACCATCAGACTTGAAGATCAAAAACGTGGCAAATATTCATTACTAAGAAAAGCCAGGCATCTCCCTTAGTCTGAATGATTCACGTCTGACAGTGAGCTATAATTGTTGCTCAGCCTGGGTGAAGTATAGGATCCCAGGCATTCTGATCAATTCTTGAGAATATGGTAAGTTTGGTACAGATGAAAGGAAAGAAGATAATAACAGAGGCAGGTTTGAGGGACTGATGACTCTGACTAAGCAACAATGTAGGCCCAAAGAAGACAAGGAGAAAAGATAGATTGTCAGATGATGTATATTATCAGTTGTGGAAAACACATAAAGACACAACAAGACCTTTAATCTTCTCTCTGAGAGATAACCGGAAAGTTGAACGATTAGCAGTATGCAGCTATGGCCGCCTTCAACCTTCTCACATGCAGTCATAAGAGATGCTGAGGATGTTCTCCTGCGTGACACTCCCTCTCACTCAGAGCAACAGTCCTGCAGGATTGAAATATGGTGAGGCTCTTAGGATACGGGTTGTCAAATGTGAGGGATTAGGTGTCTATAATGATTTTCTCAGAACATACTCCAGCAGCTAACAGGTCACACGGATACTCCATAAGTAATACATCAAACAAAAATGAATTTCAAGGGTGTGCATCTCTCTGGCTGCCTGTTTGTGGATACATTCCCTGTGAACTAAAACCAGAGTATAAGCATAATAGAATACATTTTGACTTCAAGGACTATATTTATGTTTGTATACCTTATGTATCTTTGTCACTGCCATGGCTATAAGTCAAATTCAAATATGCTAATCATGAAGGGGTATGTGTAGGTGGAGGAAGCTTTCTGTTATTTTGTGAATGAAATGTTCAGGTTTTAAATTCAGCATGCTGATGACCAAAAAATCAAAAGTTTAGTCTAAATATTAAATTGAATCATAGGTCTTACTTATTGGTTTCTCTTAATGGATTCTCTTAGCTTCCTAAGTTTAGGGTCCCTTTATTCTCTGTCACTTTGCTAACCATTTGACTTGGTGTGGACAGACGAAGACAAAAGTGGAGACCTGCCAAGTTTTAGCTTAGAACTAGAGACTGTGTGTGTTCCTGCTGTCTCCTGGAGTCCTTCTAAACTACCACGTGAAGATGTTCAGCTAGTCTAGGGATGCACCGCCACATGGAGCACAGACCATTGTCTCACATTAGATCACTGAACAGCTTGCTGGGAGAACATTGCCAAGATTAGCAAGCCTTTCTGACCTATCCACTGACCTTAAGTACATGAGCAAACTCAAGTTAGACGTAAGTACTAGCCAGCCAGCCTGAAGGTACACAGAAAGTAATAAATGCTAGTGCCTTGATCCATTGCATTCTATGTTCTTTTTACATCTTGTTTTGGTTTTATTTTTGCATAATGGCTAACTGACAGAAAGCATACTCCAGCTATATATTATTGTCTCCTGTGATTTTAGGGTCTGGCTATATAGCCCAAGCTGGTCTTTAAGTCATGATCTTTCTGTCTGGTCTTCTAGAATGCTGGGATTGTGGTCATACAGCACTCTGCCTAGTTTCTGAGGGTTTAAAATATGCTGATTTCTGTTCCATTTCCTCCCTTGCCTAAGATCCTGTTTAATCTGTCTGGGTATTGTTTTTATTTTCTTTGTTTCCCAGGTGATTCTGAAGTACAGCCAAGATTATAAACTTCTTAACCTAGAAGTTTTGTTCTGAGTCTTCAGAATATTACAATTCCAGGTGGGATATTTTCCAAACTATATCAAGATAATTAGAGATATATTTGCTTTTGCTCGCATATCACAAGAAGAATAAGAACATATCTTCCAACATGTAAAATACCTCTCTAATGGTCTTTCCAGGCAACAACACAGTAACTTGTGTGCCTAAGTCAAACATGCAGGGCTGTGGTTTGTGAGGTAGGTGAGAGAGCTTAGCCTCCAAGGTCTCTTTGCCTTTGCTGTGGATGCTAGCTTGAATACATCCAAGTTTTGACTTAATATTTAGATTGGGGCTTTGGCATATAAGTATATGAAAGTAGTAGCTCTTTGGAAGAGGAGGCAGAGGACAGACATTAAGAATATTACACTGTTTTTACTTTCTAATTATGTGTCATAGCCGGCTTGGGAGATTATGATCTAATGGGGAGGAAGAAGACTCAGTACTCTCTATTTTTTTTATTGGAGAATAAGATCCATGGAGCAAATCCTGCAGTGCCCCACCCACGGAGCATGTGTACTCCCCTCCCCACACTGCTGTGAGTATTGGCTGCCATCTTCTGACTTGCCCTCTTTCTGGAGAATCATTTCCAGCAGACAGAAGCCATCTGCTGTGCAACACCTGGGAGGTTGCATCTCCTGCTGCACCTGGAGGCAAGTTGTAGGTGACAAGCATTTAATAGACACTAAGGTCTGACCTATTTTCCTCAGTCTGGGGACAAACTTCTGGTTTGCTTTAAACTCTAAACACCCACGGGAGCAGGCTCTGTCTTCATAGAAATCTTTCATTCCCTGACTTCTTCCCTTGCCCCACTCTGCTGCTGCTTCTTCTTCTCCTTTCCCCTGCAGCCCTGGCTTCATCTAGAGTCCTTGCTCTAGACTCCCATCTTAGGTTCAGCCTTAGCCATGGCACTCCATCACAAGCTGCCTCAACATGGCTCTGTATCAATCCCTTCTTTCTCAGGGGCTCCAGGGAAGACACAATTCTCCCTCTCTGTAGTAGTTCTACACTACATAGTTCATTTTCTCAAAACTGGGGCATCATTGTGGCACTACTGTCATAAAGATTCCTCTGCCTCCAACCCTTCTAATTTCACACATCTCAGGTAACCCCCAGGTTAAGGCAGGTCCCCAATGAACTCTCTGCAAAACACTGAAGATCGAAACCCAGCACTCTTTAATGGATACCTTCCTTCTTTCTCCAACACACACTGATCTTTTACGCTTCCTTCTTCACCTAATATCACCCAAGACCTCTTCCCCTGCCCTCATGTGGAGAGCATCCTTACGTGATCTCTTTTTGCACAGTGCGCACTTTTGCCTATTGTTTTATCCATGTGTCTTTTCTCTCAACTCAAATAGTAGATCTTTTTAATAAGAAACTGTGAGTTTCTTATAACCTCTTTCATGCAATGCCACATTCAATAGATGTGTATTGACTAATGAGCTAGAAGGAAAAGTCAAGAGTTATATTTATGCTTCTCGATGCAAGAGATATACAATCTAACCTTACTGCCAGAGCACAGAAAAGGTTAACTAAGTGTTTGGGACTTGCCATTTCACAGTATCACATTTTTAACAATTATATTCTCTACAGTAAGGATGAAGTGGTCTGAAACCCTTAAATGCCAGCTTCCTAGTTAATTGTGAAGATAGATACATTTTTCCTTGTTGGTAAAAGCTACTGTTGTTCCACATAATGACTTTAACTGGAATGAAAATGAGGCAGGACAAATCAATTTTTAGCCCTTGGCAAGTTAAGTTTGTCAATACACAAAGCAAACAGCAATAGGAGCTGGTAGTTAATATTATAGTTTTATTCCAATATTGTAATATCTTCCTTTGTTCCTTCCCTATTAAATTTGAAAGTCTATAATTAGCATGGTTTATTCAGCCAATGTAAAGGTCATCTCCATACCATTAAGAACATCTTATTATTCTAAGGATAGTGTGGGCAAGGGGTAAAATGTAAGACTAACACTAGCAAGTGGAATGTGATTTCACTTCTATTCAGTTAAGGTTAGCTGGAAATGCATCTCGGAGGCAGAGGAATAGAGCTAACACAAAAGAATTAATGCCCACATCAAATTACCCTAACAATTTCCTATCGAAAGACTAGACTTTTTTAAGTTTCCTCTGTAAATCTGAGTGGTCACTGGCTTTAATATAATGTAAGCCGGCTCCCTATCCCTCTATGACCTATAAGAGATTTTTTATCTGTGTCATGAGTAAAAGGGGACACAGATGGTACAGGCTGAGAAAGCAACTTTAGACCAAAGGCACTTTAGAAATAGGAGTGGCTAAGAAGGACAGCATAAACAAGGTAGTTGCGGAAAAGGTACCCAGAACCACAGAAGTGTGTGACAAACTGGGGAGTGAAAAGGTCATTGTAAAGATGAGCTAGCTGTACCGGGTCTGATACTCAAGGGAGCAAACGTTAAAGATGAGACAGGCAGGCAAGTGGATCCTAAGATCTCAAGCTTGGATACCTAGAATAAAAGAAAGATAGTAGACACAGAAAGGACATCAGAAGGGGAGTACTGGCAAAGCTCATCCAATACTTGAGCCCTCTAATAGCTGGTCAGTAGGCCTTCCAGAAGAATTTGAAGAAAGACTTAGTATTTGATGTTATATAACTAAATGCAAACATCCGATTTCCACAGTGACACCATTGTGAGCACAGCCACAAGCCAGCAGCCCCATCTGAAAGACTGTAAGAAATGTACTTAGACTCTGCCTGAGCTACTGACTTGAGATCAAGGTCACAATGTATGTATCTCAATAGTCCTCAGATGATTTTAAGCACCATTGCTGAAGTTTAGGAAGTAGTAGGCTCGGAGGCTGATGGAATCACCAACACTAGGGCAGTTACACATATTAATTCACAGCAATTGGCAGGCACAGAACTTGCACAAACCTAAGCCACACAATCTCCAAGCATGAAGGTGGGGAGGGTATCTTGAAATACCACCACCAGCTGAGGAGCTATTGCCATTCCATAGTTTCTAGGAGAGGGAAAACCAGTTTTCTTTAATGGTGTGACACATCATCGGTCTACAAGGTCCTGGTAGGCTCCAGTCTCAAGATTAGTTGGGTAACATAAGCTGAACTCACTGAAAAGTGATAACAGTATAAAACAATTCAAAGTCGGGTAGACTGGCAGGTAAAGATGGAAAGGTTACATATAGGAGGAACAGGTATCAGGGTGATCAAAATACACTGTACAAAATTGTCAAAGGAATTTGTAAAAGCATTATTTTTTTTAAAAGAAAGTATATATCCCAAAGGGGAAAAATGTTTGCATAATGGAAAATTTCTTCAGAGGCCCAAAAATCAAGCAATGTAACAAAAGATTCTCAAAGGAATTGGAAGAAAAAAAATAGAGTACATTTCATCACCAGAATCAAGAAAAGATAAAATTCCCTGTGCACTTAATCTTAGACTGTTTTTGACAGAGTGTTAAATGCTGTGTGAAGATACAAGATAGAGTCAGTAGTCCCAAAAAAGATCCTCTTGTTGGTGAACCAAAAATTGATTTGTTTTAACAAAATCAGATTTTGCTCACTTTGAGAGCACACAGACAGGCACATACAGACATACACATGCATGTGCATGTGCATGTTAGTGAATGGTGTCATGATACATGATAATAGCAGTGTCCAATCTTTCAGCTGTGCTTTGGCCTCTGTGCCAAGAGCATGTGTCTTTCTTTAATCCCATACCAAATGGAAAAACCATTCATCTAAGAAGCTGCAACACAATAAATACTGACAATCTGCAGTGGGTTCCAGAAGGAAATACAGAGAAAATCTGCCCTTGCTCACCTATAATTTATCAACGTTATTATTTCTCACACAAATATTGCATTACGCTGTTTTAATAACTTTCTTCCAGCAAATGAATTTCTCTTGAATGTAGACTAATAACAGGCACGAAACAAGTTCTCTCTGGTCCCCAACGCTGAAAGAAAATTACTTCCACACATTATAGCGCAGTAATGGCAACATTTAGTGTAAACCCCATCATCAGAATGATCACAGAATGATCTGGAGAGTGCCTATTTCCACAGAACACTGAGCTAGGCTCATAATTCTGAAGAGAAGTGTTTGGCTTTGTGCAAGGTACTAGCTAAGCTATCTGGAAACTCTAGTTTCTCTCAGCTGATGGGGGCTAGGGACATACTGTCAAGAACTCACCTCTCTTCATTTATTTTGATTCCACACAGAAGCCTGTTTGCTCTGTCTCAAGGCGGAGAGGTCTTTGTCTGCTGAACAAGTTCTTTTTTGCTCCCTCCTTGCTGAGTGCCTTCCTGTTGTTCTAAGGTTTGGTCAAATCCCTATTGTCCTACAGAGAATGTTGGCTCTCAAGCCAAAGAAAAACTGTACACACATAGCTGCGTAAGAAAGCCTGGTAAAACAAACTTAGGGCTGTTTACTCTCTTCTCCAAGGCCATAGTGACTACGGTACTTAGTGGCCAATGAATATTAGCTCTTGTTATTGTATGGTAGATGTCTTTTATGGTACTACATAAATAGAGGGATAAAAAAATGGCCTGGTCTCAATGAATCCCCACTATATGAGCCAGGCTTCCTTGATTAAATCATTAATCCCTCAACTCTCTCTCATTCCTTAATAATTTGGGCTAGTAGGTTATAGTTTACTTAGGTTCTTTTCATCTCAAATAGTCCCTATACTCATATACCCTTGCCAGAGTCCATGATACTTTCCTGCTTCTGAAATTCATTATAAATTACTTATAAAACTAACTGTAAAATGCTCTCTTGTATAAACCAAATGAATAAAACTTAGAGTAATGTGCACTCTCTGCTAAAATTTGAAGGTTTTATCTTTTGTCAAAATAGAATGAACAACCAGGAAAATGATATACCAACGTTTTCACAAATAAGAACTTCCATCAACATCTACATGAAAAACTAGAATGTAGCCAGGTGGTGGTGGCGCATGCCTTTAATCCTAGCGCTTGTGAGGCAGAGGCAGGCAGATTTCTGAGTTCGAGGCCAGCCTGGTCTACAAAGTGAGTTCAAGGACAGCCAGAGTTACACAGAGAAACCCTGTTTCAAAAAAACAAAAAACAAAAAACAAAAAACAAAAAAAAACAAAACAAATAAACAAACAAACAAAAACTAGAACCTGGCGGGCAGCATTGCAGGGCTTCTAACCATATTGTGCTCTTTAATTCTGCAAAGAAAATATGCTAAAAGATGCTGGTGCATCCTGACACTCTGGTAATGTAAATCAGTTGAGCTGTTATGGACATCACCATGGAGATTCTGTTCAAACAGGGTGTGTGATATGGATCGGTATGTAAAGGCGAGTGCGGCCAAGCCTAAGGACCTGACTTAGGTCCCTGGAACACATATGCTGGGAGCAGAAGAACAACTCTGCGAAGTTGTCGTCTCACCTCCATGTGTGTATCTGAGTTACACACAGATGTAGGTACACATACACACATGCACATGCACACTAACATCCATATATACAGGCACACACACACATATTCAAAGATACACAACTAAATAAAAATAGAACTAATATGTGACCCAGCTATCCCACCATGGCTGGTTGTGTACCTCAAGGAATTAACCAGCATTTAGAAGAGATAACTTCACATCCTCGTTTATTGAAGACTAATTTACAATAAAGAATATATGGAACCATCAACAGGAGACTGGATGAAGAAAACATAACATGCATATATATGTGTTTGTGTTTGTATGTGTGATACATACACACACACATATATATACATATATATATATATATATATATATATATATATATATATGTTTTACTCTTTCATAAACAAATTTATATCCTTGGTGGGAAAGTAGATGGAACTGGAGATTATAATATTAAGCAAAGTCTTACCAAGACATGACACTTAATATGGGCATGGAGAGCATGAAATTAAAAGGGGACTCTTAGACACATGAAGAGCAGAAACAGGATGTGGATTTTAAGAAAAAGCAATAGACAGGGTAAAAATCATCAAAGTATATATCATTTACACATATGGAAATGTCATGGTGTAATTCATTTCTCCATAAAGTTAAGATAAGCTAACAGAAATGAATGGATCTGTTATAAGCACATAAGACACTTTTTGTCGAGAAGTTTGGCTTCTTATTAAAAATTATGCCAACAAGAGCAACAGAAATCAAGTTAAGTAACCAAAGTCAATAAAAAGCATTCCAGATGGAAAATGTAAAAAAGATGGACTGAGGTAAAGAAGCTTCCTGTTGAAACTCTCCAGAACGCCAGGTCCTAGCATCCTGTGATGCCTACACTAATCAATTACCTGGAAGATGCTCCAATGCAATAGCCTATTTACAGCAAGCTTGCATCTAAATGCCTATTGTTGCTGTGACTTTCAAGAGGTCCCCTTCTTGAGCCACACTGTGTTGAGGCCAGCCACATGCATTTTTACAGTTTGCCTCTCAAATTTGCAGCACTTTTTTTTCCCCCTGCTTGCCTGGTGGAAACATTTTCAATACAGACAGACCACATGAGCATTGGGAATGGCAGTCAGTGAGCTGAAGCAGACAGAGTTGCCTTTCTTGTGCCGTTGTTTGAAACATGTTTCTATGCTAAGTTCCAGAGACATTTGCAAAGCGCGCACATTGTCCCGACACCTCTACAGTAGCTTTAGACATAAAAAGACTCCATTAACATCCATCCTCACAGCTTTGACCTCTAAAACCATATCTAAGAAAAATGGTTTGAAAATATAAATCGTTTACTTTTTTACTTTGGCTTGAGCTTTCAAAAAATTAAAAGAAAAAGAAAAGAAAGCAAAGAACTTTTAGATCCTTTTGCGAGGAAGGACTGAGGGCTTGCTGGAGATGGCATTCCTCTGAATTTGGAAAAATACAGAGTGAAATAAATGTCTTCCCCCAGTTGCCCCTCCTGCTAGAGCTGTAGAAACAGAGTAGAAAAGAAAGATGGGGGAGGGGAGACAGAACGGAAGAAAGCAAAGCAGGCTGTATGAGTGTCTGTGTCTGACTGTCCTAGATCCCTGGGCCTGCAGAGCAGTGGATGCTCACATGAGAATTCACCTGATAATCTGTGTGTTTATTGGCATTATCTCTTCCTACCAAATTCTCTCCTACTGAAACTAAAGCATGAAATCCTGGGGAGGGAGATGTGCGCACATTAACTAGGGACGAGTGGAGAGCTGAACACTAATTCCAGAATAGCCAAGGAGGCCCATTTCAAGCTGAGAACCAAGGAGGTGCGAACTCCAGGACTTCATCTGCAAAACCAGAAATGTTGGTTGTTTTGGTTTGTTGTTGTTTTGTAAAGTTTTCTTTTCTTTTACTAGCGAGTGAAGTAAACATGTTTTGTTTGTCTTGTGAACCAAATGCTGAAGAATCTGGAGGGTTTGAGAGTGAAAAGGAAGTGACTTCCTGGCCATTTTCTGAACCATAGGGAGGGAAATGAGACCTTCTGTGCTTAAGTTAATGAGAAGAAACCCAGGAAATCTGTCATCAAAGGAAAAACACATATAACCTTCTATTGGAACTTCTAAGAAGATAATGCACTGGGATGTTTGTTTACAGCAGCCAGGTCCTGTCTTGGCAAAACAAACAGGAGTTCCTAACTCCGTTTTTTTTCATTGACCCTACATATGGCACACAAGAAGGATTTTTGGTGTGTTCTTGTTTGTTTGTTTTTTTCTGGTTTTGTTGTTGTTTTGGTTTGAGATTTTTGCTTTGTTTTGTTTTTAGTTGGATAGTTGGTTTGTTTTGATTTTATATGTATGTCTGGGTACCTGCATGTATGTATGTGAGTTCCTGGTGCCACTGGAAGTCAGAAGAGGGTGTAGGATATCCTGGAAATGGAGTTATGGGTAGTTGTGAGGTCACCATGTGGTACCGGGAACCAAATTTGAGTCTTCTGCAAGAATAGTAAATGCTCTTAACCACTGAGCAATTTCTTCAGCTTGGAGACAATCTTTAAGATTTCTCAACCCAAACAACAATCACCCTTGTCACCACCATTGAAAAAGGAAGAAAACAAACACCGAAATTAGAAGTTATATCCAGGATTACAGACATGATCATAGGATGCTGGGGCAGTGTCAGTGGCCAATGATGATATGAACAAAGGTAGTCCCAAAATCCTCTAGGAGAGGACAGGAGGTCCCAGAGAAATTCTCATTGGAGCCCTTCTTCCCATTCCACATGTGTACCCTGAATTTAGGTTCCATGCTGGGAACTGCAGAGAGGAAGGAACCTAAAGAAAGAGACTGTGGCCTTCAACTCAAAGCATCTCTTCAATGCCCATAACAATTCAATATGTACGTTGAAGTTGTAATATTTTGAAACAAAAGGGAGGAGTTGTCTTTAAAAAAATGGGGCCTGAAAGCAGTCAGAAGCTACACTCAGAGAAGACCCAGGAGCATTGCTTGTCTTCATACCAATGTGGCCTCACAACAGCAGCCTGGGGAGCCCTTCTGGTGATAAGGAGAATGGTTACTTCCTCAGATCCCTTCCTACCTATGAGGCTGGAAGATCCAGGATATAGATGCAAGCATTCTCTAGTATGGGTTGGGAAAGCATGCTTGTACCCTGAAAATAAGGTGTCCTCACCCAGCCTCTTTTAAACAACCAAAACTATTCAAGAACCCCATCCTATTCCTTACATATGCGTCCTAATACTCAGTACCCCAAAAATCCTGCAGTGTCTCCCACAGTCTCTCCTTCAGCTCTGTTCTCCATTTTATGATGCTGTCATTGAAAAGGGAAGAAATTATCTTTTATCCTATGCTGGTCCTCTTCTATACATTTCCCAGAAGTGAATCATTTTTAAGCCTTCTCTGAAATAGGCAAACAAAACAAAACAAAACAAGATCTTTCTGGTTTCTGGCTGGGCCTGGACGTGATCCTGTACCACACCTCTCCATACCCAAATTTCTCTCAGAGAAAACTGGTCTCCCAGGAGTACTGACACACAGTCTTGCAAGAGGGACAAGCCATAGTCAGAGACAACAAGAGCAGCTAACACCAGAAATAACCAGATGGCAAAAGGCAAGGGCAAGAAGATAAACAACAGAAACCAAGGCTACTTAGCATCATCTGACCCCAGTTCTCCCACCACAATGAACCCTAGATATCCCAAAACACTAGAAAAGCAAGACTCTGATTTAAAATCATTGCTCATGATGATGATAGAGGACTTTAAGAAGGACACAAATAACTCCCTGAAATAAATACAGGACAGGACCGGCAGTGGTGGCACACGCCTTTAATCCTAGCACTTGGGAGGCAGAGGCAGGTGGATTTCTGAGTTCAAGGACAGTCTGGTCTACAGAGTGAGTTCCAGGACAGTCAGGGATATACAGAGAAACACTGTCCCAAAACAAACAAACAGACAAACAAACAAACAAAAAACAAAAAAGAGAAAAGAAAGAAAAAGAAAAAGAAATATAGTAGAACATAGGTAAAAAACTAGAAGCCCTTAAAGAAGAAACACAAAATTCCCTTAAAGAATTATAGGAAAACATAATCAAATAGGTGAAGGAATTGAACAAAACATCCCAGGATATAAAAATAGAAATAGAAACAATAAGAAAATCACGAAGGGAGAAAACCCTGGAGAAAACTAGGAAAGAGATCAGGAGCCATAGATGCAAGCATCAACAGAATATAAGAGATAGAAGAAAGAAGCTCAGGTGCAGAAAATACCATAGAAAACATTGATACAACAGTCAAAGAAAATGCAAAATGCTCCTAACCCAAAACATCCAAAAAATTCTGGACATAATGAGAAGACCAAACATAAGGACAATAGGTATAAAAGAGAGTGAAAATTCCCAACTTAAAGGGCCAGTAAATATCTCCAACAAAATTATGGAAGAATACTTCCCTAACCTAAAGAAAGAGATAGCCATAAATATACAAGAGGCCTACAGAACTCCAAATAGATTGGACCAGAAAAGAAATCCCTCCAATATCATAATAGTCAAAACACCAAATGCAGAAAACAAAGAAAGAATATTAAAAGAAGCAGTAAGGGAAAAGGTAAGGTAACATATAAAGGCAGACCTGTCAGCTGTCAGAAATACACCAGACTTCTCAGAGACTATGAAAACTAGAAGATCCTGGGCAGATCTCATACAGACCCTAAGAGGACACAAATGCCAGCCCAGGATATTATTCCCAGCAAAACTCTCAATTACCATAGATGGAGAAACCAAGATATTCCATGACAAAAAAAATTTACACAATATCTTTCCACAAATTCAGCAATATAAAGGATAATAGATTGAAAACATCAACACAAGGAGAGAAACAGCACCTTAGAAAAAACAAGTTAGTAATCTTCTTTCAACGAACCCAAAAGAAGATAGCCAAACAAACATAAAAATAACATCAAAAATAACAGGAAGCAATCACTATTCCTTAATATCTCTTAACATCAATGGACTCAGTTCTCCAATAAAAAGACATAGACTAACAGACTGGATATGTAAACAGGCCTCAGAATTTTGCTGCATACAGGAAACATACCTCAGTGTCAAAGACAGACATTACCTCAGAGTAAAGGGCTGGAAAACAATTTTTCAAGCAAATGGTCCCAAGAAACAAGCCAAGAGTAGCCATTCTAATATCAAATAAAAGCAAATTTCAACCAAAAGTTATCAAAAGAGAAAAGGAAGGACACCTCATACTCATCAAAGGAAAAAAAAATCTACCAAGAACTCTCAATTCTGAACATAAATGCTCCAAATGCAAGGGCACTCACATTCATAAAAGAAACTTTTCTAACATCCAAAGCACACATTGTACTCCACACAATAATAGTGGGAGCCTTAACACCCCAATCTCACCAATAGACACATCATGGAAACAAAAACTAAACAGAGACACATTGAAACTTACAGAAGTTATGGACCAACTAGTTTTTAACAGATATCTATAGAACATTTCATCCTAAAACAATACAAGATAACTTCTGAGCACCTCATGGTACCTTCCCCAAAACTTACCATTTAATTGGTCACAAAAGAGGCCTCAACAGATACAAGAAGATTGAAATAATCCCATGCATCCTATCAGATCACCATGGACTAAAGCTGGTCTTCGGTAGCAACAGAAACAACAAAAAGCCCAAATACACATGGAAGCTGAAAAACACCCTACTCAATGATAACTTGGTCAAGGAAGAAATAAAGAAATTAAAGACCTTTTAGAATTTAATGAAAATGAAGCCTCAACATACCCAAACTTATGGGACAAAATGAAAGCAGTGCTAAGAGGAAAACTGGAGAGAATATACACTACGAGCTTGATGGCACAACTGACAGCTCTTGAATAAAAAGAAGCAAATATACCTAAGAGAAGTAGATGGCAGGAAATAATCAAACTCAGGACTAAAATTAACCAACTAGAAACAAAAGGATCACAAAACCAGGAATCGGTTCTTTGAAAAAATCAACAAGATAGATGAACCCTTAGCCAGACTAACCAGAGGGCACAGAGACAGTATCCAAATTAACAAAATCAGAAATATAAAGGGAGATATAATACCAGAAACTGAGGAAATTCAAAAAATCCTCAGATCCTACTACAAAACCCTATATTTAACAAAACTGGAAACTCTGGATGAAATGGACACTTTTCTAGACAGATACCAAATGCCTAAATTAAATAAGGATCAGATAAATGGTTTAAATAGTCCCATAACCCCTAAAGAAATAGAAGCAGTCATTAAACATCTCCCATCCAAAAAAAAAAGTCCAGGACCAAATGGGTTTAGTGCAGAATTCTATCAGACTTTCAAAGAAGACCTAATACCAACACTCTTCAAACTCTTCTACAGAATAGAAACAGAAGGAGCACTACCCAGTTCATTCTATGAAGCCACAGTTACACTGCATATTCTCCCTTGGAGATGGAACTGTTTCTGTCTAATCAAGAACCTGTCACAATTTCCTTTCATAGAGGACTTCATAAGAGATTTTTTTTCTACTTCTGTCATGTTTAATGTTCCAAATAGATATAAAAAAAATGGTTGTATGCATACTACTTTTAGCTTCAGAGGATATCATGTATATTTAAGAGGAATTTAGCTATTTTAAATTATTTTGATTACTTAAAAATGTCAATATTTATTTGTATATTTTAAAATAAATTTTATTAGTTTAATAAAAAATTTTATTAGTTTAATAAAAAAATTTAAAGTAAACAACAGAAAATGAAGGGAATCTCCAGGCTAATGTTCCCTCATTGACTTTAAAGAGATCTATTCAAGGATAGGATATCAATTGGAAGCTGACTTGATGTAAATTGTTAGGACTCCACCCATATCTACTAAATAGATATGCATTTATCTATTTTGAACTACACTTTGAACCATTCAAACCAACCATCCCATTTCAGATCACTTCTAGGCCATGAATGTTGCTTTTGAGTTATGATGCTTCTAGAGACCCAGGCAGTCCCTGCTTGTTGAGTTGCACCAAAGGCTGGTATCTTAGGATAGAAGCCTTAACATTCCATGGTGCCAATGCCTCCAGTAGCTTCTGGTCAGATCCATCAGTCATGTAGAAAAGCCTCAGTTCATTTTGGTTACTAAGGGGGTTGGGGATTTAGCTCAGTGGTAAATCCAGTGCCTAGCAAGCGCAAGGCCCTGGGTTCGGTCCTCAGCTCTGTTAAAAAAAAAAAAAACAAAAAACAAAAAACAAAAAAAAAAACAAGGTAACTGGCATTTTGGTTACTAAGATAGTTTGCTTGTATTGGGATACTAAGTTCTCCCTCTGTAGCCCTAGACCTTTCTGGTGTGTATTTATAAGGAGGGAAAATACAAGGGCAATTTCAATACAATCAACATTTACATACACATCCAGAAAAGGTGTATCCTACCAGACGGTGGGAATATTATCCAACTGTACTGTACTGGTCTGAGTGGAACAATATTCCTGACCAGAATGACAATCTTATTTCTAGGTTCTTCACGTTACTCATATAGACCATGGACCAGCAGTATAGCATCATCTATGAGCTTGTTAAAGTTTTGACCTCAAACTTCATTCCAGACATACCAAGCCAAAATCTGATTTGCCCCCCCCCCCAGGAACTTAGTAGCTTGGTATACTCATTAATATTTGAGAAGAGGTCAGCTTACACAATGGTTCTCATCCTAGGCTGCAAGTAAGAGCCATTTGGGAATATATTAGGAGAATTCTGTAGACTGTCATTTAAATTAGTATACAGTACGACTTGGACATTAGCATTTTTTTAAAGTTGCAGCTATTTCTAATGAGAAGATTATATTTCTAGGTAGACCAACAGACTTGGAAATATTAGATCTTTGGGTTGAAAAATTGTATGTGGTTTAAAGGTATAAAACAGGAGAAGTAAGTAAGTGTACATACCAAACACATTCTAAATGGAGTTCATTTGATTGTAAGAGTATCACTGAGAGTCTGCTTCCAGTGGACCCTTCTCTTGGCCTGCTGGACTCTTCTGTAAGAGGACACCAAGATAGGTAATGATAAATTTATTTGCTTTACAGTTCCTAACATGCTTACACATTCCATATCTATTCAGGTCTGCTTTCTGCTCCAAGTTTCCTTGTCTTTTCTAAGAACCACACACACCCTGGGATATACCTAGTCATTAAGGTAGGGTTTGTATGTTGTAAACACCTCTGATGGGTCCTACTTTGAGTGCCTCTGCATTGGAGACCACATTTCTAAAATAGGAACACCCAAACCAGAGCTACCCTTGTGACCAACAATGAAAATCGAATCTTTGAAAGTTTACTAAATTCATACAGGATTCAAAAGAAAAAGATTATGAAAATAAAAATCAAGGGGGCACATTGAATATATGTGATGATTTGGAAAAATGTGAAAACTAAGATACATTTTGTCTTTAATGACAGAATTTATAATGGGACATTAGGAGATGCAAATAGAGATTCTGACATAATGAAACTTTCCATGGGATTTGGAATTGACTCACACTAAAAGCAAATATCAACATAGGAAATCCTATGGGTTTCACAGACTCTGCATGAACAATTTATAAGATTTTGTCCTTTCTCCAGCCCTGTTCAGACTTAGCTCTGTGAGTAATGAACTAGAGGGTAATAGATAAATAATTGGTAACGTAGTATTGCTGCTTCCAACATGGCAGCTTCTAATGAAGAAGAGTAGTTAAGACAGAGCCTTTTTAATGTAACCTGTAACCGTGAACTCTCGTTCTCAGAACTAGAAGGCTCCTTGAGACAATGAAAAGGCAGGCTGTCTAGTTACAAGGGCAGAGACTTTGCATCAACTATGTCATGACTCCTATGTTAAATTTTCCATCTAATATGACTTGGGGGGGGGAAATGTACATGCCTATTTCTCATATAGTTCACCTGTAAGACAGAGAAAGGGGTCTTGGATTCCTCTCTTTTCCCATCTGTTGTCAACATTGGGTATTATATAGGTGAAGCATAGAGTGAAGTATGCATTGGGAGGATTTCTTACTACTCTGTGTCTGGGAATGATCTCCTGTTCTCAACTTCACTGACTTCAATCTCCACACCATCATCATTGAAACATCCAGACACATCTTCCCCGCATACACACATAGCAGCATCTCTCAGGCTCAGCACCTTCTATCACAGAACAGGTGGCTAAAGTAGTACAATAAACCACGTTTCTGCATAACTGCTTCTGTCATGCATTCTATATCAGAAACTTTTTTAATTCAGAGACTATCTCATCCTTATCAACCCCTAGCACCCAATTCAATACCTGCTCACAGTTGACTTGTGATGAATCTTTGTAGAATAAGTGAATTCACACAAGTATGGGAGTGGTCTTTAGAATCATCGGGTGCCCTTCCCAAACCCCAAATACCTTATTGTTGGGTCACAGGATGACACAGGATATTCTTATCAGTCACTTGCCTGTGCAACTCTTTATCCATCATTATCCCCCCATTCTGAACTCTCAGGTAGCTTTGCCCTGCTTTTACCTGAGGGTAAGAAAAATTCTCAAGTTCTTGCATAAATTCCAACATGCTCTTGCAATGAGCTTTAGTGAGATGAAACCCACTTACATGGTAATTCGGAAGAAGTTCAGAAAGGTATTTTCTTCATTTAGATCTCTCTGTCTCTCTGTCTCTGTCTCTTTCTCTCTCTGTCTCTCTGTCTCTGTCTCTGTCTCTCTCTCTCTCTCTCTCGCTGTGTGTGTGTGTGTGTGTGTGTTTGACATACATGCCATTGATAACATTGTAGAGTAAGTTCTCTCCTTTTACCTCCATATAAGGTCTAGGGATCAAACTCAAGTGATCAGGCTAGCTGCTCAAGTCCTTTTATCTTCTGAGCCATCTCTCTAACTCCCTATTGAAAAAAATATGAAAATAGAAAGGCAAAAGGACCTAGTTACTTTCCAAAAGTTCTCTTCAAACAAGGATATGGAAACGTTTTCCAATTTTGGCCAATGGAACCTGACCACAAATCTAGAGACTAGTTAGGGTTAGAGAAAACTGTATTGCTGAAAAAAAAATTCAAAAGAGAATCATCATTCTTTTATTCAGCTGGATGTTGCCATGGTTACATGTGATGCCTGAAACTAACAGCCAGCCTGTAATCATAACAAGAATCTAGTAAGGCAACTATGCAGGGCAGATAGAAGGATCCTTAATGACATCAGTGGGCCACTGTCACATCTTTGGATACACCTATTTCTAGATTTGTTTATAAGCGGTGTAGTACACATTCCCACTGTTCACTCGCAGTGGGGATGTGGACTTGGTTGCTTGTAGCTGAAACATCTTGATACAACAGGAACGTTAATTGCCTTGACCAAGAAACTGAATTGCAGTTAGCAACACAAAGGGACTAACATTAAAGCAGAAAAAAAAGGGAGCTAACATTATCGGCCCATGATGGGCATCACATTATATCAACAATAATGCAGAAAATACCTCATTAAATCCTCAGCATACCCTAGGAGGATGATAGGGATGTTCTGTTTTATAAAAGAAAACACAGAAAGGTAAAATAATTTACCTAAGGCGAGATAGTAAGTAGCAGTTTTAGAAGCATAACTCATATTGGTTCAATTGTAGCAGAAAGGGGGACTTGGTGTGCCACATGCAGACAGAGTGGGTATTCCATTACCATTACGTCATCCTTTTGTCTGGCTGTGTGCTTCTGATCTTTTCCTGTGAACTGGATTTTGTAGGGAGACTGAGAAGCATATGGAGAATGATGCTCTCAGAAAGATAGCAAGATTGTGCAGAATGGTGACAATATTAAGGCTGAAAACATCCTGGAGGACTTTGCATAAAACATAAGAGCTGACCAGGGCAAACACAATTCTTGCTGAAAAAGGAATACATGAGCCTGCACATTATCAGTATTTTTGCATTTATCAATAAGTTTCTTGATTTATTTATGGCATAATTAAGGAAAAGATTTAACAATGAATTGTATCTGGTTTGGACTGGATAAAATATATACCCATTTACTTTCCTCAGACCTTGGAAGTTTCAATATTCCATAATTGTATTTTTAATGACAGAAGATTCATCTCAGCTCATTGTGTATGCATCGCATGATTCACCACACATTTATATTGGAGTAAATGAACTTGTTCATTATACATAGTCATCTTTTTGTTGTGCAGTGTTTCCATTTTTGAAAGCCATGTAATCACTTCATTGTGGTGTTGGGAATTGTCATTATAGAATGCCTAAAATTTTCAAAGGATACAATTTAGGGATTTTGATCTTATGGCATAAATATATGCCTGACACGTAATATGAAGAAACTTACTCCAGATGGCTGCTCAAAACAGATAAATCAAATTTCCCAGTAGTAACAAACTAAAACCTCAAATTTGGTTTTTTTCCTTGATTAAAATAACCAGAACATCTATGTTAGTTAAATGTGCTAAATGTGGGAAAATTAGAGTCCTTGATTCTATTTTAAATTAGATTTTCTGGGCACTTAGGATGGTTTTGGGGAGGGCAGAGTGTCTACTGAAGGTGAGGGCCTTCCTTCCCGAGAAGGATCTGAATTCAATTCAGTTTCATCCCTGTTGTACCAGTTGATGTAGAAATTCAGCATGCTCCAGTTTCACAGGAACTGTCATAGTGCACCCCACCCCCACCCCGCCCAGGAAAAAGACAATGCCTTTTCTTCCATCCTCCCCCAAGCTATCCTTATAGGCCTTTCAAACATGGGCAAAAACAGAACACGCTGGAAAAAGTTGATGAGAAAAGAAACACATTGCTTCAGCAAAACAGATAAGCTTTGAGGTCGGAGAAGGCCGTGCTTCTTGATGACGCCTGCAATAGCCCTGTCCTGAGCACGTGAAGCACATCTCAGGTGCATTAACATGCAGCTAGGCCTCCTGCTCAGTTGCCAGCAACTGTCCTCCGTTCTGCAGGTAGTAAAGGTGAAGCTCTTTGAAATAATCCTCTCCTGCGCAGAATGGGAAGTCATGTCGATTGAAGCAGTGCATTGCCCAGATCTTCAACTCCTCGAGAGAGGTGCCAGTTAGTCTTCCTTTGAAAGACTTTGCGCATTCCGTTCCCTGTAACACTCCGGTGAGATCAACAGACACCTTCCTTTGCCCCCACCTATTTTATACGACCAATTCTCCTGGCCATAGGGCTTCCGTGTGTTCCTGAAATCGTCCAGTACCCATGTTACTGGGAGCTTGGATCACTTTTCCATCCAATGAAAAGTAAAGGTGAGAGTACTGACTTCCTGAATAAGGGAGAAGAAATACAAGATTAGTGCTGATGAGTAGGCTAGAAACAGGAAGAGGAATACAGGTGGTGAATAGAAATTAAAACTAATATGTCCTTGATTCTAAGGGTAGGACTGAGTATATATTTAATACAACTATTTTACTTTAGAAATACTGGGTTTAAAAAGGCAGCTTTCTTCTTATTTTGCTGATTCTGATTGTATGAAGAAGTATTACAATAAAAAAAAACATACAGAAGTGTTCACAAACTCACCCAGAATTTCCTCCTTTGTAGTAAAATCCTTTCCGTAGATGTGACAGTTCCACAAGACTGTGGCCACCCATTACAGCCCACTGGGGCCCATTACTGCAAAAGTCCTGACTGACTATATTCTTCTCATCAATCAATTATCTCAAATCAGAAACGCTGGGGAACACTTAAAACTCTCTGTTTATCAATAGCTTTAGTCAATGTCAAATTATACCATATGGCACTTAATGTATCCATTAATCCTTATATAGAATTATAATACAAGGAACATATTCTATCAATTCCTCACATCCTTTCTAATGGATGTTGTAATAGATGGCATGGATATGCTGCATAGGAGGGATCTATTCACCCACTGATGCTTGACAAATGTCTGCCTGTGACTTTCATTAATGCCTAACAAGGTTATATTCAAACTCTCACACACTGAAAGAAAGCTATAAATATAGTGTTTTTATACAGAGATAACCTAAAACAAATCCATAGCTCATTTGCAATGAATATACAATATAAACACTCATAAGATAACGTATAATAGCAAGTCCAAAAGTAAATATGATTGCAGTATCTCATCTAAAACATCTGCAGTGGGCAGCACAGGCCTTGATACACCGGGGACATGCCTGACATTGTCGCTTGCAACCCGTTATTCCTTCTTGCTGGTGTCTCTGCTGAGCTAAGTTCTTTCAACTGGAAAAAAAAAGGCAATGTGTGAGCTGCTTGGCTACATGAAATCGGGCTGCACAGAGCCCCGTCTGATGTCCGGCTGAGATCCATTACCCCTTTGGGGGAACTTGTCATTATTAAGGAAAGGGGAGCTGTTATCACTGGGCAGTCATGCCTCTTATCTACACAGCAAGTCACTGGCTTAGCCACATTTTCTGCTAATTAAATTCACTGTGGGAGATTCTCAACATGTGTGTCCATGGGAAATGGATCTGAAAATCTGGATGATGCCCCTAATTGCTTCTGGTAACCAGGTTATGAAACTGGCACTGCCATACCTGGAGAAAGCAGCTAGATAAGGGTGTCTACATGTCAGACTATATGGGCTTCTGCAGCCTACAGCGGGAAAAGCAAAAGCCAGACTCGGCTACAACTGGGCACATTCTGAACAAGGCCTGTCGCTTTGTGCTTTTCAATCACGTATCCGGAGAATGCAGCAAACAGGAAACTGGGAAGAGGCATAGTGGGAAATGAGCACATGCGGTTTGCCTAAGCTGCACTGAGATCTCTCAGGCCTCGACCTCAGCAAGCCACCCAAAGTGCGGTCAACACACCAACAGACTCACCATCACCTGGGACCTTGTCCAAAGTTCAAACTCACAGGTCCTGCCTCAGAAGTGCTTGACCAGAATAACTGGAGGAGTGGAGCCCAGGAATCTGAGATGGAGCAGAATACCTTCCACATGATTCTAAGGTCCATTAAAACTTAAGAAGGCCTGGCTTCAAGTGCACAATAGTGAAGGTAGATGACTTTGTCATAGAATCTGCCATTAGGGAGACCTGTAGCCTAGGTTGTCTCAGTTTCTCCTTGTTTTGGTTAGGATATGCTCTCTACCACCACTCCAAAGCTGAGCAGCTTAATTCAACACAGGTTCCTTGGGTTGGCTGGACTCAGGAAGTTTCCCCTACTGTTCTATTAAAGCAGATAGTAGCATAAGATTGAGTCCCAGAAATAAGTGACTTGGCTAGAAAACCAACATGACTACTGTGTTCACAAGCCCAGTATTCGAACAGTAACAGCTGTCAAGGCATCCCTCTTTCTCACAGACACCCACTGTGTCTGGTAGAAGCAGAAGCTACCTCATAGCATGGGCATCCCTCTTATCCAGTGGCTGATCTTTTTTTGAGTATAAACTATAAGAGGCCTGAATGGGAGCTGGAAGGTCTTTTTAGGGTTTGTGTCTGATTTATCACAACCCCACTTCTATCATATTTTTCTGACCGAAAGGCAAGTCATAGGGACAACCCAGGCTCAAGGAGAGAGGCCTACATAATCTTGGAGGAGGTCATTTTTATAAAGCAGCTGCCATATTTATTAACTGAAGGAGACCTATATCCCTTAAAAGCCTTCATGGTTGTTATGTCCTCTGATTCTCTGATGAAGGACGTCCATTACATCTGTCGTGCAGAGCCCCATCTCTCTAGGCTATCATCATTGCTCATTTAGCACTAAGCACATGCAGTCTCGCGTTGTGATTTACCTTCTAAATGTAGTTCCTCTGACTTCCAGACTTGACTATAAGATCCTCAAGGCCTTTATGCCTCCTTGAAACTCCGTTACCAGGTGCAGTGAAGTATACATCATGTTAGAAGTGCAATGAAGATGTGATGATGACAGTGATTATGTATAATGCGACTGCTGCTGGTGATGATGATAATGATGATGGTGGTGGTGGTTGTGGTGGTCAGAATAGAATCGCCAATTTTAAATCATCCTGTCAACTTGAGTGGGTACAGAGCAACCATTTGCAGAGTTGAAAACTAATGCTAAAGCTCTTTATAATTTTCCACATATCTTTTTAAGGCAGACTTCTTGTGGTAGTCAAAAATTATTTTCAACTGTTTTATTTGCTTCCTATAAATGCATATGTGTTTTTCTTTTTCTCTATTATTATTTTCTTTTCCATTTCCCCCTTTTTCCTTCCTTTCTAGAGTCTTCCTTCCTTTTTTACAGGGCAGAATCTACTGTGACCTGTAATCATTAAACCACGTCATTTCTTCCAATTATGTTTTATTTATTTATTTATTTATTTATTTATTTATTTATTTTTGTGAACTTAGTGTGGCCACATAGCTACATAGCTGAATGTGGTCAGTAACCCTCATTTGTTCCATCTTTATCTTAATGTTATCTTACAAACTCCTATTACAAACTGAAGGTCGCAAAGCTCTGACATCGTATGCTTATGAATTAAAAGTCAGTATATCTGAGCCATGATGTAGAGCAGAACCATCCAGCAACAACTATTCCCATTGATTGAACAAGAATCAAATCTCTACTGTGGGGAGACATTGGACTTGAGGCTTTATGTAGTAGCTAAATCTTTACTAACAGACCAAACTCATTCCTAGAATCAATACCATGTGATCTTGTCAAATGTCAGTACGTCAAACAGACATTTAAACTACACATTTTTTTAACCAAGAAATATATTTCTACTATATTCTCTTAATGGTAACTTACTAGTACCTTTGTTTAAGTATATAATTTTTTTTATCAATCAGATTCTACATACTGCACATTTAGAACAATGTTTCATTATTCATAAAAAACTGATATCTCTAATCTGTTTCTACAATATATTTTCCATCAAATCCCAAATAGGATCTCAAAAATGACCTCTGTATATTTTTTTCCTCTGGGCCTGTTACCTTTGCTTATTCTATATAATCTCATTCAGTCACTTAAACAAAACCATCTGTGAGTACCTACTCTGTGCCACACGTAACTATACCAGTGAGAGGCCAAGAGTAGAGTCAGTGGAAAGCCCTTGCTGGAACCTTTGGGAAGTGAAGGTGTGAGGAGTAGAGTTGGGGTAAAAACAGTGAAAAGGTCAAGCTATTCTTACAAAGGAGGGGATGACTATCTTCACTTTAAGAGGTGTAACCATTCACCAGACACAGAAAGAAGAGATTAAAACAGGCATTGGGAGTGTGACAAAAGGACCCTGTACCCTGCTGGAATGGTTCCTCTCTCTGGCTAAGGATCTCACCAGCATGGACCCAATGGTGAGCGAGTCATCACCTCCAGGTTCAGGATTGATTTTTAGCTAGGTCTCCTTAACCTAGAGAGCAGAAGAGTGACACGTAAGGCTTGGTTCAGGGTTGATTGTTCTGCACTTTACATTTTGATCCCAAGATTCCCGTGGAACACCTGGCTCAGTGCAAGGGATCCTTGCCAATCTAAATTTACAAAGAGAATTGCCCGAGTCCTATGCATGTAAGCTTATTTCGGCAAGGGTGGTTTGGCTTCCTGAAGGGAGTTAGGTGTATTGAGCTTCTGGTGTGTACCCTCCATTATGCACACATTGTTGTTCTCTGTTGTGATGCTCCTGGGGAGGGCTTTGTGCTCCACAGGATTCTACTTTCATCCATGTAGGAAGAAGTGGTCAATCATTCTGCTTTGGAAATGCTGACTATACTTAATTGCTTTAAAAAAAAAAAAGCTTTGGCTTATCCAGATCAGACAAATATCTTTTTTTCTTTGCACCTCTAAGCTTACAATACCTTCTCTCTTTCCAGTTTGCAACATAGTGTTTTTAGTTAAGCACAATTAGCTTGAAAAATTGGGTGATTTATTAAAGATAATAAAAGGAAAGAAATTCAAGGGTCAGATCATAAAACGTATTTTGAGTTATTTAGATCTATAGGTAAAAAGGAATTTAAGACATTGTGTGAAATTATAAAAGTACACTTCTAAACATAAATACATATGGATGCGTTAGCCTTCTTTTTGTTAGTATAAGGAAATTCTCCAGGAAGACTACCTTTATAAAGAAAAGATGTCTATTTAGGGTTATAATTATAGAGGTGCCTGGTTTATAGAACACTCTTGGTGATGACTTTCTTTGTGGCAGAGTTAGAGTGCAGTACATAGCACATAGGTATTTATTAGAATGGTTTAAAGGGTATGGACTCAGTAGTACAATCATGCTATCTTCCACTGTGGAAGCAAAGAATCTAGTAATTATTAAGTTCATGGGACTGAATGTCACAACAGCCCCAATCCGGTATTATGGTTCTGGGTAATTCCTAAAGAACTGCTGGTCTTCAGTCTACATTGAAATCCTAAAGATGTAGGTTCTAATACTGGGGATGCAGTGCCTCAGCATAGGGGCAGATGAACTTTCCAATAACAGTCAAAGCAAAGAGGCAAAAAGCAAAAGCTTTCTTCTCCTTCTACCGTGTTCTCTTGTGGTCTGTCACCAGAAAGCATGACACAGATTTAGAGTAGTTCTCCCACCTCAAATGACCCACACAAGAAAGTTTCTCTCAGGCCTGCCCAGCTGTATAGGTTTTAGTTGATAACATATTTACTCAAGGTGACAACCAAGATCATCCACAGCACATGGCAATGAACAGGGTGCAAATGTCAGACTGTGTGAGCCTCTTCATTTTCCTACAAAGCCATCAAGATCTGCTAATGGGCATCTAGCTCTAGTGACTTTAAACCCAATCAATTTTAGTGGCAGTGCCAACAAAGTCCACAGTAAGATCAAAGTTCTACTTCCTTAATATCACTGATACATGTCTTTAGAAGTAAACTCCCACATGAGACTTTTTAAAGAAGAGTCACATGTAAGCCATAGTTTGAGTATTCAAGGCATAGCCATAATACACATGCATGAATGTAGAAGCATACATACACAGACACAAACACACACACAGATACACACATATACACAGATACATACACATTTTCATGATAAAAAAAAGTCATGGTTGTAAAGCAAAGGTGTTAAAAAGCTCTCCTTAAAAATTCTTTAAAAGTGATAAGATTGGGGATGGTTGAATAGAGAATTTCCCAATGATATTGAGGCAGTAAGACAAAATAAATGTATTGTTTTTCAGTTTAGAAAGAAAGGGCCTGGAATTCCTCTGGGCTCTATTCCCTCAAGAGGACAATGCAACATCATGGTGCATTAATTAATGGCTTACACCTGTGAGAGATGATGGTGAAGAAGGTGATGCATTTAGTTTACTCTTAGATTTGAGCATTTGAAGTTTGTGCCAGTTGAAAATGTCTAGAATGGATAACCAACTGACAGCTTCACAGGAGGAAGGGACGTAGGACGCATCTGCCAAAGCCGTGGCCTTGCAAACCAGAGCTGCTAAATCAACCCAAAGGTAGAGTGCAGTACTGGTAGTCTCCCAAGGAGAATCCTGAGAGAAGGGGGTTACACTGGACTGAGGGGATACCAATGGACTGAGAAGCAACACATCACCCCATCTACCAACCAGATCCAGGTGGCTTTATCTCACTGCACTCATTTACAGAGGGGAGAAATACACTGCACACCATTACAAATGACAAAAAAAAAAAAAAAAAAAAAAACTACATTGCTGTAAGAAAAAAAATGAAAGGAAAGTCAAAGGCAGATCGTGTCTCTGGTCTGATGACTCTGCAGTCTGACAGCTGTTTCTTTCCGAACCCATCGCCTTTAGTTTTTTAAGAAGTAGTTTCAGGCAGAGTGATCCTACTATTAGGTTAAGTTTGCCTCAGATCCAATAAGAAAACGTAGGCCTTTATTCACCATCAGCCTCAGGTCTGGCTGGTTCTCATGAAGCTATGTGCTCATTTTAACTGATCACTGAGGCCAGAGGAATAGTAGGCTCTAATTGGCTAGCCTGGATACATGACAGATTTTTTCACCCTGTGAGGTGTTTGACAACAGTGAAATGACAAGCATTAAGGAAAAGAAAAGACCATGCAAGTGAGTGTGGGTGTGGTTATTGCAGGAAATGGAAGCTGACACCTAATGGGCAAATAAGAACTATATACAGGTGGATTATGTATTTGTTTGGAGAGAGACAGACAGACAGAGAGGCAGGAGAGAGAGAGAGAGAGAGAGAGAGAGAGAGAGAGAGAGAGAGAGGAAGAGGGAGGGGGAGGGAGGGAGAGGGGGGAGGGAAGGGGGAGAGGGAGAGGGAGACCTATACCACAGAGTACATGTGTAAGTCAAAGAACAACTATCTGGGAAGTTCGTTCTCTCCTTATACCTTGTTTTGAGGAATGGTCTTTCTTGCCTTTACCACTCCAAGAATACTCCAGGTTATGTGGCTGAGACAATTCTCCTCACCAATGCCAAGCTAGGCCTCGCATGCAATGGACATACAATAAATGTCCTGTTTTCCTGGAAAGGAGCTTACTGAGCTTATTTTGCTTTTATCTTTGGACTGCAAGAAAATACATAATTATGAGGATCAGTGAGCTTTGATTGTGTGGTAAGAAGAAATGAGAAAGGAAAAGAAATACATATCCATTGGCTTCATGACTGGTGGAGGAAGAGAGGCTTCAGAACAAGGTAGAGATCAAGTACTCTCAGGAGGAAATGTGGAGAGAAAGGGGAGCAGTGACAGGTCATCTTCCTGGGACAGAGGGCATTTGAAGGTGAGTAATAATGGGCTGGCATGCTGGGAAAACCACCTAACTTATGAGGTATCCGGATGACACAAATACCAGCTTGGCTGGATAAATCAAGTCTGTCGTTAGAAGAAAAGTTTTGACATTTGCTAAATCACCTACAGAAACTTGCTGTGGTTGTTAAGAAGAGCCCCCAAAGTGTTTTCATTCTAAAGCTAAATGTCAAACTCCTTTAAAGATCTGCTCACACCTACAGATGGGGGCTGGGCAGGGATGCTGTGCAAATTAGAGGCAATAAGCTTCCCAGACATCTTCATCGCAGTAACTGCTCAGAGACAGCTTCTAACATCCTTGGCTGGGTAATTGCACCTCTTCAACCCGTCTGTGTTTTGGCAATCCACGTTTTTAATGGTGTGCTTACAGAATATTTGAAAATGGAATTGTAACTCTAAAAGTTATTCATAGTAATACTGACCTGAACTCATTTTATTTACAGAGTGTAGCTCTGAGTGCTTTAATGGAGGAAGACTGATAAACAAATTCAGAACACTAAAGAACATTCTAGAACCACTGTCTTGAACAGGAGACACCAGCAAACAGCTAAACAATACTTACTCAGAATTTAAATGTAAGCTAGGCATGGTGGCACACAGCTGTCAGCCCAGCACATGGATTCCGTGTTCAAAGTTAGCCTGGCAGCATAATCAGGCTTTCCTCTTCCCCCACAAAAAAACAAAAACAAATACAAAAACAAAAACAAATCACACTAACAAGAAGGGAAAATAAAACAAAAGTAAAGAAACAGGTAAACAAAACTTCCCCAAACAAGGCAGAAATCAGATATAATCTATATTTCCATGAACCTGCTCATTTATTGCCAAACAGTACCAGCTATTGAGAGGAAAGAAAACAGAGACTGAATGGGTGCGTTGAAATAATTCCAAGTCAATAATTCTGAAGGAACTTGTTTGAGTTAGGGTTTGATTGCTGTGAAGAGTCATTATGAGCCCTGCAACTAACACAATGGAAAACATTTAATTGGGGCTGGCTTCCAGCTCAGAGGTTTTGTCCACTACCTTCATGGTAGGAAACATGGTGGCATGCAGGCAGATGTGGTGGTGGAGAAGGATGTGGTAGTGATGAGGATTCTATAGTCTTGCTCTACAGGCAGCAGGAGGAGATTGACTTGAGCTTCCGAGACCTCACAGCTCAGCCCCACAGTGACACACTTCCTCCAGCAAGGCTCCTCCAAGCCCATACCTCCTACTAGTTCTACTCTCTATGAGCCAAGCATTCAAACACATGAGTTTATAGGGGCCATGCCTGTTCAAACCACCAATGAACTTTTATCTACTTAAACACTGTAACTTAAAATATACCAGTTTTATGTAACAATAGTGATTCTTGAATATGCACAGATGACAAATAAACTATACATCTGTATGTAATTCTGTACATACTCATAGACCGTGACATATACAAATGAAGATGCTCTACATGTTATTATGTTTTCTAATTTTTATTTTTTATTATATTCAACACAATATATATTTTTAAACTAATCATAAAATGATGGACATGTTATGAAATGAACATAAAAAAGATAAGGTCTGTTTGTTTGTTTTTAGCAGAACTTAACATCTTGGCTCTTACTGTGATACTAACCCAAAAATAAGAACAATTTTTAGACATTGGAATTCATTGTAATAAGGCTGTATTTCAATGCCCCTCACATCACCAAAGGATTTTACCTCCACAGTACCTAAGCTAAAAGTTGACAGTTCTGCTGCACCAAAGAATGAATTGTAGGCACAAATATTTGGATACAGATTTCCTGCTATGGTCAAAGCTATTTGACAAATGATTGTCATCATTCTCAGCCCACAGAGAACAAGTTACATTCATTTAAGAAATGGTGTGTGTATTAAGATGATCTCTCCATGAAGTTATTCATCAACTGTTTCAATGGACAATGGTTCTGCTTGGAGGGTTGCACAGACATTAGGTGAGGGTAAGATTCTGGTTCATTGGCTGTGATCATTTTGAAAAGCATTCATCTCAGAAAAAGATAAACTTACAAGGTCATCTTCAAAATTGATACAATAATTATAATATCAAGCAAAACATTCAGTCTTACTCTATTGTTCTCTTACAAGCCACCTCCTAAATTAATTGTCTAGATTTATTTTGGCTCTAAAAATAATTTTGAAATATGTAAGCTGTTCTGAAAACCATAGTTTAGTGTAAAAACACCAAATAAACAATCATACTAATAGAGAGGCTGAGATAGGAGAAGCATGATTTCAAGACCATTATTTGGTACACAGCAAGACACTGTCATGTACAAACAAGTAGAAAGTATATATGGATTGTACAATATTGGACATATTTCTCCAATTACCAAATTAGAGAAACCACTGGGTGACAGCCAACAAATTTCTAACTGTTCATGTTTTTGAACTCCAATTGATAGGTCTCCCTTTACATGTTACTTGACCTTTATCCCTTACTGCCATTAATATTCTTTCTTTGTTTTGTGCATTTGGTGTTTCTGTTCTGGTCCAGTCTGTTTGGAGTTCTGTGCCTGAAGAGCTGCTCCAAACTAACAGTGTCACCACAACCTTGAACATAAGTGATGCTTCTCTTATTTTCCTAACTATTGTATCAGGAACTGAGACAGTTGAGAATCTTTGTGTTTTAAGGAGTTGCTTGGAAATGCTGCAGGAAAGAAAGGAGAGGTGGGAGGGAGGGAGGGAAGGAGGGAGGAAGGAAGGAAGGAAGGAAGGAAGGAAGGAAGGAAGGAAGGAAGGCAGAGAGGGAGTCATAATGCTAAGGATCACCAAAGATTCAATACTTGCAAGTATACCTTAAGAAATTTAATAGAAAGAAGAGACAACATTTTTGTAGTTATAAGTAAAATTTCTGAAGATTCAGAATCGTTCAACTGTCTCATGGGCTTTTTGGAGACAAAGCCAAGAAAATCTTTTCTTAACCTATTTCATAGGAAATCATCTCTTACCTTTGGATGCCTGGCTTACAAAAATGTTTCTGTTTGTATGTTGAGAACCTCTTTTGGACACATACACCCCACACCTCCATACAATCATACACATGTGTATTCTTGGGAGACAGGTATAGGTTTAGTTCTTGGGCATCATTGAAACACTGTTTAAATAGTAGTTTAAGTTCTGGATAAGATACAAAGCATTTGTATAGATAAGCAAATTCCTATGTGTACCTACATAACCTTTACACTTTCATTCTTGCTATTTCTTGAAAACTGTAATAAATAACTGAAAAAGAAATGTCTTCCTAACTCATCATGGGCTTATTTTATGATCAGGAAGCTTATGAGTAAAATGCATATTAGTGTTATTCAAGTGTGTCTGCCATCAGTGTCATCGATTATTTTGTATAATTAATATAACCTAACATTTTTTAAAAGGTAGGTTACAATGTGTCTGTTTTCCGTGGGGATAACATAGTAGTTACTCAATAGGGATGCACAGCTATTTGAACTAAGCCCATGTCTGGCTACAAGGAAAGCAAGTGCAGTAAGGGATACACTGGAAGACTGACTCCACCCACCATGCTGACACCAGAATGACCCTTGGTGAAATTGATATGGCCCTTCTTTTTCCTTTTAGACCAATCTACTCCTGCCATCTTATCTTTGCTACAATGGCAATTTTTGACAACAGAATTTCTTTGCCTTCCTTCCATCTTGCAACTCGTCCCCAAAGATTCCTGATTAAGAGAGAGGGGGGGAAAGTAAGGAGATAGGCAGACAGACAGAGACAGGCCAACAGACACACAGACAGAAGCAGGGGGCACACCGCTTGGTTCCTGTTGGCTAGCTTCTGTTTCCATAGCAGTTTGCTTAGAGAGGCCTTACATGGACGGCCAGATCTTGCCATTCTCCATTGTCACACTTCAGGCATAGCTTTGCTGCTTTCCTGGCCTTTGAAAGTTATATGGGCCCCAATGACATCACAAAGACATTCCAAAAGCTCAGGATCAGCCTGTGACAGTTTCTATTGAAGAACAAAGACCCTTTAGGACAAAGCCATCACATTGACGAAGCTACAGGAGCCTGGACTGTCAGCCTCCCTAACAAAGAGTCAAAGAAGCTTTGGAAAATGGTTTGTGTTGTCCCTTTCTCCAAGCCCAAGCTGTGACCTTTTCCCTCTGCTGTCACCTTCTCAGCCATCTTCCTTGGCAGAATTCCAAGTGTAGCTGGATTGTCACCAAACTGGACAGGCTTTTATTTGTTGGCATTGTGTGAGACAGCTAGAAAGAGCTAGGCTCAGAATCTATTTTATTTTTCAATGTGCTTTTTATGATTTATGAAAAATTGATCTGTTCCCTTCGGTTAGAAAGCCATGAGTCAGAGAAATACAGTTACAATAAAGTGGCAGTGTCATTTCTAAAGTAGACCATGCTGTGGACCACAAATGATGGCCAATTAAAATAAGTTATTCCTGTCTTGTGGGGCATTGTGAAATGAACTATCACCCATGATAAATTAAAGCCAGGGTTCAGAAGGCTTCCTATTGACTAGCCTGTGGTATAATTTATACTTATTTCTGTTTATGGGCAACATGGGGAGAAGGAGCTATGAAGAAAACTGTGCTAGCCCTCATCTGCAGATGAATAAGAGTAATGAAAAAGGTGCGTGCTTATTAACAACTTGAGCCATAAATATTTTTTCAGTCATCACACTGTCAGACGACTACATGGATATAGATGTAGCAGAGACTATCTTCACCTTGTCACCTAGCCAACAGATTGGAAGGCTCTATCTCCTAGACACAAACAGCTTACATCCTGGGAACCTGAGATGCATCCCAATTTCCATTCTGTGTATAGTGTTTTATGACAAGAGGACTGGATTTTTAGAAAACTCCTTCACTTTATTTTGAGGTTCTCTTCCTCTTCTTCCTCATGCTCTTTCCCATCCCTCCTTCTCTTTGTTTAATTCATTTGGAGCTTACTATGAAACTTTACTATGTAATGTAACTACTATGTAACTAGGTAGATAACCTTGAATTTGTGGTCCTCTTGCTTTTTCCTCCCAAGTGCTCGAATTATAGGTATGCACCAATATACCCAGTTTTTTGAATCTCAATTTTCTCTCCCAAAGGTCTAAGAGAAAGAAATAGATGCTCAAATCTGACTCATCTTAAAATACATTACAGAATCAGCTATCTGCTGACCTCTAGACTAATCTTAGAGCAATATCAAGATGCAAAATGGAAATAGTATCCACTGTGTCTGTGTTATTTGTGGTTTCTATTGCTTTGATAAGATGCCATAACCAAAGTAACTTGGGGATGAAAGGGTTTATTCAGGTCACACTTCCATATCACTGCTTATCATCAAAGGAAATCAGGACAGGAACTCAAACAGGGCTGGCACCTGGAGGCAGGAGCTCACTCAGAGGCCATAGGGGGTGCTTACAGGCTTAGTCTTCATGGCTTGCTCAGCCTGCTTTCTTATAGAATCTAAAACCACCAGTCCAGGAATGGCACCACCCACAGTGGGCTGGGCCCTCCCCGATTGATCACTAATTAAGAAAATGTCCTACAGGCTTGCCTACTGCCCAGTTTTGTGGAAGCTTTTTCTTACTTATTTTTACTGATTATCTGGGAATTTCATACTATACACCCCAATCACATTAGTTTACTGTCTCGCCCAGGTCCACTCTCCTACCCTTGTGCCCTCCTTCCAATAAAAATTAAAACACAGACACACACCAGAACAACTTGTATTGCCCACATATTCATTGGGGTATAGGGGAGGTCCTTCCCAGAGTAGCGGAGGAGCAGTCTCCAGTAAGTGTTATAGCAGTAGCTGCACTCCCCTGCTTAAACCTCCAAACAATCTCTAAAGATTCATTTGGAGGCACTGACTTAGTTAAGATTCCCTCCTCTCAGTTAACTCTAACTTGTGTCCATTTGACGTAAAACCATCAACAGTACATTGCAGTGTACTGTCTGAACTGCAATCCTGTTGATGAACTTGGAATCTAACCCTAGACCATAGATAGCCCTTGGTGATCCTCTCAGCATCTCTAGCCTGCCTGACAGAGCTTTAGTTCTGTGATTCTCGAATCCTGGCTCTTCTGACTTCCTTGTACTCCCGTGTCAGTCTCAACCTCCAAATCTATCCCATCCTTAGACATTCTCCACATTGCTTGGCCTTTCTCTCCTTCAGAGAGAAGGTCACATAATAAGCAAGGGTGACATTTCCAGAGTGGGATCAGTTATCTCTTAGAAAAAATGGTCAGCCCTGAAAACTGTACATCTGTACATACAAGTGTTATCATACAGACTATACAGCTCAATTAGGAATGTATATATATATATATATATATATATATATTCACACCAATCTCTCTCTCTCTCTCTCTCTCTCTCTCTCTCTCTCTCTCTCTCATACACACACACACACACACACACACACACACACACACACACAAAATTAGAGAAAAATGGCATTTAATGTGGACAAGAGTGGGAAGGTGTATATTGCAATATTTAAAGGGAGGAATGGGAAAGAAGAAATGTATTCATATTATTATTTCAAAATACATTTTTATTGTAAAGTCAATAAATTTTATTTAAGGGATTTCAATTCCTCTGCTGTCCATCCTGATCACTTGAGTTCAAGATTTCTGAAAATGGCCCTTTCTCAAAAAGTGATGCTTAATCCAATTATGATATCAACCACTTATCCTTTTATATGTCCTTGAATTAAAGCCACATAGTCATGACAACTTCAAAGTTCTCCACCAGAGGATTTCTGGTAATTTCTTCAAACAATTTACTTTGGGAAGCATTTTAAGGTGGGCTTTCCACTTGTTGAAACCCCAACATCTCTGAAGAGTTCCACTTACATGCATTCCTAGAGAATAGCATGTAAGGCTTAGAAAAAATATGGTAGTATTTCCAGTTATAAAAACCACAATCTATCCAGACTTAAGAGCTATATCCAGAGAGTACACCCCTTGCACTCCTCCTGAATGTAATCATAAAGAAGGAAAACTACATCACAGACATATGAAGCCTCTCTGTGTATGGTTAGCTCTGGATTAGTTTTTCTTCATTCATCATACCAGAGACAAGATGTCTTCAGCTTTAGCTGTGAATAGATACTTTCCTGTCCTTAATTTCCACTGCCTTATAAATAATAAGATTCTAAAATGACTCTCAGAAACCCAGTTTCTTGCTTGGCCATCTGCATGTTCTCACTGTAGAATTCTGTAACTTGCTGGTATCAAGGGGTGTGTGGGTGTATGTTTGTAAACATCACTGGACATTTCTTTCCACTGCCTTGGAAGATGTTTTTATTTATCATAACATTTTATGTTCTTAAAAACATGTCATTAGGAGCCTAGATATTCAAAAAACTTCTTACCCCCAGTGCTGTGACAACTATTACCAGTGTATCTTTAGAGGATTCCACTATGTGATAGTGGGAAAGGATTTCTAACTCTCCTGAGAAGCTTACAATGAAATCATATTCATAAATCTGTTCACTTTTTCTTCCAGTTCACTTTTACTGAACTTCTTATAAATGAGATCACTCTGTGTTGTGTGGTTAATAAATTGGTCGAGTAAGCATCATGGGGAAAATGCTGGATTCCAATTCGTGTCCCTAAGACTTTCAGGTGACCTTATTCGAGACAGATGTCATGTGTTTGCAACTGCTATGGCTCAGAGGGTGGGATAGACGTTGTAATGGGTTCTTGTCCCTCCCCAGGGCAAACTCCCAGCAAGAGCAAGGTGATTTAGTATATGTTGGTTACTAAAGACTGTGGTAAGGTTTCATCCAGCCAAACATGAGACAAATAATTACTTCAGCAGAACGAACTCTGCGATACATGTGACTGTCACTGAATTTTTTTTAAAAAGCCACTAAATTCACAGCAGTTACAGAGAAGTGGGAGGGAAGGACGAGGAATGGGGAGATTCATTCTGCCCCTGGCAATTCTGGTGCTTGCCTTCCCCACTTCTCTCCCCCTCTGCTCTGTCCCTGTCCTGGGAAGTTTTCCTTGGTCATTATCTGTGCCTTTATTTCCTTACTCAAACTCCTGAAACCAACAACATAAATAGCAAAAGGGAGACTGTGTGACCTCCATCTCCCACAGGAAAGCTGGACTCTGAACAATAAGCACTGCCCTTCCCACCCCCCACCATTCCTGGACCCCTTCCACTCTCACAAGCATCTTGGATACTTCAGCTAAAATGGAGAGAGCCTGAGTTTAAGCAGAGGCCTGCGGGGTACTAGAAGAGAAACAGGTAGTAAATCAACAATTAGGGCACAGAGCTGCTAAAAGCTCTTACTCAAAGGGACCTAAGATTATACTGTGAACAAATTAAATTGCCTGCTGCTTCCATTCTCGACAGGTGACCAGCAACATACAGTGCTAAAAGAACAAGCAAATACACTGAATTGGATTTCTGCCTTAAAAAAAAAAAAAAGATTACCAAAACTTGGAGTCCAACATCAAATTTTCCAAATGATAATTTCCACAGAGGGAAGAGAGGAAGTCTTGGTACTAACACCTTGATACTGAATTCTTGAGTAATCTACATTCAGTAAATGCTAAATCTGGCATTCCCACAAAGGATAGTACCATCTCTCTGGCTTCCAAACAATTAAGGCATAAATTAATCTTAACAAATCTTCTTGGTGAGGCTGGGCTGTCAGTCTGGCAGTCTTTCATACTTGTTACAAAGTCAAGAGAGAAAATGAGGAAGAAATAGATGTCCACTCAAGCAGCCAATGACAGTGGATGAGTGAAGACCACTCAGGACTTTGAAACACACAGGATTGCCAACCATAGTTCAGGCCAAGCAACAAAATCATCAAATTAGACAATCTTCAGGTAGGTAATCCATAGACTGATAGAGAGCCTAGGCTGAAATTCAAACATTTAATTAAGAAGTTACCTCTGCTTGGTAACAGGGAAAAAAATCTCTAGTATAGAACTCACTAAGCAAAATCCCTCAAGGGAACTCTAGCCAAACCCAAGATAATATGAACTTATTGTGGTCACACAACAATACAACAGTGAACAAAACCACACAGATGTGGGGTAAAATGGACCAGTTCAAGGAAGAGGTTGGCAAGCTCCTAGTAAGGAGTACAAGTTGTGTAACACCGTTCCTAACCCAAACCCCCAGGAGCTAAAGAGAACCCATAAACCTGTTAATCATGAATTCCTTAGGTCTTATGGAAGAATTTCTGTCTGGTTCCCTTCTATGCAGATCCCAGAATGGAATGTGTTTTTCAGTAGATCCTCCCTCATTGTTCTGCTGTGTCCTCTTACTTAATGCTGTATAAATCATTGTAGAGAAATCACGAGAGAAGCCTGACACAAATTACATATTAGATGACACCCAAAGCCTGCATATTAAAGGCTTAGTTCTAAGCCTGGCATTACTAGGAAGTGGCAGAACCTTTAAGAAGTAGGGACTACTAGAAATTTGGGGTCATCTGGACATGCCCTTGAAGAAGATAGAGTAGAGCAATCGCAGCTCCTCTCTCTTTTCATCTCCATTTTGCTTCTTGGCTAAGAGGTGGTATTTGCTTACTGCCCTGTACCCCCTGATGTAATGCAATACTTCACCACTGGCCCAAAGTAGTAGGCCAATGCACTGAAACCTCTAAAACTGTGGGCCAAAATAACTCTACTTTTCTATTTAAAATGTGGTTACCACAGGTACTTACAATAATGGAAAGGTAACTCACAGATTAATTGATATAGTTCATCAAATCTGATCAATGTTGTCTATACTACAGCTCTGAATTTTTTTAAGCTATTTTCCAAATCTTTTTTTTTTTTTGTATTTTCTTTAGGGACTTAGGGATCTTTAAGTTGTTTTCACACACATAATCTGTGAGTGGCCATAACAGCCATCATCATTGGTCCTAAAGTACAACAGTGCACGTAATCAGGATAACTCAGCAAGTGCTCATTGATACTGTTGGCTTGTGCTCAAGAGAATATTTGCACTTCAGAGACATTACAGGAAAAATATACTCTTGAAATAATATACATTTGTCTATTGAGTAAAATGATACAGATGATTAAAATTGTTCCTCATTCCCTCTGTGTACACACACACACACACACACACACACATATGCACACATACATACACACACACATATAAAAATTCTTAATTTTAGGAATAGTCTATGAAAGCTGTATTATTTAATCTTTTAATGTTTATACCTAGGCCACTCAAGCCATAAAAATAATGTAAATTTACATATAGCCCTTTTCATACTCCAGCAATTTCTCCACTAGGGTTGTCAATTAAAAAGAAATGAAAATATATGCCCATAAAAACTATACAAGTATATTTAGAGCAGCTCTATTCACATAACCTAAAACTTGGAAGCAAACCAAATAGCCATCAACAAGAGGGTTGGGAAATACAGTGTGCTATATTTTTACACAATAGAGTACTATTCAGCAATATGAAGAAACAAACTTGAGGTACACAACTACACCCAGTTCAATTTCAAAGAATGAAACATAATATTGGTGGAAAAAGTTCAACACAAAAAAGTCTATCATCCATGATTCTATTTATATGACACTCAAGAATAAAGAAACTCTTGTATAGTAACAGAACACATAAAAACACTGGCCGAATGTGGGAGCAGAAAGACTGAGACGGGAGTTTCAAGGCTGAAGAAAGTGTTCTTTGTCTTGAGAGGGGTGTCTGCTGTGTGGACATATATACATCCATGCATGCAATTCTAGTAAAACTGACTATATGCAAGCTAGATCTTAATTAAAACAAAGACTCAACACACAATTTACTATTGGTATATCTGAAAAATAAATTTCACATACCAAGGAAGTCTCTACTCAGGCCATATTAAAAAGTTCACTTTGTGCACTTACATATTAACTTCATCACTAACTCTGTCATTCCACTGGTTCCTGTCACTTTCAGGTAAGCCAGCACTGTCTCCTGTAGATTTTCTACTAAAGACCCAATAAAGAACATGTCGGTGATACTTGAGCCCCTTCGGATCCACGTATACTAGTAGAAAAAAACAAGGATAAGGGGCAATGGCTGAGTTATGGCATCTCCAACACATCCCCAATGCCTTCAGTCCATTAAAAACATTCCCCACCACACCACCAACTGCAACTCAGGGGGAAAAAAAACAAAACAGGAAGAGCTGAGTCAATAAATCATTAAATACTATCAGCATAACTGGCTTCCTGGGATGAGCTCTAAACCTTGATTGAAATTTCTCCATTAAATCAAACAGAGCAAGGTGATTTTGTAATTACCCATAAATAACATTGCCACCTTCATACCTTTGACAGATACTAGGATATAAAACCTGTTGGCAAAGAGATAGGCCTCAGAAGGCCTCAGACCATGCACTGTGACAGCTTTAATAATGTAAGAGCAAGTCCAGACTTAAGAAAATTATCATGATTTTTTTTTAAAATGATTTGTTTTTTAAATTATAATATATCATTTCCCTTTCCCATTTCTTCATTCAAACTCACCCAATGCCCTCTTTCCAATTAATGCCCTCTTTTTGTTTGTTTGGGATTTTTTTTGTTTTTGTTTTTGTTTTTTGAGACAGGGTTTCTCTGTGTAACTCGGGCTGTCCTGGAACTCACTCTGTAGACCAGGCTGTCCTGGAACTCAGAAATCCGCCTGCCTCTGCCTCTGCCTCTGCCTCTGCCTCTGCCTCTGCCTCTGCCTCTGCCTCTGCCTCTGCCTCTGCCTCTGCCTCTGCCTCTGCCTCTGCCTCTGCCTCTGCCTCTGCCTCTGCCTCCCAAGTGCTGGGATTACAGGCGTGCGCCACCACCGCCTGGCTTCATGCCCTCTTTTTGTGTTAAATTATTGTTAGATGTGTCTGTGTATACAACTTTCTCAGTCTGTGTGATGTTACTTTAGGTATGTTTTCAGACCTGACCATTTGGAAGTGGATAACAATTGGAGTGCTTTTCCCTGAGGAAGACTGGTTTTTCTTTTCTCTCTACTTGGTTGCCTGTAGATCTTGTGAATGGCTGAGGCCTCCTGAGCTTTACCTATTCCAAGCTAGTATGTCTGTTATTTCTTTGCTAGGCTCACATTTAGTTAGTCATGATGGTGAGACTTCCTGATGTGGCTTCTGATGTTACAAGGAGATACTATCTCATCAAAAACCCCTTGGTCCTTGGGCTCTAACAATCTTCCTGTCCCCTCTTCCACAATGATCCCTGAGACTTGGATGTAGGAATTGTATTATAGATGTCTATTGAGTCTGCTCTACAATTCTGAGTTTTTAATTTGTTGTGGTTTCCCGTAATGGATTCCATTCTGTTGCAAACAGAAGTCTCCTTGATGAGGTATTAAGAATTATATTTTTCTGTCAGTGTAAGGACAAATATGTAAAATGTAGTCAAGGATAATACCAATTTAATAGTGAGAGTTGTAGGTTCTCCTCCAATATGCATGACTTCACTATTTCTGGGTGGTTGGTTAGGTCTCCAGTGCTAAGCATGATTTTCCCATTGTTGAGCACATACAAGCAAGGTTTCCACAGACCTGGAAGTCTCTTTCTATGGGGACTAGCTCTGATAGTTTCTGAAGGTACAATGTAAGCTGACAAAGGAGAAAAGCAACGCATGGTCATACCTAGCTATAAGACGATGAACACAATAACAAGCCTGGCAAGATGCAAGGTACAGTAGCAGCACTTATATCTTAGGGTGAATAACAGCTGTTTAATTAGACTTAAAAACTGTTCAATAGGAAGGAATTCATGCCTGGCACTATAAATCTAGTTATCTATCCATGGTTAGTGAGGTCATGGACCCTAGAGGAGTACCTACTCCTGATATTTTACTAAATCTGCATATTTTCTAACTTTATTCTAAATCTTTACCCTTATGTGCCCATAGAAATGAGCTCTCCCATAAACAAAGATGTGTCATTTGCGCCAGTTGGAAATAATTACAAAAAGACACACCTGTCAGGGTACTGAGAACTACTAACCATATGGTCCCTAGACCCAACTGATATGCCTACATTACAACCCTAAACCTATGACCCAGGAACATTATGGAAGGAGTGACAGAAAGATTGTAAGGGCCAGAGGACAAGGACATCTGCTGCATAGTATCTTCTATGTATGACATGGAAGTTACATCCATGAAATCTTGACATTCTAATTGCTTAAATAAAACCTAAACTATGATAACAATTGATATGCCTGTGAAGGTATAAGAAATCTCACAAGGCTACACACACACAAATATTAACAACAACAACAACAACAATGACGACGACGACGACGACAACAATAATAATAATAGAGAGGTCATTAATTTTAGAGGAACTACTGGGACATGGGAAGAGTTGGAGGAATACAGATGATGTAAGCAAACACATGAATTTCTGAAAAACAGTTAAACTTAAAAAATTAGGACTTTGTTAAAGAACAAAAGGGAAAGAAAATAATAGTGCCAGCAAGCATTCTCAATCAAGGCATAATAGGACTGTTGACCTAAAAAGGTGAAGATTTCAGAACAAAAATCGAGGACAATCCATTGATGCACCAGGGAAATAGACCATCTGTTTCCATAGCATAGATTTTTATGATCTGCAAAACTATGGTGTTTTCTATCTTACTCCCCATGCCAGCATACGAATATTTTCATTTATATTTTTTGTCAACTCTAATTGCTTGTCAGTTTGGGAAGCAGATGCTAGTAGAAGCCTCATTTCCTGCCAACAAGATAACACAGGCTTAAATGTCATAATTCGGGTGAACTACATGAGTCTGTAACTTCTGACTCAGAATCCAATCACTCTCAGTATTTTCAGGTAAAACTGGTATGATTAACTAGTATTTTTTCACAGAATTCAAATCTAATGAATAAATGAATTTACTTTTGCACTCTGGTTAAGAATATATGCCTAAATTATTTTTGTGAGGTCATAGTAGAAGCTCTAACCTACTTAGGAAATAAAAGTTATTGAAATTGAGATGTGAGTTTGTTTCCCACAAGGTCAATTCAGCAGATGGTGGTGGTGCCCCAGTTATGGTGACCTGCTATAAGAAGCAGCCAATTTGTTCCTTTAGGGCTTTCTGTCTGCACATGACAAGCAGGCTCGAAGCACTGCAAAGTTCATTCCTTTGGAAGCATATTCTAGCCAATGAGGAGAGAGAATTGGTGGATTATTACCATAGGCTGTCCTCTCTTAGGAGGGACAACTCCGCAGTATGTTCTACTCTGCCTACTAATGCTCTCCAGTAGTAGCAAGTTTGCTGGTCCAGAGTGTATCTTGCAGTCAGTATGCACTGATGGCTTCTCGGTCTTCTCTGCCTTCTCTGTCTTCTAAGCCAGCCCTCAGCACTTCCTACTCAGCTCTTCACTCCCTGTTCCACACTTCTGCAACCCAAATACATGTCACCTCAAACTTAGACTCAAGCTTGAGCTACCATGATGTAAGTTTGCTTAGACCCGATCCCTGATCTTGAACAGAAATTCTATTTGGGGAAAATAATATCCTGAGAATCTACCTCTAAATATGTAAACTATAGTTAACAGGAGTGATGGCCTGCCCACTGAACTATAGAAAGTAAAAACTCTAGCAAAGAAGAAGAGTCTAGATTTTCATTCTAATTAGAGAGGTTTTGTTGATAGAAATTGTCTGACTGTCTGACAATACGCTCATAAAGATTTTTTTTTATTTTTTATCAGCTATGTTGAAAAAATAAAACCCCTATGGTGTTAACCTTCCTTTAGAGCAGGTAGGTATCTGATCAACAAGTCAGGACCCATCAGACATAAAGTAAACTTTAGTTAGGAAATCTTCCTGGAGACTTTCTTTTCCTACTCCAGACCCTGCATGTCAGCATATTAGTCAGAAATGGCCATTTAATCTACTAGTGTCTTCTGCAGATTCTACTAGAATTCTTTAGTGATTGATAGTTTCATTTTGCCCACCTGGAAAAACTAAAGTTATGTGTTGCTGGGAGATAATAAATGCCCAGTGCTTTTTATTCACCTTCAAAAAGAAATATAGCTATTCAAGTTACCGAGTGATGGGAACAAAAGACCATTTGGGGCATCCAGGAGTAGCCTCCCTTCTCAGAGTCTTTCTACCAAGCAGTGAGAGCAGGAACACAGGAACAAACTTGGATTGGAAGTTAGACATATAAGTGCTGTCCCCAGTCTGCATTGGCAAACCATGTGACACCGACAGGACAAGGTGATCTTTTTTCCTTGGTCTTGGCTTCTTTCTGAAATTAGAAAATTCCTCCCTCCTTAATTCTGGTCTCTAACAGCAAAGCTAATTTACTATTTGAGTCAGTGATGGAAATTGTCAAAGTAAGGGCTGTGATAATCTCCTGGAGCTTGACTATGTCCTAACTGATGGATACCGGCTTGAGAAATTGTGCTTTTTGTAATTCAAAGGCCTCTTAACCTAAACCCTTTAAGTAATTTCCATAATCCCTTACCAGTAGAATTTAGAAAATATATCTTTTCTCAGCAAAATAAATCCAGAACCTAGGAATTTAAAATGAAAAGGGCAAAAAATATAAAACCTTATGAGGTATTGGGGGCTACACAATCAACATAGAAGCACTCATTTTAAAAGGATGTGTGCTCTTATCAAATAGACCAGCTGGAAGTAGATATAACTGATACAAGTGATCTCAGTAATCTGTATGGGGGGTAGATGTGGGACTTCAAGTTCATCTCTAACTGTCTCAATTCTCTATTGTGGATACATATATTCTCAGGGTTTTTTATTTGTAAGTATATTTTTGTCCATTTACTACTGCTATAACAAAATACATGAAGCTGGATAATATGCAAGGAGAAGTCTGTATATTTTCTATTTTGCATGCAACTCAGAACTTCAGAGGAGATAGCATGACAATCATACATGCCTGTGTGTGAGAGAGGAGATCAGGCAGCAAGACAGAGAGTGAAAAGAGGAAGCCACCATTTAATACACCATTATGATAAACAGGATTCCAAATACATGAAGCCTTTGGTGATCAGTGCACATACAAACACTAGAGATGGATTGTTCTCCTTTTGCAAGTCACCCACCAGCACTGCGCAATCATTCCCCTCATTCTGTATGGTCTGTTGTACTTAGAACTCTTGAATACAAAACATCTGTAGAAATAGGCAGCTTCAGGCTGCAGAAGAAATGTTGGTTCCTATTCATAGATGAGAAAGGAAGCTTCACAGATATTCAATAATGTGATAGGCAGGACTCCAACTTATGCCTATGGAACTCTAAAATACAATTAAGATTTCCCTCTTCAGATGTTATTCAGTTTACTTTTTATTGCACAATATTGTTCACTGTAACACAAAGTCGAAAGATCAATAAAGAAAAAGGTAAAGTTCTTGAATGGCCTTAAATCCTCATTCTTAGCTGAAAAGCTATTGACAGATGGCAATAATGTCTTTTGAGAAAACGAGAGTTAATTTTCCACAAGAATATTAGTCTCTGGTAGGTCAACCAGGCTCTATTGAATGGACAGCATATAGATTATTTTAAAAGGGGAAACATGAACTTGGGGAAGGGTTGTGGGAGGTGGATCTGGAAGGAGCTAGAAGTGGAAGGGACATGATCAAAAAACATTGTATAAAATTTTCAACAAATTAATAGAAGAATTACATTAAATTTTTTGAGAGGTGTTTGTAGAAAGTTGTTTTCTATTTTTATATATTAATTAACCACATTCATTTTCTTCTACTGGATATTATTGTCTCAAAATTTCTACTCATCTCTATTCTGTATCTGCAAGCTGATATTCCTTGGACGTACTTTCATTTGGTCATGGTACAGTAATCTCTATTTTCATCTACAAATAGCTAGCAAATAAAGCATCTTTTGCTAAGGAATCGAAGTCCAAACTTTCCTTAAATGTAGTTCCCATTTGTTTCTGAGTCTGCTTCAGGGCTCCTCTGTCAACTGATCTATTTGTCTGCCATTCAGGCAAAACGTTTTGATTGTAGTGACTTGTAGTAGACTGAAAAGGGCCTCTTCCCTAGAGATATGTAAGCATTAATGCTGGTGCCTACCAAATTGATCTCACTTGGTCAAAGACCCTTTGCAAATGTGATTCAGTTAAGGATGTGAACAGGAGGAAGTGACCCAGGATTACTAGTGTGGTGTCTGTACCATCACCTGTGTGTCCTTATAAGATAAAGTTCATATAAGACACAGAGTAGAAAGCCAGCATGACTCTATAGGCAGAAGCTGGAGTGATTCAGCCTCAGGCAGAAAAGACTGGTGCCAGAGTCTGAAAGAGACAAGGAAGAAAGGCCCCAGCTCCCCACAGGCACCTTCACTTCTCACTGCTGGCCTCCAGAAGCCTTAGGACATGCATTGCTATTGTCTTCAAACACCAGAGTATGTAAGAATTTCTTCAGCAGTAATAGGAAAACATTTAGAATACTGGAGAGATGACTCAGTAGTTAAGAACATATACTATACAACATGAGGATCAGGGTTCAGACTCCAGCACCCATGCAACAAGCCAGGCATTCCATGAACCACATGTGACCCAAGTGTTGCAAAGATTAGATATAAGGGCTTATGGGACTTATGGCGAGGGGGGAACCAGGAAAGGGAAAATCATTTGGAATGTAAAGAAAGAATATAGAAAAAAGGCACCATGACCAAAAAAATAAAATAAAATAAAATTTAAAAATTAACTGAGGTTTCCTTACTTCTAGAGTAGACAGGAATAACTGAGCCCTAGATACATGAAGAGACCCTACCTTAAAGGAATATGCAGAGAGAAATAGGAAAGAATGTTTGTTATCCTCTTCCTTAATCATTCTTTTTCAAAACTTTCTTGGCTTTTAAATATCACTTACTGTTCCAATATAATTGGAATTTTAGCTATATTTAATTCATACTAAAGTTGTACTACATCTTCATATTACATTGGGATAGGCTTGTATCTTTAAAATATTCATCTACCTTTCCAGGAATATGATGTTTCTCTTTCAATTAACTTAGATCTTATTTTATATCCTTGAATAATGTTTGAGAGATATTTTTGTTTAACTATTCCACAATTTCTTACTCATTCTATTGTTTTTCTCACTAATAATAATGTGTTCCCATTTCATCTTGCTATTTCTCTTATAAAGATTATCGATTTTACATATTTATGTAATCCTAGTCATCCCCAGTTTACATGATCTTACCTGATCATCCCTGTGCATTGCTGTTCTATTTACAATACTCACAAAGTAGGAAATAGCCTTAATGCCTATCAACTGATGAATGGATAATAAAAACATGGTACATGTATACAATAAAATATTTTTAAAAATGATGAAATCCTCAGCTAAATGGATGGAACTGGAAACTATCATTTTATCCCTATCATGGGACAACAATACCCGTACTAGACACTACAGATTGGCAAATAAAAAGCCCAGTGCCAAAAATAGGTTACCTTTTTAGGGTTTGTTGGCCAGCAAAGTCCCATATATCCATCCGCCAAACCTTACAGGCTATTGGTTTTCCTTACCTTTCAAAAGCTAAAAGTATAAACCAGTGTTGACTACACTGTATTTCAGTCATAAAACATGGAGAAATTAAGCGGGTACTGACTTAGAAGAGTCATCACTACTGGCTAGCTTTCATGGTGCTGGAAAATCCTATGAGCTCTAATAGAAAATAAAAGTAATCACAAATCTCACCTATCTATGAACCTGTGAGTTACAATAATGACCAGCCTGTTAAGACAAACCCACTGAAGTAACAGTGGCACTGTGTCATATGAGTAACCAACAATGTTTTAATTGAATTTAAGAATTGTTCCACATGGTAAACCTTGATCTATCTAAACAGGTTATCATAGATCCTAATGGAAAGCCTACTAATGTTATTCTGCTAGATGGGTTTAGTATTAAACTGATTCCTGATGGCCTATTGTAATACCCATAGATTAGTGCATCTTTCAACTCTCATCAAAGAGGTTTCTTTTTGCAGTTGACAGCTATTAACTCCAAGACCTAAGTTAGTACAGGTGCAGAAGATATGAGATTGAGGAATGGCACAAATCTCAAGGTCATTGTAGAAGAACAGGGTAGAGAGATTGTAAGAACCAGAGTAGGTGGGCGCCTCCGTGAATTCCAGGCACATAACACCTGCACATAATCACACACAGATACACACTCACACACATAACTAAAAACCAATAAAAATAGATCATTAAAAATAGGTTGCAATTACATTTTTTCCATATTTTATTTTTCTTTTCATTTGTTCTTCAAATTTCTCAATTTGAAAATGAGGATCCCTTACTTTTTGTTTATTTACTTATACTTATCTGTTACCTTTTGTTTATTTTTTTATACTTATTTGTTTCTTCTTTGCAGTGCCAGGGCCTCGAGCATGCCAGGAAAACATTCCATCACTGAGCCGCTTCCCAGCCTTCCGAAAGTTTTTTAAATTATAAAAGAAACAATGACATTTTTGTGTAATATAGTTTTAACAATAACTCGTTGGCCTCTGTACCAAATGTTCTTTGCTCTATTACTTTCCAAATGCTTAATATATTACATAATTTGAATTTAATTTCTTTATTGATCCAGTACTATTTAGAAGAGAACACTGAGTCCCATGTAATGTTCCTTCTGGTGCTTGTATTTCTCATTTCTTGTTTAATTGTATCTACTTAGAGAATATAACAGGTAAGACTCCTATATGGGATGTATTTATTAAGATTTTCTTTGTTGCTAAATATGTAATCAGTAGTCAGAAACATTCCATCAAAATAGGGAAAATGTATATTTCCTCTGAGCAGTTGGTAAAGTAAAAGAAATACATTCACTCCAGTGACTTTATCTTAACTTGTTGTACTAAACTGGATTTCTTGGTTATATTCTTCATTACTGCATATTGCTTCCAATTTTTGGCATATTTGACATTCTGAATTCATGCAGCTGTTTACCACAAGCTAAATTACCATTGAGCTTTGCCAGTTTCCTTGTGTTTATCATCTGTTTGCTTTGTTTTGTTTGGGTTTTGCAGGTGAGATTTTTGATACATAAATTTACACAATTGTTGTGTGGCCCTTGCTAAACAAAACTTTAGTCATCATTTATTTTCCTTTTCCCTGTTTGAGGTTTTGTTCCTAAACCTCATTTATTTGACATTGATATGTTTATCTTGATTTCATTTTAACTTTATTTCCTAGTATATTTTTTTGTTAAAGTTTTGATTGTCCATATTTTCGAGTCACAAAAGAATACACATGAAATGCAATCACTGATAAGTGGATATTAATGAGCCCAGAAGCCCTAAATACTCAAGACACAATTAGCAATTCAAATGATTCCCAAGAAGAAGAAAGGAGAGGACCCTGGGCCTGAAAAGATTGGATCCAGTTTTGTAGATCCAGAACAGAGAAATGGTGTGTGTGTGTGGGATGATTGGGGAATAGTTGGGGGGGAGAGGACTTATGGGACATATGGTGGGGGAAAACTGGGAAAGGGGTAAGCCTTTGGAATGTAAACAAAGAATATAGAAAATAAAAAAAATAAAAAATAAAAAAAGTAATAAAACTTCATTTCATTTTATCTATGCAAATGAATGAGATAATTTAATTTTGGTTTTCACAAACAATATAATATTTTTATTCTGACAGAATTCAGATGATTAATATTTATTTGAATTATTTATGTTTATTTGAATAATTGATATAATTATCCAAATTACGTTATTTGCTCTCTGCTGTAATGTTCTTTCATATTCCTTTGTAATTGTAAGCACATAAAGCAAGGACTATTTGTAGCTTTGCTTATCTGTACTTTGCACGTTTTCCTATTTAAAGATCCATGTCATGAATCAATTATCACTTAGATTGTGTCCCTGAATATTCTCCTTGTAAAGTTTCATATTTAAATCATATTTCATCCTATTGTCTGAGATCTTGCAACTCTGAGCACAGATCTGGAATAGAAAATACAAACTGAAACTCAGTTTATACTATCATATTTTCACACCACAGATCATTTTTGTGACCCTATAAAGTACTGAGATTTCCTGCCAGCAGGAAGTAGGTAATGAGTTCTTGGGGGGCATCAGCTGTCCTCTAACACAGAAGTAGTTCTGAAATGATCTCGGGCCCCACAGGTTTGCTGTTCTCTTTAAAGCTTGAGACACCTCCACTTCAGACTCCTGTCATAAGCCCTAAGTTATTTTACCCATGATTCTCTAAAGGTACAGATTATGGTTTTCATAACCTTCTTTGGGGTTATTAATATCTTATTATAAAGGATTTACAAAAATAAAGAAATATGAAGGGCAGGAAGCAATAATTGATATAATTGTCTTCTGTAGGCATGGCACTCTATGGAGTGTCCCTGTGTTTGGTTTCCTAGAAGTCTCTAAACTATTTTGTTTTGAAAGTTAGTGGAAATTTCTCACAGTCATGGCCTAATGCAACTAGGCTGAGTGAGGGGTATGACCTGACTCTGGAGATTTTCTTGGCCTCTTTGTGCAGAGTCCCTTCATTCAGAACCTCTTCCAAAAAGGGGTCTTGTAATTAAGATGTGCCAGAATGTTTTTCTGAGTAGCTCCAGGACAGAGAAAGGGAATAATTGGAGTTTTTAATTCCTGCTTTCAGATTGGAGTCATGAGCTAATAGCTGTAGATTACAATCAAAATGTATAAGCCACAATATATATAGATGTATTTTGCTGTTACTGGCACATGATACCTTGGGTGGTATAGTATTAGTGGGCATTAGTGCCCTTAAAAAAATGATTCTTAAAGGCAGGTCAAATGCTAGTTTTTCTAAGTACAAGTGTTCATCTGTTTCCCAGACAAGGCAGGCTTCCCTTGCTATGTTGTGCATCCTTCCTGAAACCTCTGCTGGACAAACCTCTTAAGCATCAACCAACCCTAGAAACATCAATCAGCATCTCCAAACAAACCTGACATCTCTGTCATGGTTCCTGGGTTCTCCAACAGTCCTCTCCCTATTAGCTCTCCTGGACAGCTAAGAAATGAATATTCTCAAATGTTCCATTATACTTCTTACTACCTTGTCTCCATTAAAAGTAAGGAGAAGGGATAGAGATATAATTATATTCGTGGTCACATCATCACAGGGACCAACTGTCTGGTAACGTTTATAACATTGTAACAATGACACCTGCACATTTTCTTATTTCCTCTCTCATATATTTATATCTAATCTATATCTATATCTATATACACACATACGTGTGTGTGTGTGTGTGTGTGTGTGTGTGTGTGTGTAAAAAGACTTTAATCTCGCTTTACAGAGAAGTCCACTGAGGCTCAAGCAAAACAGCTTATCCAACACCCTACAATTAGTGAGTCATGAGGACAGAATAAGATTTCAGGTGTTCTGACGTCTACTGAGGTAACTTTAAATTACCCATGTCTAATATCACTAGCTTATTGTCACCAGGATCTGTTCTTGATTCTACTCAGTTCCCTAATCCTGTGATGTCTGCTAAAAGAATGTAGTGAGACATAATTCAGTGTAGAATGTAAGTTGCTCATTACAGAGCAATGTGGAATACTCTTTAAGAGTGAGAGTAGAAAATGGCCAGAGACCATTGTGCCAACTAACATCCCAGGCAGGTTGATGCTATTTATAAGGTCTCTGGGAAATCTTATTTTAAAGGGTATGGTTCTGTCCAGTTGATTGGCAGAACCATTCATATTAACTCTTCAGCGTATGGACAATAATGTGCCCTTAGTCTTTACAAAGAAGCCTTTGGCTTGAATGGTCATCACATAAGATAGTTATCTATGAATGACTTCCTAGGCCATTCACAATGTTATATGTTCAGACACAAACAGTGATGGCTTTGATCCTTCTTTTTATATCAGCAATCAGAGTCCTGTAGTCTCAATGATGGTTTGACAAACTGCTGATTATGAAGGAAGCATCCAACCTCAGTGACAATCAGATCTGTTAATATCCCACCAGCTGCCTAACACCATGGGGATTTTTCTACTAACAAACTTAAGAGGGGCTTAAGATCCCATGCAATTCTGAATCATGGGTGGCAAGAGCAGGATAGAGAAGGATGCGGAGTCGTTTGTAATCATCATCACATATCATCACTAAGATTTGCCTTAAAAGTTGCTCTTTTGTAAGAATTTCCAGGAAGGGGCACACACCAGGAGAAGACAGACACCATTTTGAATCAGGCTCTTTGAAACTGTTTGACTAATGAGCAGTCACTGCTCATGTCGACCAGCTTGATAACTGCTTGCGTGAGGGAAGCCTGGCATCTCGGCCTTCATTTCGCATCCCCTTTACTTTGGCTCAGACGCCTGCTTGCCTCTGCCCACCTGTCACACCTCACCCCTAGTCAAGGGGAAAGGTACAGAAACAAGCTAGTATCTTACATATGCAATCACCTTGGAATCCAGGAAGAGCCAACTCTAGGAAGATACACATCTCCACCCTGATGAAGGCAACAATTCACAGGGGTGAGGTTGTTACTCTGAAATAGAAGTAATCACCTGTAGGAAGCAGATAGGTTCCCTCAGACAATGGCAGCAATTAGCAGATTAACCATTGATTTTATGGCTCCTTCTCTGAGCCTGAAGTCTTCCTAGTTTTTGAGGTAATGAGCCCTAGCAGTTGACAGCTGCTGGGGTTATCATCATTCCGAGGTTGCTTTCATTATAATGGAATATATTTGAGTATTGCCCACAGGTGGGGAAAAAAAGCAATATGAAAGACCAGGAATTGGCAGACTATTCATAAATGGAGTTCCTACCTGCTCTGTTCTGTCCAAACTGTTCAGGGAAGTAACTGTCGACTGTGTGCGCCATTTCAGCTGTGCTGATTTGATTCTGAGAGCTCAGCACACAGTGGCAGTCAAGGAGGAGCAGGGGAAGTTTAACTCACCCCTGTTAAAGTTGTATGCCCTTGAATGTTTTATTCTTCATATCGTTAGCTGTATAGAATATATAATATACATTTCATAAAAGCAAAAGAAAAAGAAAAAGAAAGAAAAGAAAAAGAAGAAAAGAGACCTTCTGGATGAGAAAGGTTGGAGAGGGAATGAGCAAAGTACAAACACCTACAGGAACACTCAGTCCATTGTCTGTGAATGACCAGAATCCACAGACTTCACAGAGATAGGTGGAAACCTCAACAATAAAGGAATCCCTTTATCCCAACAGATAAATGTATAGGAACATTTGAGCCTCGTTGTGACTGACAGCCTCTGGGATAAGAACAATGTGACCTTCTCCCCAAACAATAAAACTCATAACAACCTTGAGCAGGCAGAGCTTGCGTAAAGGCTTTAGCAGGCAATGATTTCAAGTTGTAAGTTTTAAAGCTCTGTCATTCAGCTCCATCACTGGCTTTCACCTGTCTACTTACCTTGGGGATCAGCCTGAACTTGATTTTTGTAAGCCAAGAGCACTCGAGGAAAGTCATAGGACAGAGAGTTCTGTGAGATATTTGGGTGGTCAAAGTTCCTGATTAGAGTCTTTCTTTTAGTCAGCATAGATATTGAATCCTACCTACCCAGCTTGCCTTATTTTATAATATGTAAATAACACACACTCCCACTGACTGTGGAATTCCTCCAAGGCCATAGTGGAACTTATAAATGTTTTTCTCCCATTTTCTACTAATACACCTTGAAATAATTACTTTAATCCTGGCTTAACTGGTCTGACTCAGTAGGCACATAGTAAGTTATATCCAAGAAAACAACCAGGGTGGGGTGGGGGCTTTCCATTTACCCAGCACTGGAGACCTAGAAATGCAGTTTGTGCAAAGTTTTATTGTATCTTGTAAGGTCATATACAGTAGATAGGTAGACATCCCTGAGAGACCGACTCTCTTTTCTTCTTCTTCTTCTTCTTCTTCTTCTTCTTCTTCTTCTTCTTCTTCTTCTTCTTCTTCTTCTTCTTCTCCTCCTCCTCCTCCTCCTCCTCCTCCTCCTCCTCCTCCCCTCCTCCTCCTCCTCCCCCTCCTCCTTCTTCTTCCTTCTTCTCCTCCTCTTCTTCCTCCACCTCTTCCTCCTCTTCCTTTTCTTCCTCCTCTTTTAGGGAGAGGGACTTGAAAAAGTGGAGGGAGGAGAAACTGCTGATGTATGAGAAAAGAATAAAAGTTAAAGGAAAAAGAATGGCCGATCACCATCTGCACCCAAGAGCTGTGGCTGTTCCACAGCTCTCTATATGCTGGTCCTGCCAGGAGAGAGCTGGTCTCCCACAAGTGCTGACACAGTCGTACAGGGCCACAGTAGGGACAAGCTCCAGCCAGAGACAGCAAGAACAACTAACACCAGAGAAAACCAGATGGCAAAATGCAAGGGCAAGGATCTTACCAACAGAAACCATGGATATATGGCACCATCAGAACCTAGTTCTCCCACCACAGCCAGTCCTGGATACCCCAACACACCGGAAAAGCAAGATTTGGATTTGAAATCACATTTCATGATGCTGATAGATGACTTTAAGAAGGACATAAATAACTCCCTTAAAGAAATACAGGAGAACACGGATAAGCGGGTAGAAGCCCTTCAAGAGAAAACACAAAAAAAACCTTAAAGAATTAGAGGAAAACACAATCAAACAGGTGAAGGAATTGAACAAAACCATCCAACACCTAAAAATGGAAATAGAAACAATAAGGAAATCATAAAGGGCGCAAATCTGTAGATAGAAAATCTAGGAAAGAGATCAGGGGTCATAGATGCAAGCATCACCAACAGAATGCAAGAGACAGAATAGAGAAACTCAGGTGCAGAAGATACCAAAGAAAACATTGACACAAAAAGCTCCTAATCCAAAATATCCAGCAAATCCAGGAAACAATGAGAAGCTCAAACCTAAGGATAATAGGTATAGAAAAGAGCAAAGATTACCAGCTTAAAGGATCAGAAAATATCTTCAACAAACTTGTAGAAGAAAACTTCACTAACCTAAAAAAAATGACATGCCCACAAACATACAAGCCTACAGAACTCCAAATAGATTGGAATAGAAAAGAGATTCCTCCCGTCATATAATAATCAAAACACCAAATGCACAAAATAAAGGAAGAACATTAAAAGCAGAAAGGGAAAAATGTCAAGAAACATATAAAGGCAGACCTATCAAAATTACACCAGACTTCTCACCAGAGACAATAAAAACCAGAAGATCCTGGGCAGATGTCATACAGACCCTAAAAGAACACAAATGCTAGCCCAAGCTACTATATCCAGCACAATCTCATTTACTATAGATGGAGAAACCAAGATATTTCATGACAAAAACAAATTTTCACAATATCTTTCCACAAATCCAGCTCTTCAAAGGATAATAAATGGAAAACTCCAGCAAATGGAGGGAAATTGCAACCTAGAAAGAGTAAGAAAATAATCTTCTTTTAACAAACCAAAAAGAAAATAGTCACATAAGCATAATTCCAACTCGAACAACAAAATAACAGGAAGCAACAATCACTTCTCATTAATATCTTTTAATATCAATGGACTCAATTCCTCAATAAAAATTCATAGATTAAGAGATTGGATACGGACCCAACATTTTGATGTATACAAGAAACTCACCTCAGTGAAAAAGACAGACACTACCTCAAAGTAAAATGGTGGAAAACAATTTTCCTGCCAAATGGTCCCAAGAAACAAGCTGGAGTAGCCATTCTAATATTGAATAAAATTGACTTTCAACCTAAGATTATCAAAAAAGATAAGGAAGGACCCTTGATACTCATTAAAGAAAAAAATCAACCAAGAAGAACTCTCAATTCTGAACATCTATGCTACAAATGCAAGAGCACCCACATTTGTAAAAGGAACTTTACTAAAGCTCAAAGCACACATTACTCCTCACACAATAATAGTGGGAGACTTCAACACCCCACTCTCATCAATGGACAAATCAGGGAAACACAAACTAAACAGAGAAACAATGAAACTAACAGAAGTCATGAACCAAAAGGATTTAACAGAACATTTTATCCTTAAACAAAAGAATATACCTTCTTCTCAGCACTTCATGGTACCTTGTCCAAAACTAAGTTTATAATCAGACACAAAACAGGCCTCAACAGATACTAGAAAATTGAAATAATCCCATGCATCCGATCAGAGCACCATAGACTAAGGCTGGTCTTCAATAACAACAAAAACAATAGAAAGCCCACATACACATGGAAGCTGAACAATGTTCTATTCAAGCATTGTTCTTGAGTATCTCAAGGAAGAAATAAAGAAAGAAATTAAAGACTTTTTAAATTTAATGAAAATGAAGTCACAACATACCCAAACTTATGGGACACAATGAAAGCAGTGCTAAGAGGAAAACTCATAGCTCTGAGTGCCTCCAAAAAGAAACTGGAGAGAGCATACTCTAACACCTTGACAGCACATCTGAAAACGCTAGAACAAAAAGAAGCAAATACACCCAAGAGGAGTAGATGGGAGGAATTCATCATACTCAAGGCTGAAATCAACAAATAGAAACAAAAAGGACTATACAAAGAACCAACCAAACCAGGAACTGGTTATTTGAGAAAAACAACAAAATAGATAAATGCTTAACCAGACTAACCAGAGGGCACAAAGACAGTATCCAAATTAAGAAATAAGAAATTAAAAGGGAGACATAACAACAGAATCTGAGGAAATTCAAAAAAACCTACAAAAGCCTACAAAGCTTTCTACAAAAGCCTATTCTCAACAAAACTGGAAAATCTGGATGAAATGCACAATTTTCTAGACAGATACCAGGTGCCAAAATTAAATCAAGACCAGGTAAAAGATCTAAACAGTCCTATAACACGTAATGAAGTGAAAGCAGTCACTAATAGTCTCCCAACCAAAAAAAGCCCAAGAGCAGGTGGGTTTAGTGCAGAGTTCTATCAGACTGTCAAAGGAGACCTAATACCAATACTCTTCTAACTATTCCACAAAATAGAAACAGAAGGAACACTACCCAATTCATACTATAAGACACAATTATTCTGCTACCTAAATCACACAAAGATCCACCAAAGGAGAACTTCAGATGAATCTCCCTTATGAATATTATTGTAAAAATACTCAATAAAATTCTCACAAACTGAATCCAAGAACATATTAAAACGATCATCCATCATGATCAAGTAGGCTTCATCCTAGGGATGCAGGGATGGTTCAATATACAGAAATCCATCAACATAATCCACTATATAAACAAATTCAAAGAAAAAACATATTATTTCATTAGATGCTGAGAAAGCATTTGACAAATTCAACACCACATCATGATAAAAGTCTTTGAAAGGAATTCAAGGCCCATACCTAAATATAGTAAAAGCAATATACAGAAAACCAGTAGCCAACATCAAACTAAATAGAGAGAAAGTTGCAGCAATTCCACTAACATCAGGGACTAGACAAGGCTGCTCACTTTCTTCATACCTATTCAATATAGTACTTGAAGTCCTAGCCAAAGCAACTAGACAACAAAAGGAGCTCAAAGGGATACACATTGGACAGGTGGAAGTCAAAATATCATCATTTGCAGATGATATGATAGTATACTTAAGTTACCCCAAAAATTCCACCAGAGAACTTCTAAACCTGATAAACAGTTTCAGTAAAGTGACTGGATATAAAATTAACTCAAATCAGTTGCCTTCCTGTACTCAAAGGATAAATAAGCCGAGAAAGAAATTAAGGAAAGAAAACCCTTCACAATAGTCACAAATAATATAAAATACCTTGTTGTGACTCTAACAAAGCAAGTGAAAGATCTGTATGACAAGAACTTAAAATCTCTGAAGAAAGAAATCAAAGATTTCAGAAGATGGAAAGATCTCCCATGCTCATGGATTGGCACAATTAAAATATTAAAAATGGCCATCTTGCCAAAAACAATCTACAGATTCAATACAATCCCCATCAACATTCCAACTCAATTCTTCATAGAGTTAGAAAGAGCAATTTGCAAATTAATTTGGAATAACAAAAACCCCAGGATACCGAAAAATTTTCTCACCAATAAAAGAACTTCTGGCAGAATCACCATCCCAGACCTCAAGAGCAATTGTTATTAAAAACTGGATGGTGTCCCAAGATTCTAGGCTAATATAAACTTATCAGTGACTGCATACCATGGGTATTCTTTTGAGACTGGGTTACCTCACTTAGTATGATGTTCTCCAGCTCCATCCATTTCTCTAAGAATTTCTTGAATTCATTGTTTCTAATGGCTGAATAGTATTCCATTGTGTATTTATACCACATTTTTTGTATCCATTCCTCCGTTGAGGGACATCTGGGTTCTTTCCAGCTTCTGGCTATTATATATAAGGCTGCTATTAACATAGTGGAGCATGTATCCTTATTGCATGCTGGGGCATCTTATGGGTATATTCCCAGGAGTGGTATGGCTGGGTCCTCCGGAAGTATCATGTCCAGTTTTCTGAGGAACCGCCAGACTGATTTCCAGAGTGGTTGTACCAGCTTGCATTCCCACCAGCAGTGGAGGAGTGTTCCTCTTTCTCCACATCCTCGCCAACACCTGATGTCTTCTGAGTTTTTAATCTTAGCCATTCTGACTGGTGTGAGGTGGAATCTCAGGGTTGTTTTGATTTGCATTTCCCTAATGACTAATGATGTTGAACATTTTTTAAGGTGTTTCTCAGCCATCTGAATTTCTTCAGGTGAAAAGTCTTTGTTTAGCTCTGTACCCCATTGGATAGGGTTATTTGGTATTCTGGGGTCTAACTTCTTGAGTTCTTTGTATACATTGGATATTAGCCCTCTGTCAGATGTGGGGTTGGTGAAGATCTTTTCCCAATTTCTTGGTTGCCGATTTGTCCTTTTGACAGTGTCTTTTGCCTTACAAAAACTTTGTAATTTTATGAGGTCCCATTTGTCTATTCTTGATCTTAGAACAGAGGCTATTGGTGTTCTGTTCAGGAATTTTCCCCCTGAGCCAATGTCCTCAAGGGTGTTCCCCAGTTTCTTTTCTATTAGCCTAGAGTCTTGGGACACCAAAGACACAATTCACATACCAAATGATGTCTGACAAGAAGAAAGGAATGGACACTGGTGCTGGAAAGGATCAAAGCATCAGTGTAGGGGAATACCAGAACAGGGAAGTGGGAAGGGGTGGATGAGGGAGCAGGGGGAGGGAAAAGGGCATGTGGGACCTTAGGGGGGTGGGGAACCAAAAGAAGGGAAATGAAATGTAAATATAGAATATATCCAATAAAAACAATTAAAAAAATAAATAAAAACTGGATGGTATTTGTACAGTGACAGGCAGGTAGATCAATGGAATAGAATTCAAGATCCAGAAATGAACCCATACACCTATGGGCACTTGATCTTTGACAAAGGAGCTAAAACCATTCAGTGGAAAAAAGACAGCATTTTCAACAAATGGTGCTGGTTCCACTAGAGGTTACTGTGTAGAATGCAAATCAATCCATTCTTATCTCCTTGTACAAAGCTTAAGTCCAAGGGGATCAAGCACCTCCACATAAAACCAGATACATTGAAACTAACAGAAAAGAAAGTAGGGGAGAGCCTCGAGCACATGGGCACAGGGGAAAATTTCCTGAACAGAATATCAATAGCTTATGCTCTAACATCAAGAATTGACAAATGGACTCTCATAAAATTGCAAAGCTTCTGTAAGTCAAAGGACATTGTCAATAGGACCAAACTGGCAACCAACAGATTGGGAAAAGTTCTTTACTAATCCTACATCTGATAGAGGATTAATATCCAATATATACAAAGAACTCAAGAAGTTAGACTCCAAAGAACCAAATAAGCTTATTAAAAAATGGGGTACAGAGAGCTAAACAAAGAATTCTCAACTGATGAATACTGAATGGCTGAGAAGCGCCTAAAGAAATGTTCAACATCCTTAGTAATCAGGGAAATGCAAATCAAAACAACCCTGAGATTCCACCTCATGCCAGTCAGAATGGCTAAGATCAAAATATCAGGGGACAGTAAATGCTGGAGAGGATGCAGAGAAAAAGGAGCACTCCTCTATTCCTGGTGGTATTGCAAGGTGGTACAACCACTCTGGAAATCAGTTTGGCAGTTCCTCAGAAAACTGGACATAGTACTACAGGAGGACCCATACATACCACTCCTGGGCATATACCCAAAAGATGCTCCAACATGTAATAAGGGCACATGCTCCACTATGTTTATAGCAGCCTTATTTATGATAGCCAGCACCTGCAAAGAACCCAGATGTCTCTCAATGGAGGAATGGATACAGAAAATGTGGCACATTTACACAATGGAGTACTATTCAGCTATTAAAAACAATGACTTCATGAAATTCTTAAACAAATGGATGAAACTAGACAATATTATCCTGAGTGAGGAAACCTAATCACAAAATAACACACATGGTATGCATTCAATGATAAGTGAAGATTAGCCAGGAAGTTAGGAATACCCAAGATATCATTTACAGACCACATGAAGCTCAAGAAGAAAGAAGACCAAAGTGTGGATACTTCAGTCCTTCTTAGAAGGGGGAGCAAAATACCCATGGGAGGAGACACAGAGACAAAGTGCGGAGCAGAGACTGAAGGAAAGTCTTTCCAGAGATTGCCCCACCTGAGGATCCATCCCATATACAGTTACAAAACCCAGACACTATTGTGGATGCTAACAAGTATTTTCTGACAGGAGCCTGATATAGGTATCTCCTGTGAAGCTCTGCCAGTACATGATAAATACAAAAGGGGATGCTCTCAGCCAACCATTTAACTGAGCACAGAGTCCCCAATGGAGATGCTGGAGAAAGGACCAAATGAGCTGAAGGGAATTGCAGCTTCATGGGAGGAACAACAGTATGAACCAACCAGTACCCCCACAGCTTCCAGTGGCTAAACCACCAACCAAGGGGTACATATGGAGGGACCCATGGAAGGACATACGTAGCAGAGGATGGCCTTGTTGGAAGTCAGTGAGAGAAGAGGCCCTTGGTCCTGTGAAGGCTCAATACCCCAGTGTAGGGGAATGCCAGGATAGGGAACTGGAAGTGGGTGGGTGGGTTGGTGATGGGGGGTGGGGAATAAGATAGGGGATTTGGGGAGGGGAAAGGAGGAAAGGAGATAACATTTGAAATGTAGATAAAAATATCTAATAAAAAATAATGAAGTTTGTGGTTCACACATCATTTCATTTACTTTAGACTATTTAGTGACATGGAAATGTTCACTACTAAATACCACATTACAGATGGAAAAACAGGCTGAGAGATGTAGTCTCACCATGATGTAGGAAGGAAATAAGAGATCTAGGAATGAACTTCTCCAGAAGTCTCAGCTTTCAAGTTCATACTAGCCACCATTCTACCTTTCTGCCCATCTGTTCCATAGGGAGTAAAATGATGTCCAAGCACTTGGAGGTCTCTTTTGGTACTGACAACTTTTAATCTCACCTGAGATAAACCAACAGAATGACCTAGGTTGCCTTTCCCTACTCTACACTGGTTGTATACTGTGTGTACTGAAGCTAGTACTTGCTACATATTGATCGAACACTTGCTCCCCAAATCAGACACTATACCAGGCACTGGATAAATCACCCATTAAACAGACACTTATTCCCACCTTTCAGGAGTTTCTCACATAGGAATAAAGCAAAGCAAAACACACCTTCTTAGGCAACATGTAAGCACAGATGGGAGATTTTAAATATAGTGTTGTATAAAGCAGAGGAGTCCACGTTTTACAGCTGTGCTTCCTAACAAATCACAGCAAACGTCTTCATTTGAATCTTTTGAGTTTCTTAAGCAGTGGTGAAAGAAGATCATGGAGCTGTGGAGGAGCCCAAAGTGATTCTCACCTCACCAGCATTTCTCAGTGAGTAACATTCTGGCTTATTTTTACAGAGCAAGTCAGGCAATCTCTCCTAAGAAAGCAGATATCTTTTGTCAATTTAGGTCCCTAAATCTCTGAATATACATAATTTCAGATCTGTCTCATTGATTTAGCTCTGTAGTAGTCATAGTTAACAGATTCCTACATTCTATGAATCTTCAAGAGTATATACCAATGTTTTCAATACATAAACAGGGTTGTAATCAGGTATAGATCTCTCTTATGTAAACTAATTTCATTTCTTCAGTGAAAAACAATATGCTAGAATCTCCTCATACCAGTTCAAAGAGAGTCAATTACTCAGTCTCTAGAAATTCTATGGGCCAGTTACAAAACACAAGCCATTATTAAAAGTTTTAATTATTTAAATTATTGGTTAATTATAAAATATACATACACATGCATATGTATCATGCAAGTAATGTGTAATATATGTATATATTATGCATGCATATGTTATATATACATATATATGCATATGTATATAAGCAATATGTAGCATGCATATATTATGTATGCACATGCATTTATGTAAGCAATATGTAATATATTATGTATGCATATGTTATATATATGTGTATGCATATATATGTAAGCAATGTGTAGTATATGTATCTATTATGTATGCATATGTTATATATACATATATATGCATATATATGTAAGCAATATGTAATAAATGTATATATTAAAGAAAAGATTAACAAAAAGTCCGTCAGATTTTATCATTCTAATTATTTTGTTTTGCTGCCTTCCACAGTCTTCAGATTATGTTCTGTTACTGCACCTATATGTCCAGAGAACTTCCCAGATCTGTCTTCTAAGATGTCATACCAGAAATTTGAAATAAGTGGTGGTTTGTGCTATGATAGTCAGCTAACACTACAAATCAAAGTCTTTTCTCCTCGAAAGAGCCAGTTGTTACACATTGCCAGCACAGCACTAAAGAAAAGCTTTCTCTCTCATAAAAATAATGCAAGCAGCATAGCTTTAATTATAGGGCCAGGGTAAATGCAGGCACAGACACAACTGCGTAAAAGCCTGTAGAGGAGACAGATAAAGGCGAGACAACTAAAGATTGACAATAACTTTATAGAGATGTCACAGTGAGCTGGCTTTTCTCATGCTATCCAACTGGAAAATAGTTGCCTGGGGATTTAGAATAATGAGTGAATTCACCATTTTCTAGATTCCCATATGTACCACCCAGAGTAGCCTTCCAGTAGCCCCTCTGAAGCCACAGAAGCTGAAAAGCACAGATTATAAGGCAGGACCAAACCAAGTTGTCCATGAAGCAGAACTAGATCAAGGCCAGATGCCATGAGTGGAAAGTCCAAGCCACCCAGGGAAGACAAAGTCTCCCCAAAAAGTGAGGCACATGACTGAATTTCACATTTTGGCATTTAGTGCTTTTATTCTGTTGACATTTAGATAGACTTTAAAATTAGGTTTTGCAGAAGTCATCTGTAATGCAATATCCTCCAACGGGTCTTTCTACGATGATAGAAAATGCCCTGTCTTATCTGTAACCTCCTAGCAATGTGTGCTGTCCAAACCTGAGGGCACTTCATCTGGCTATTGAGCCCTTGAGGTTAATAGAAACCAGTTACTAAATTTTGGATTATACTTTACTTTAATATCATACTTAAACTTATATAATTTTATATGGCCAGTAGCTAATCTATTGGACAAATATAGGTCTAGAAAATCTGTAGCTTGCAAATAGCTTTCAATCAGGCTGGATATAGGTCTTAGAATTAGGATAGGAAGTAAGTATAGTTCCCTGGTTCAGCTGGTCTATTAAAATCTAGTCAGCTCTGCAGGGTCTTTTAAAGAGCACATTTCTCTTATGTTTTTTTAATAGCTAGTCTCATTACTTAATAATAGCATTTTAGTCAGTGCCCCAGGAAGTGGTCCCCCTGAGCTAGGTAAGGAAGCCCATAAGGCTAAACTTATTCTCTAAGCTCTTGACATTAACTTTATCAGATCATCAGTGTGACCTAGTCCAGCTTTTTGGTCCACCCTGAATAGTTTTAAATATAATATCCCCCAACTTGCCATCTTCTGTGTTCTAGATCCTTACTGAGTTGTTTCCATCCTTTGGTCCCTGTTATTTTATACTGACTATGGATCTAGCACCATTAGCAAACCTTTGTGGGCTTACCCTATCTTTACATCTGTTGGGTCTGTAGTTTTGACCAACACTCTACTCTCTAGGGTCATGATACTATATCACTCCTGGATTCTAGGAAGCTTTTCCATGAGACTAAACAGATGAGCACCTGGAGAATCGCAGGAGCATGACACACTCAACAGACCCAAATTCCTGTGTTTATGAGGCCACTCAACTGGTATTAAGTATGCCCATTTGCACAGGTGAAACTGGACCTTGGGCCATCCTCCCAGAGATGGAAGCATCCCCTGTGAGTATCTCTTGTAGGTCATAAGAGCTGGCTCCTGTGAATGAATCTCATCTAAATCTGCTTTCATCTTTTGAAATTTGTTTTATATGTAGAGAGAATAATATAATCCTCCAGCACATGTATACAATCGGCAATGATCAATTAGCCTTCTATCCCCTTCAGTACTTATTTCTATGTACTAAGAAAACTTTTAATTCTCTTGAAATTGGTAACAAATTAATGTATAATTTAGTTACCCAAAGTACTATTGTGTAAAAAAATTCTTGAACAGTGAAGGACTCTTCATTTGTTTTTGATGTATTTCAACATTAACTATCAAACAAAGTTAGAAACTTTGAAGTTAATAGAGTTTTAATTTCTCTAAATCATAATACCTGCACTCTTTGAATCACGATGACAACATTTATTTTGGCTTGGCCATTAGATAATAGTCTTCTATTTTGATTCCTTTGAGATTTATTTAGTTATCTATTTACTCATTCATCTTTGAGGGGCCATGTGCCTTTGTTTATTTCTTTTTAACTAGGTTTGCTAAAACATTAATTACTTAGACTAAAATTTACCTTCTTTGTCACAATTACTTCCATGAATACTGACAAACACAATATGGTGATGATCCGAGTCAAGAAGCAGAACAATTAGAATTGTGACAGAAGATCCCTTCATTTCCACTGCAGTCACTACTGTCTCTATTCCCAAGACAACATCATCTGCTTTAAAGGCTGATTCTGCCCCTTCCAGCATGTCCTGTGATGGAACCAAGCAGCAAGTGGACAGCTATGATCCTTTGATGCCTTCCATCTACAATAAATACTACCCCTAAGAACGGAATGTACTATTTCACGTGGTCATGGACTGATAACAGTGACAGGGTACCACTCCGTGCATTGTAACAAGTCCTGCCCAGGGGTTAGTAGAGAGGTTACCAGCTGACATTGCTAGCATTGACAGGTTATAGAAGTCTTCTTAGTGGCGGAAAAAAAATCATTGGAATCAAAAAAAGAGGAGTCAAGTGATAAGAAAAGAAAAGTCCTTCCAGGTAGAGAAGCAAGTACCTAAGCAGACATTTAAAATAAAGCTTCCTATGTCCAAAAGAGAAATAAGCAACAGAGGATCTTTAAGCCTGATACTCAAGATTCAAGTTCAAAATAGGTGTACTCCTGAACTCGGCTAATCTCGAGCCCAAATAAAATTAATGCATGCTACCCAACTTATTCGCATCAACAGACCTAAAATTTACCTTATTAGAGTTTCAAGCTGGAAACCCATAAGCTGAAGTAGAACATGTTCTATGCTATGGCTCACCCTGGAAGGAGAGTTTGGGAAGATTAAAGGAGGAACTAAAAAACAAGTTCTCAAACTTCCCTGGCATATAAGCAAGAGGAAAAGTGATTTAGCATTTAATAGGATTATAGGTCCATTAGTTTTCCCATGGGAATTTTAACAGGATGAAACTGAAAAAATAATGGGGAGTGATTATGGATAAGTGTTTCTAGGCTCCTCGGCAGCAGATTGGTTCAATGGTCAACCACCCGCTTTATCTTGGACAAGTCCATTGAACTTTCTAGTCCTATTTTCTTTTCTGTCACAGGGGGTGGTGTGTGTGTGGGGGGGAATAGAAAGGTGAAAGAAAGAAGGCAGGTCAGACAGTTTCATAAATTCTTTCTCGTTCTCTTCCTTTGTGGTTTTTAGAAGTTGACGTCAAAACCATCCAGTTTAAGGAAGCTTGAAGTGGAACTCTGAAGTGGGGCTCGAAGAAAGGCTGCATTCATGGTGCCAAGGTTCAGTGAGCACAAAGGAGCCTTCTGTTGGCGTGGTGGGTGGAGGACGGAGGGTGGAGCAGGAATCTAGGAGGTCGACTGTTCCTGTGCTCTACCACAGATCCTAAGTGAACCCTTGCAATTATCATAGCAGTGGTAGATTTAAAAAGAAAAGAGAGCTCCCTTGGGCTCTACCAACCACCCTTGCACCTCTCCTGGGCCACTGAGAGAAGGTCCAGAGGTCGCTGTGCCTGGTTACTGTCTGTCTTTCTCAAAAGGTCATTTCCTCCCCATCTGTTTACACCAGCTCGACTGCAGTTCTAATCAGTTTCCCTGGGACTGCAGAAAGCCAGCGTAACTGAGGCCAGTTCCGTGAGTGTCCTGTGCCTGAGGCCACTGAGATGGTTCTAAGGTGGCCAATTCTCTGCTGTTTTCGACTGTGTCACTGCCTCCCTCCTCCTCCACCTCATCTTTAATTTGTGACTGTCCTTTCCTTGCAGATCCACCACCAGCCCTGGGCATTTTCTGCCCCTCCCCCTCCCAGAGCTGGTGACCCAATACCTCTCTCAGTTCCTTCAGTGCAGAGATGAAACTGCAAGATATGAGACCCCACAGGAGGGTCAGATGCCTAAGATGAGCCATTGTCCCAGACTAAGATAGAGAGGGCCCAGGAGAACCAGGCCCACTGATACTTGAATCTCTTAAAAAAAAAAGGGGGGGGGGGCAAAACAACAAAACCCAGCAAAGTATCTCAAATAAACCTTGTAAGAAAAAGCAAAATGGAGAACAGATCTAAAAGTTGTGGAATGGGGGTAAAAATGTACAGTTGAGATGGTAGAAACTGTTTAGGTTAATGTTTCCTTGCGTATTTATTTTATATCAACATGATATTTATACATATTTCTGTGTACTGTATGGTAAAAATGATACCTTGTAGAATGTGTAAAGTTCTTCCCAGGGTAAAGCTCTGTAACTTCTCAAACATTCAGGCCTTCAGTGTGCTAGCAATCCACATACTCTAGCTGGCCTTGGCTGTGCATTCCTGGACTCAGGGCAGAAGCCGAGGCCAGGGGATCAAAAAATTTGAGACCAGCCAGGGCAATTTAGCAAGATAGTCTCAAATAAAAAGCACAGAGAACAGAGTTCAACAGAAGAGCATATTCCTAACACATGCAAGGGACTGGGTATAATGCTCAGTACCAGAAAAAGAACAGTCTTACAAATCTTCCTTTCCACATATTTTCAATATATAATGAAATGTCGCAGAATAAAGTTTCCCTACTTTGGTAGGCCTACTTCGTCCTTTCAAATTGAACTTTGGAACCCTATACACGACTTTCTCTAGCCATCCTTCTCCCTCATATCTGTAACCTCTGGGGACCATCATTCTATTCCCCTTCAATATAATTAGACTTTTAGTTTCTTTTTTTTTAAATTGGATATATTCTTTATTTACATTTCATTTCCTTTTTCCTGGTTCTCCACCCCTGAAAGGTCCCACATGCCCTTTTCCCTCCCCCTATTCCCCCACCCATCCCTTCCCACTTCCTTGTCCTGGTATTCCCCTACACTGATGCATTGAGCCTTCCCAGAACCAGGGTCCACTCCTTCCTTCTTGTCGGACATCATTTGATATGTGGATTGTGTCTTTGGTGTTCCAAGATTCTAGGCTAATATCCACTTATCAGTGAGTGCATACCATGGGTATTCTTTTGAGACTGGGTTACCTCACTTAGTATGGTGTTCTCCAGCTCCATCCATTTCTCTAAGAATTTCATGAATCCATTGTATCTAATGGCTGAATAGTACTCCAGACTTTTAGTTTCTCCATGTGAGTAAAAATGCGCCATATTGTCTCTCTGTATCTAGCTTATTTCTGTTCATTTAATGCCTCCCTATGCTGTCCATGTTGTTACAAATGGCATAATTTAATTCTTTATAATAAATCTTAAGCTCAGTCCCTTATTCTCATCACAAGGATATACACAAAAACTCACATGAGTACAGTGCATCTCTCTCTCTCTCTCTCTCTCTCTCTCTCTCTCTCTCTCTCTCTCTGTGTGTGTGTGTGTGTGTATAACATACTATAGGATATAATCATCATATATGTAGTAGAGAAGGTATCATTATGCAGGACAAGCAAATACAAGTCCATTAGCATTCTCTTTCCATCTCTGGCTCTCCCTCTCTTTCTCTCCATCTCACTGTCTCTTGCTCTCTCATTTTCACTTTCCCTCTCCCTGTTATCCATTAGCATTCTTATAGGAATGTTACCAGGATGAAAGTGGAGAAACAAATCTAACAAAACAAAGACCCAAACCTTCTGCCAAGTACTTCTAGTTTGAGAGACAATAGGTACACAGGAATGTTCTTAGCATCAAGGCCAACACACTGTGGATTTACAAAGACAGAAATCACACTTATACAATACAAAGTAACTAGTTTGTAGGTTAGATGATTTGACTGCACCACTGTAGTTAATTCTTCCTACCTTACTTGGGAATTGGGTTGACCGTCTATGTCAGCTGGAATCCATTAACCAGACAGGAGGGTAATATGAACACCAGATCTTCCGTTTGAAATTTTCACAGTATCTTGACCATACTGGTCCCTCTCTCCTTCTTCTCTCAAAGACCTCCTTTAGTAGCTCCCTTCCAACAACCTGACCTACTTCTTCCTTCCTTCCTTCCTTCCTTCCTTCCTTCCTTCCTTCCTTCCTTCCTCCTTCCTTCCTTCCTTCCTTCCTTCCTTCCTTCCTTCCTACCCACTGAATCCAACTAGTGTTGCCCATGTGTGCACATATGTGAGGTCATCCACTGGACATGGAGAAGCTAACAGTGGTCATACTCCTAAAGAAAACTGATTCTTCCTTTTTCAATAGCCACCAACTGCCAATAGATCCTGAGCTCTGGGGATATGGGTAGGGGGAGCCTTGGAAATCCCTCCACAATTCATATTTAAATTTTTAACTGACTTGATCCTGTGTAGCTCTTGTGTGGATAACCCCCTTCTGGTATGAGTTCACATGCATGAGTCACATCTCTTTCTGGGAGACGGCATTTCACAGAAAATCTCCCAACCTTCCGTCTTCTACATTCTTCTGCAATGTTTCCTGAGCCTTGAGGGGTTATAGGTTGGTACCGATGATTCATCTATGGCCGAGCCTCAGGCTGCTTATCCTCAATACTTTGAATAGGAATGTGCTTTCTGCAATAAGTAGTAGGTACTAAAATAAGATGTTTTTCTGACTAAAGTTGGGAGCTGCACAAATGTGTAGATATGTTCATACATATTAAGAAGACAGTTTGAAAACATGGCCATTTAGAATAACAACTACCCTGGGGTCTAGAACTTCTCTAGGCATGGTTTTTTAATCTTGTTTATGGTACCAGGCATGAAATTTCTGCTATGGAGCATACTTCAAATCCAATCCAAAGAACAGTTGGTCATCCCCCAAAACAGTTTTGCCACTATTGTAACAGTGGCTACATCTTGCCTAACAGGTACATACATTGTTGCATCACAAAAGGTTCAGTGCTAGATAAGAGCATTGATGTCTTTTCTTCCACGGCACTTTTCAACACTGTAAAAGCTAGACAGTAAGGAGAGTTTCATGGCCAGTTCAATATTAATGCTCTGCAATCTGAGATCTTGAGCAATAGGGTCTAACATCTAGCCATGCTGGGAAACCAGAAGCAATGACAATGGCCTCTATTGTTTTGGCTTCGTCTGGAGACTCTCTGAGCTTACATTTAACATTCCATGTCTTTACCAAGCAGTTTCATTCACTAAAGTGAGATGCATCTGCTTATACCCCTTTAAAATATTTTTAATGAGTTTACAAACTAGTACAGTTTCATAAGCTTATCTTTAAGACAGGAGGTAATTTCCCAACTGGGAATAAAATGCTGAAGTTAGATTCTTCCTTCTAAGGAAGCTAGGGGACAAAAGGACAATGTTCCTTCATAATGTCGGTACAAAGAAGCCACCTTTGAAAAGGAGACTGTAAAGGTAGCAATGAAGTTATTGAGTTTCTAAGAGATATTTTTCAAAGAATAAGATTTAAAAAACCAACAACATCAACAGTTACAAGTTTTATAAGGCAAATGGTCTGAGAAAAAGGGAGGAAAAAGATAGTACAACCTTATGTGCAGCATGAAGAACCAAGCTTCTCCTTTGAAGTTACTACATAGCCCATGCCTTGAGATACACCACATGGTGCTTACTTGAATTATCCACATTTTTAATTAAACAGGCCTGTTGTGACCAGTTCACATCCCCTTTCTTAAACGAGCATTTTCCCAGTTATGATAATGTCAGAGTCTCTGCCTATGAAAAACCCAGCTTTTCTATACCCTCAGTTCTCAGAAGTTAGAGCTGAGGTGGAAATGCCCACAGTGACTGTAATCTGGGCAACAGGATGCATTGGTTACCCCAGATAATTGCGTCCCAAACTCTGGGGATGGAACATTCTAAAGTTTGAGCCTAGAATGCCCATTAGAGATCCATATGTTGAAGGTTTGGTATTATTGGGAGTTATTGGAACTTTTAGGAAATAGAGACTAGTGGAAGGTATTAGGTCACAGGGGGAACCACCCCCCCATCTCCTTTCTCTCATTTATCATTTCCTAGCTTCTGTGAATTGTATAACCCCACAATCCTTCTCTGCTACATGGCTTCACCACAGCTCTTGGCCCTGGCTCTACGTTAGAATCCAGCATCTTGTGCATAAGCTACTCCAAACTCTGACATATCAAGATCTATAAGGGCACAGGACTAGAGGTCTAGAACCTATAGTTCTTAAGCTCTCTGAGGAGCTCTAGGTTTCAACAAGAGTCATTAGGTTAATAGTTGGCCTTTGATAGCAGAAAGACTCATGGGAAGGATCATAATCCAGTAAAATCACACTTGAAGATCTTTGATAGCAACTGAGTAGTGTTGTTCCTGATAAGTTGCATCATTTTGAATCACAGAGGAATGGATAATGTCACATGTTCATTCTCAGTTAAATGCTATTACTGTGCATGTATGTAATTAAAAAAATAACAAATGCTACTTAAGCTAATTTTGGGTCTAGGTATAGAATGTCCTAACTGATGGAAAGGATTCCCTCTGTTTGACTGTTGATTTCATGAAGTTCAAAGAATACGAATTGTATTGATTTTCTCCTGTTCCTTTGGTCTCCATTACACAGCTCGCATCTGAGTTTATTCTCAGTCAAGTATGAGTGCCCCTTGTGACAGGTCTGAGTTCTGGGGCCAGGGACCAAGAGCTGCAAATGGCTAAGGAATTAAACAGGATGTTCAGAACCATGGTAGGTGTGACAATACTGAATTTACCCCATGTGAATGTGTGCTTCCTTGGTCTCAAGGACATTTATATAAAAATCATACAAAAATAGCATTGTGCCAGAAATGCTTCTGTAACAAGTTACGTGATGCTTCTATTGTTAATTTACTCATGGTTTCCCCAATAGCTTAAGCTCTCATCTTAGGGGATCCATTCTGGATGTCCATTTCAGTTTTAAATGTTATAGAAAACTTTTCCAGGCCTTTATGGCTTTTATCCTTTTAATCGTGATTGGAGAATATGGATTCTTGTTACTCAAATGTTACCCACACATGTCCAAAATAGAAATGGCTACATAAACTTTTATAGTAACAAAACAAAAAAAATTATCAATTAAGGCATTTATGGAGAATATCTGGTAAGTGGCTTTCAGCAAAGAAGAAAAAACTCTGTATAGATTTTTCACACTGTCTAATGACAGTCTTTGACTTTTGGTTGGTGGAAACTAGTAGTTAGTTAATATATCTTCAAGGTTTTACCTGATAGTTAAGAAAACATTATGTCGGATATAGAGGTGAATTATTAAGGAAACTAAAGCTAGCCCAAGATAATTTGGCTCTGCTGTCTAACCCAACTCAACTGTTCATAACCACAAAGATTTAATCATCCAAATGGGCATGTATAATATTCAACACAAGCATCGATTCTGGGAGCTGGCACTTCAGGTTTCAGCACTAGTCCTAGTCCCAACTTTACGATCCAATGTAAGTAAAATACTTTGGGGCAGAGTGGACTGTCAGTCTCCTACTCTTCCCATCATATGTTGACAGTTCAGCCTACACAATCCCAGGTCCATGCCTTGAAAGACAGTAGCACTACAAAGAAGACAAAAGGTTTCTGAATTGAGGGATGGAAGGCAAAATTGTCCTAGTGGATCTCAGACTTCTGCCTGCACAGGCATCACTTGGCTGACTTCTTGGATTCTGCCTCTCAGAGATGCCCAATTACTCCCCTAAGATGAGACTTGAGATTCTGACAAGTTCTCAACTATCATTGATGCTATTGTCCCAAGAACCAAGAGACCCAGAGATTTCCCGTTATCTCTTTTTTTTTCCTGTTCATGGAGCAATCAGGAAAAGGACACTGTGGGCCTGCCTTTGGATCTTTCTGTACCTCCAAGGCCACCCAAGCTTGGGAGTGGGTAGAAGCAGTGATGGAAAACTGCTTCAGAAGGCTGTGCAGGCACTTTTCTAGGGAAAATAACATGCATAAACAAACTTGGTGGTTTTGAGGGAGCTCTCTGCCTTCTTACCATCTGCAAATGGCTCTTTGTAGCAAGCAGAGGGAATGAGGCTTGGAGGGGGCTCTTGTTCTCACTTTGCTGCTGTTTTTCATCTCCACCCCCATATTTTCTCACCACACCCTGGGCTCACTCCGTTTCTTGCCCCAGGAAATTGTCTATCATGTTATAAAGAAGAATAAGGGCATTTTAGAAATGTAAATTTATGGACGTATCCTCAATGCTGTGCTGTACTAGAAGGCGGTAAATAAATAAGAGCCTTTTCATAAACAACAGGGAATCTGAACTTATTTTAAAAGCAAGAGCTTTTTCCTAGAACCAGGGACAGTGAGTAAAGCACAAATACAAAGTCAAGTTCAGTTTAGAAGGCGAAGGGGAGGCAAAGGCTGGTAGGAGAGAAAGGTGGGGAGACCCAGGCAAAGCAGAATAATAGAGAAGCTCAGAGTTGGACCCACTGCACATAGCTTTCTTCAATCTAAGCACCCTGTCCTTCCAAAAGTTTTGCCTGCTCAAAACTTTCAGAGCATCCTCAGCTCCTGAGCCTCAAAAAGCACCACGTCAGAGCTCACTCTAAGTACAATAAAGAAAATAAAAAGGATGAAAACACAGGTTCCCACTATTTGTCTGAACTTTAAATTTCACAGGGTCTTTGGAATTTTATCTGGGCAGCTGGGCCCTAATAGCCCCACTCCTACAGCACTCTGCCTCATTGAACTCAGGCATTCACTAGCCTTTATTTCTTATTTCTCAGAATGCCAATAACCGCCTGTAATATTTACCAGCGTATCAGGGAAGATGGGAGCTGTTCTGCTTTTTATCACATGGTTGACAACATTGAGTTTCATATTTAGCACTTCCCAAAGTCGGCCATCTCTCAGTCGCTTGGCACTCAACTTTCTTTTGCATCGCTTTTTTTCCTGTCACATTCAAATGGCCACTTGCTCCAAATATCAAATACTTAAACACTTTTGATTCACCCTGTCTCACCTTGCACCTCCAGTCAGAGCATCTCCTAGAACTTACAGTGCAGACTCTTGCAGCCACAACCAAAGACTAACTGAATTGGCTTAGTGACCCTTGCCATGAAAATATTCCAAAGCTCATGATGAGATTCCATTGTGCAAATGTCCTATTTTTGCTTTTCTATTGCTGTGATTTGCTAAAACACCAAGACCACAGGCAACTGGAGGAGGAAAGGCTGTTTGGCTTGTATGTTCTGATCATACTACATCATTAAAGGCAGTCAGGGAAGGAACTCAAAGAGGTAGGAACAGACACAGAGGAGTATCACTTACTGGTTTGTACCTCCTGGATTGCTCAGTTTGCTTTCTGATACAAACCAGGAACACCTGTCCAGACATGATACCCCCTGACACATAGTGAGCTGAGACTTCCCATCTCAAGTACTAATCAAGAAAATGTCCTCACAGACTTTCCTACAAGCCCTCTGATAGAGGCATTTTTACCAAGTGAGGTTCTTCTTCTCAGAAAGTTTGTGTCACATTGACAGAAAACTAACCAAAGCAGCTTCATAGGTTGAGTAACCCTTCATAGAGCTGGCTTCTTGGCAGGCTGGAGGTCCTGCATCTCCCGCATGATCCCAGGCAAGGTGACATACTGTCCGGGAGAAGAGCACATGTTTGGCAAAAATCTTAAAGGAAATTGAGTACCAGTTAGTATGACTTTTGGCAATGGTGGGTCACCATTAATAGAAAGGAGCAGATCATAAGCAGCATATCCTTCAACACAGAGAATGCTTAATAGATGCCACAGTGTCATTAAACACCTTTACAGAGGGCCGATAGTTGGATGTGTGTAACAGCATGGCCATAGAAGGTTGTTTCAAGAGTTCATAGCTTTCTCACTTTCACACTGCTTAAAACTTGTACCAACTGAGATACAAAGATCCACGCGTACTTTGTCTCCTTAATTTTTAACCACTACAGTTATGTGCCTTCATCTAATAGATATCAATTTTAAACCCAGAGATAATTGTAGACCCATGGCTACTGCGAATGTATTCTACAAAGAGAACCAATTGCATCAATGTTTCATTGAAATTTAGATTCGATAAACATAATATAATTAATTATGTCAGTGCTTCTCACAAATAAATGTGGATCCTGGGCTGTGATAAAATGAAGGTTTGGATATAGTAGGTTTGAGGAAGCCATTGTAGGCCCTCAGATGACATTTCTAGTGTCTACTTAAGGGTCCCCCATTATAAGCATCAAGGAACATGGGGCTGCTTCAGAAAGTTTAACTGTACTTAGTTCTGGCATTTGGTGGCTTCAGCTTTCTTAGCTGTGCCATTCTCAATAGTCTGTTGTTTTACTAGTCACTTAACAAATAGTGGCTGAGGGAATGGACTGAGAATTCTCCCGGGCCACCATAGTCATTAAAATTTTGGAAACATTCCTTAGAGAAAAAAATGTGGTTTCCTATCATTATACTTCAAACTACCAGCTTCTAAAAGGTTAGATGTAGCCTCAAGAGTTTTACCTTCATTGCTTTTATACTTAAAATGATGGACAGGTGTGGTGGTGCATTCCTTTAATCCCAGTACTGGGTGGGGATGGGGGGGGAGGCAAGTGGATCTCTATAAATTTGAGGTCAGCCAGAACTAGATAGTGAAAGCACATTTCAAAGGAAATGAAAGGACAGGTGCTTTCTATATTAATAGGGAACATGAGAGGTCTTGGTCTAGTGATCATAGAAATAAAATCTGAAAACACGTACAAATTCTCATACAAAAGTTTTACTTAGAAAGAAAGGGGCTTAAGGACAAATGAGATTTCCAAAGAATTCAGGTTATTCATCAACAGAGAAAACAGGACATTTTTTTAAAGAATTTTGGCAAGGTCCAAGTGTGTTATTCATGAGATTTTTTTTTATTTCTTACCCATAATTTTAAAAGACTTTTCCAGGTAAATACAAGTACAGGTCCATGAACAGGTTGGTATAGTAGACATCCTGGCATTATCGAGAGAAGGGGTATAAAACTGGGGGGTTCATACATTGTCAAGAACAGAAGAGGACACAGCAGTGGTAACAGGCTTCACAGGTAAGAGCATGAGGGCCCTTATCTCCATAAATGTGCCTGTCACTGTTTTAATATGAGCTAACTTGCAATAATTATAAGTAAATTGAACATGTCAAAAGTCAGCATCACTTCATGATACAATTTGTCTTTTTTTTCTGAGCATGAGCCTATGGAAAACTTACAATCTTTAACTTTTAAAATGGAGGAAACCCATGCAGATTTTGGAGGAAGGAGAGCACATGCCACACATATCTGGGAGACAAATCATTTTTCTTGGCTTCTGTCATCTTTCTGAAGATGAGTCCCAGCCATGGGATACGGGCGGCTTACATCACAATCTCATCACATCAAACATGAAAGCAGTGTTCATTTGTAGAAAAGATCTCCCAGTTGGCATATCCTTAAGATTATCCTCTTATACTTCCCATGAGATCTAAAAAAGAGATCTCAAAGTTCCCCAAAAGAGTAAAAAATGTCACCTCCTCGCAACACAGTCACTCAACTCAGCTGTACTCACTAATACAGTCTGAGCGTGTGCCCATTCTTTGTAGACAGCTATCCCATTTTTCATCAGTGACAGGGAGAATAATGGTGCCCCTATAACCTTCCTACAAGCCATCACTTTTCACTATGATATTTATAATACACTTATCACACTAATAGCCCCAGTTTCCCACTGCTCTCCTGGCTTTGGTAATGACCTCCTAAGATGCTGAACTTGGCTGTGGTTCTTGTTTGGCCTATGGAAGAACAGCAACTTTGAAGCAAGCAGGAACTTGAAAAGCCAGTAACCTGCTTTTCACTTCGTGTGATGCTTCATTTGGAAGCCTGTGGAAAATGTGCCCGGGGGAGCAGTCATCCCAGCAGGAGCCCACGGAGGTAAGACTGCAAACAAACCCTAGGAAATTCAGCTAGACTCAACCTGTATCAGAACCAAGACTTCAACTTCCAGACACAGGAGGTTGTTTTTGACCATAGCTTCCTTCTTCTGTACTAACTACAAGGTCTACAAGATAGATCAGGGCTCTAGCTTGTTTCACGCGAAACACCTAATTCAAGCTTACTACACCCTCAGAAATATGATTATCTCAGGATTCGAATAGGTAACGTTTGGAAGACTTGAAGCAGGAAAAGAGCATTTTTTAGCTAAAATCATCTAAAAGTCCTGAAATCTTGAAGTTCCCAGCATGAAGAAGCCCATCCTCTAAGAGCAGAGTAAACAGCAGCTATAGATAGAATCAATACAAACACACCTGCCTGCTCCTTGGCACTTAACAGCCTTTTGTTTGGTGTTTCAGTCAAACGTGGGAAGAAGCCATCAGTGGGACGCCTGAAAGTGTCTGGATCTTTAATCAAACAAACGATAAGGAAAACCTGACAGTCTTACCAAACAATGATGTCTACAGCCACTTATTGTTGGAAAAGAAAAATACAATATTGTGATTTGAGTTTGTATATTGTAGATAAGGGAAGGAAAGGGCTTTTTAATCAAAATGTTAAACTATAAAAGCTGTCCTCTAGTGTCATGAGAAGCAAGTTTCTCACCTACTGCTCACCTCTCAGCAGAGCCGTGCCTGAATCTACAGCTCTGGTTTTATTCTGCTCTAAGAGAAGCCAGAAGACAGTTTACTAATTCCCAAAGCCAACTGCACTACCCTATGACTGTATCAACTCTATTTAAACACTTAATGGTATATAGCAGGGCCAATGGGATGGCTTTTCAGGTGAAGACACCTGTTACCAAGACTAATGGCTTTAGTCCAAACTCCAACATCCAATGCAATTGGGGTTTACCTGTTGGGGGCATTTAAAAGTTGAGTGTTCCCTTCTCAGATTTGCTATCAGTTTCACTTTCTTCAGTTAAGAATAATCTCTTGCCTGGTTTGAGAATAATTCCTCTAACATTATTTATCCAAGAGCCATGAGCCATTTCAATGTAAATTCACCTCCTCTGGTCTCCTCTGAATAAAACGTGGATAGTAAAAGCAAGCAATGTCAGGTCGCCTCTCCTTTCAATTAATAAGTGGAAAATATTTGAAGCCCGTTTAAAGCAAATACTCATCAGTCTTCCTATGTTACTTGTTAGCTATTAAGCTTAAGAAAATAATATAATCTAGGTACTTTAGACTACTAATTGACAAGTTTACCTTAATGGCTTGTTAGGGTCCATGAATTGCTGAAGAACCCACACCCAAATAGTATTCAAAAGCAGAGAGTATTTATTGAACAAATTCCTGCATGAAGGAGCCCGATTCTATCAGAATGGAAGGACCCCAACTGAATTTGCAAATTCAGTTTTAAAACCCAAAAGAGGAACCTTAGAGGGGGATAGATGATCTATATCTTGATTAAGTGGGTTCTATCTCTGGAGGGAATGGGTGATGCTATGATTGGTTAGGGTTTTGCTTCAAGCATACTTGACTAACTATTCTTGCTTCATGCAAAGGACGTATAGCTCTTGACCTCTTGGCTGCAAGCTTGGGTAACTGTCCATTTGCAGGCTGGGGACGGGTTACTTTTTCCTTCATTTTTCCAGTAACTGACTTGCCCAGTTCTGGGAAGTAGAAACTCAGGCCTGGTCTCCTGAACTGCTAGTGTGCAGTCTGTCATGGTGTCAGCCTGGCTCAGCCCAGTTCATTCCTTTCAGGCTCAGTTGTTTCTGAATCTGGTTTTTGGTTTTGTTTTTGCTTTTCTTGTTGTTGTTGGTTTTCTTTTTTGTTTATTTCTTTCTTTCTTTTTTCCTTCCATCTACTCATTCCTGAATAAACTCTGAACTCTCTACTTTTATTTATCTTTCAACTAGTACCCAAACTCTGACACCTTTCAAATACTTGCATCTAAGATGGATGATCTGCCTCTTTGACCAACATCTCTGCTGCTTAACTCCGATCTACTGTGTGTAGAAAAAATATTTTGAGTGAAAAGGAGGTTGCAAGGGGAATTTTCTCCTCCTGCTCCAATTATTTCATTAAAGCTCCTCCTTCCCCTAGGGCTAGTAACCCAAAAATATATGTTTAATCCTGCACAGACATGAGGGCCACAAAAGACATTCAGGAAGACTTGTGACAATATTTGATTGACTATGACTACTGCATTGATATGAAGGAGTAACCAAAATTTAAACTCTAGCTCTGCAGGGACAGAACTTGTGTGTCAGGCACAAGAGTGACTCAGCGTGCCTCCTCTATGAGGCACTGGAAGAACTGGACAGAGAGCAGAGATGGAAGAGTTCTTTCTCCAAAGAAAGTACCTTGTGAGAGGACAGTCCCTGTGAGGACTAGTCGTTACTGTTAAGTGGGCTCTGAATATAGGCCTCAAGCTGGAATGTGGTTCTCAACTGGCTCTGAGCTGTGTGGAAAGTGGGCAGGTATGGGGGTGATGCAAGGGAAAGGCACCTGGAACATGAAAAATGTATCTACCCCAAACCCAAATAAATAAGATATTATATTTATTGTCTTACAATGTGCCCTTTGTGCCCAACAATCAGCTGAAAACATTTTTTTATCAAAATATGGTTATCTTTAACATTATTTTTCCTTTTTAAGAGACTGCAAAGTACAGGTTGAAAACCCCTTTATGTGAATTTCTTGGAACCAGAAGAGTTTTAGATTTTGAAATATTTGCATATACATAATGAGAAGTCATGAGGATGGAACCCATGGAGTTGGAAAAAAAAAAGGTGCCATGATTCATGCAGTAGCCATATGTTGGAAGATAATTTTATATAATATTTTCTTGTGCTTATGATTTGATGGAAATTTGTCACATGAGATCAGGTATGGAATTTTCCACTCTGTATTTTGGATCACTTAAGAATTCAGATTTTCAAATTAGGGTTGCTAAACTATCATTTCCACATCACTTTTATAGAGATACAGAGCTGCAATGCAAACACTCAGCCAGATCTCACACCAACTCTCATTTATTTTCTTTAAGCATATTTCGGGAAATGCCAGTTCTCAGCCAGAAGTAGTAGCAGTAGCCACTTTGCTGTCATATCCCAAATCACTCACACATCTGATATCATAGATAGGAATAAGCAGGGACTTTCTAACACAATGGGAATATGAAGACTGGGCTCTCCTTCTTCGTCTTCGGAAAGGAATATATTATTACTAGGCATCAGACTGTGATAAACAGACTATCAGTTACTGTTAAGTTAGTACTTCCTCAATCACACTATAGCGCAAGCATACAACTCTAAGTGGCTTACAGGGTAGGGGGTTATGATCTCAGGAAACACTAACTGTGACATGGAGTGGAGAGTAGGGAATAGGAGTCACTGTCAAGAGAGGTAGTGAAGTGAGGTTCACTGGGTCATTCATTGGTGCACTATTGGTTCATTTTGCTGGTGACTCTGGGAACACGTAGGTAACTCCTCAGTTTTCTCCTACTTTCTAATAATTAACTCTCACCGGTTATTGTTTAGAGGGTGTGCTGAGAGGCATTGATTCTCAAGCACTCTGTCTGCTGTAGGCAGAGTTAGACCGAGGGATGCAGGGACAGCCCACTCTGAAACGGTTTGGGTGGGACAGTGGCAGTAAACTGTGACAGACTACAACTGAGCAAAGTGGATAAGTTATATTCTGCTCAGTATGGTGCAGCTAGTCTCCCCCAGTTATCTTTCACCTCTGAAACTAGAGAGTTTTTATAAAGCTCTGCCCAGGTTATGGTTCATACTCCAGGATGAGAATGCACAGTGACAGTTATTCGTGTGCAATAAAATGTGTATATTTGAAACCTCTGCTTCCAGTCCTTGTGGAGTAACAAGAACTAAATTTTCTCTCTCACCTGAAATGCCTAAAGACAAACACTGGACAAAATATATAAATCAATGCTTACTAGTGTATACTCATTTTTATGGCTATATAGTGCTCAGTTGAATAGATGTAATGATATTCATTTATTTACAAAAATAAGAAAACCATTGCAATGGCTTTGAGTAAAGTTGCTTTGAATATTAATGCACACATATTGTGAGGGGAAATTTTCATTTTTCTTGGTTATATACATAGAAATGAAAGGATGAATCATATAGTAAGTACATATTTAGCATTAAAAAATCTGCCAAACATTAATATATTATCCTTTTCACATTCTTGTCAGCTAACACAGTTACTCCACATTGTCTCTCATTATGGGTTTATGTTGCATTTCCCTTGTAACTAGCAATGTCAAGGATCCTTTTTTGTAGTTATTGGCCATTCATGAATATTTTTATAATGTGTTTATGAAAATACTTTTTAATTCAACATATTCTTTTCTTCCATTAAGCTATACATGCTCTTCCTAAACTCTAGATAGAACTCCTACAGGAAATATATTATGAGTGCTCTCTCCCTGTTTGTCACTTGTGCCTTCATTCTCTTGGTGGCTTCTTTCAACAGATAGGTGGCTTTGAGTTTGTTTCTTAATCATCACAATTTAATTTTACTCTTGGGGCAGTCATATTTGCTAGAAAAGTCTGCTATTGTTTTAGTATTTTAGAAATCAGTAGCCCTAGTGGTTCATTGCCTTGCTCAAAGTCATATCAAGCTGGTGACAATATCAGCATGAAAACTATTTTTATGAGTCTAGTTCTGTTCAGAACCTGAGTGTTTCAATTCAAGGAGCAATTTTGGGGTTTACTCTTTTGAGTGACATCTAGAAAAGACTTATTTTGAGTGGTAATACATGCCCTTGCAGATGGACGGTTCCAAGGCTCTAGTTATAAATCTGTATTCCAGCTGCAGTTGTTTCTTCCCACCCACAAGGGAAGATGCGGTGAAGAATGGGAGTACAGGGGCTCAAATTCCTTCAAGCTGAACGCGATTTATTAAACCTAGTGAGGATGGCAGAGCAAGGTCATCTGCCCTCTCATCTTCTCTGACCTACCATCAACTTCTTTTCCCCTCTTGGACTTTAAAAAAATCACATTTTAATGCTATCCATAATTCATAAAAAGAAACACTAAAATCAAAACATATTACTCCTGGCTTACAAATGCTGGTGCTACTATTAATTATTAACAGCTCCTAAAGGAAGGCAGAAGCAATCCCAAAGGTGAGAAAGATAAAAAGCCAGTTGACACACACGTGTGGGCATGAGCATATGAGCGTATATGCATATACATGGAAAGTTGATTGGAATCCTTTGTACAAAGTGTTTCTAATTATCATGCATGTTAAATAGAAATTTACTCCCTCTACCCAAGAAGCAGTGGTTTAGCCAAAACTGTGGACTGAGCAGTTGTCTCGTTATGAAGGATCTTCACAGATGTCCAAGGTGAGGGCTGCTCTAGTTCCCAGACAGATAGGCATCGAGCCTGTTCTGACTTCTAAATGCCAGGGCTTCCTCTCTAAGTTTGTCTTTAACTGATAGATGATAGTCATATATGCTTATGGGTGCAGTTTGATGTTTCTTTACACATATATGTTGTAGAATGACCAAGTCATGCTACTTGGTCTATCCATAACCTCAACTATGTATCATTTTGTTGCAGAGAGAACACACAAAGTCTTTTCTTTTGGTAACTTTGATATATAGTATAAATTATTATTATTAGCTACAGTCACTAGTGCTGCCCTATAGAAAGCTGGAGTTTATCCCACAGTCTAACTGCCACTGTGAATTAATTGCTCAATCTCTCCTCTTCCTTGTCTAATCTGTTTCAGAGCCTCTGGTCTCTAGTAATGTTTATTCTATTATCAGTTTATGTAAGTCCATTTTTCTCAGACAAGTGATCACCACTGAACTATATCTCTGGTCTAAGTACCATTATTTTTAGATTCCACAAGAGACTGTGTGCTTGTATTAATGTCGTTTTAGGGTCAAAGCCATCCTCTGGCAGTTCCAACAAGCACAACTTAGCTGCCCATCCCCAACATTTCCATTTAAAGAAAGAAGCAATAAGGAAAAGCAATGAAAAGAAGCTAACCCAAAGTGTCCACATAGAGAAGAAGAAGAAAAAGGAGGAGGAGGAGGAGGAGGAGGAGGAGGAAGAGGAGGAAGAGGAGGAGGGGAGGAGGAGGAAGGGAGGAGGAGGGGAGGAGGAAAAGGAGGGAAAGAGGAGGGGAGGAGGAGGGGAAGAGAAGGGGAGGAGGAGGGGAGGAGGAGGAGGAGGAGGAGGAGGAGGAGAAGAAGAAGAAGAAGAAGAAGAAGAAGAAGAAGAAGAAGAAGAAGAAGAAGAAGAAGAAATAAAGGGATGCAATGGTCCTTACATGCATCTATCTCCAGATGTGGGGCTGGGTTTGAATAGCGGAGACGTTGGACTAAACAGTCTTGGTCAGTGTGTGATCCTGCATTTTGGCTTTACTCAGGTCTGTCTTGCAAGCAAGTCCCATAAGTTGTCAGAGCGATGTGAAATCTTTTCTTGAGAGACAAGTTCGTCCAGCACCTGGGCATCAGTCTTTCTCTTCTTCTCGCATGAGATTCCTAGGGAAATGTTTAAGCTCTTTGGCTCCATTTTTTTCAGTAATCTGATGGAGACAGGCACATATGTCTTTCTAGACTTAAAACTATAAATCTCCTAGAAGATATCAGGGACAGTTCCTTGACCATGGACTAGAAGTAAAGTCTTGGATATGATCTCAAAAGTACAGGTAGCAAAAAAAAAAAAAAAAAAAAAAAAAAAAAAAAAAAAACAAATGCGGCTACTGTAAATATAAATGCTTTTGTAAAGACAAACAAACAACAACAACAAAGATGATGTAACACAAAGATTTGGAGAAACTATCTATGAATTATATATCTGAATTGATTCCCAAAATGAACAAGGAGCTTAAAATTCTTAGGAGGCTGAGGCCAGTCTGGGTACTATAGCAGAGTTGAGATAAATCTGGGCTAACACACACACACACACACACACACACACACACACACACACCACATAAGAAGGGCAGGCAGGGAGGTTGGATAAGGCTTAGCAGGCTGCAAAGACACAAGTAAAACTAAACAAGAAGTTTCCAGTGGTAAAGAATGAACTAGCTAGTCTCTTCTCTGGACCTTTCTGATTCAGCCAAACCCATACTCTCTATTCCCTTAAACAAGAGGACTTTTGTAGTATGCTTTTTTTTCCTAACAGCATTGGAATCCCACCAGAGCTCTAGAGAGGAATATATTCAATGTCAGAATTTCTTTATTTCAAAGAGGGAAAAAATAGAAATCACAGAGAAATTGATGGCATGGCTCTTCCTGTCAGCAAACATAGGAAAGTCTTCTGCCATTTTTGGGCAGCCATCTATCTCCAACCCAGCAAAATCAGGCAAATCCACAAGGGTCTTTTCATTCCAATCATGCTCCAGGGCTAATAGAAGAGGCTTTACTGTACTTCATCTGTACAAAGAATCTCAACACTGGCCAAGACTGAACTCTCTTCTCTTCTTTACTTCCCTCATTCGAAGGCTTCCCAACAGGGTCTTAGCAGTCTCAAGAAGCAGTCACAGATACATAAAGTTTCTGGCAGCTTGACTTTCTAGTTATACTATAATAACCTCTTCTGTCTTCCCTTTAAAAACCCATGCAAGAAGCCAAAGAGCTGACTCAGCAGTTAGAAGCACTGGCTGTTCTTCCACAGGACCCACTTTCAATTTCCAACACCCACACCACAGTTTACAACAGTTTGTACCTCCAGTTCTAGTGAATCCTAAAGCCCTCTTCTGGCCTCCAATAGCACCAGGCCTACACAGACATACATGAAACATGCAGGCAAAACACACATACACATAGAACTAAGAACAAACAAAACAAACAAAAAACAAGCAGCATTAGTTTCTTCTCTTCAGTGAATATAATTTGATTATGGAAAGAACTACACACAAATATACAATATATCCTTATAAATGCTATGCGGTTAATAGTTTAAGAAGAGAGACCAGTCAGAACTAATAATAGAGGAATAAATGTTCTCGAGCATCCATTTGGGATTACAGTGCCCAAGGTCCAGTAGGGAGGTCTGGCACTGGGGAGGAAAATGTTTATACTCTGAGGGAGGTGGGATGCCTTGGCTGGGATTTGGACTCCAGCGAGCCCTACAGTAATTCCAAGATGGATCATGCCTTCTATTTTTGGATTCACACTGGGAAGCCAATTAAATTAAAAAGCTATTCATTTTCCTATATTTGTCTCCAGGCTGCTCAAATAGAAATGCAAACGACTCCTATTGAGTGAGTTTTCTGCCTCAAAGAGAATGAGACTCAAACACCAAGCTCTGTGTAAGCCTCAGTCCAATTTGCCTAGAGGGGGAGAAGCACAAATCCTCAACTCAGGGCTAATTATTGGTTTCTTTAGCAAGTCATCCTAAATGGAGGCACAGCCTCATTCTCTGGCCTCCCCAGTTTGGAATGGTTACAGAAATTGGGTCCACATTTACATAAATGGACACAACTAACAAATAAATGTCCATTTTCTCCCAGCACAACTCAGAAAAATGAAGAAATGATGGTCTGTAATTATAACAAACACACTTTCCAGTCACTATAGGGTATGACCTGATACAGATGAGCATTACCTGTAATCCCAAACATCTATGTTCTCAGGTTCTACGAAATTGAGATAGTCTATGCTACTAATAATTCAAAATGAAGGATCTGGAGTAAGATGTGCTAATCAGACTGGCCTTATTCATGGTGTGTGGACAAGGATGATCTGATTGCAAAGTCTTAAGGTTCAACTAACTTAAGCAGCTAGGACCTGCTCTGTAGCAGTAGGTGGAATCTACCTGCCCGAGACATTAAGGGCTCCTAAGAACAGGCTCTTGGAAGTCACTCATTAGTAGGCTCTGGGGAATTGACTTCTTATTTCTACCAAGAGTAGAAATATTCTTTCAAAACTGGGTTGACTGGTAGCTTATCCGAAGAACAATTTGAAGCAGCTAGCTTTCAGAGTTTTTTTTTTTTTCCTGAAAATATGGCCTGTAGTGTGTAGGGAGATTGTCCTCTGACAGTCCTTGTATGAAAATGATTTCAATAGCCTATAGTCTGCAAAATAACAGCCTACAACCTGCCATTTGGAGATCATTTTGTGTACCTGTCCAGCACAAATTGAAACTTGCCCATCACCACTGGCAGATGAGATGTTCTATTGCCTCTAATGGCAAGGCCACAGAGTCTTAAGCATGGGAAAGATGTGGCTTGTGACAGCCTCTGTGGCGTTCATTATGGCTTAGGGAGAATTATGGACCAGGCTGTAATAAGCAGAACAAAATTTGAGACAACAAACAAATGTGTCCATATTTATGAAAGTCTGAAACTATTTCCCAGGAAAGAAGCCATTTGGAGAAAATTGAAAATCGCTTGACTTTATCTTCACTTTCATGAAAAATATCCCCTTCTGAGGCCTGCTTAACTGTTTGTAGAAATCCACATCTATCTACAAGTGATTGGAGGGAATGAAGAAAAGGAAAGAGAGAGAGAAGGTAGACTTGTATAGAAAAGCCCACAATCTAAAGAATAGTGTGAATATTTTATTAACCTGCCTTGCAAAATAAATCCTTTTTTTTTTCTTTTTTGAACACACACAAGCCTGATGCCTAATCTTCTATTAGGGAAAAGCTCTGATATGAATTTTGGGTTTTGGCAAATGATGAATATAGCAAGTTGGATCAAGATGAATGCACAATTATTTCATTTCTACTATCTTCTAAAAAATAAAAATCAAGCCATTAAAAGAAGGAAGCATGTGAAAGAAGGCATAGTCCCCATGATACCCCCAACTTGAAAACCATATATTATAAACTAACCAAATTATCATCAGGTATAGAATAAATTACAGTGTGTTCACTTGGAGAATGGACTATGAGGTAGGCAACAAGGAAAACCCCCAATTCCAACTACATGCATCGGCATGAAATAACCTCACACACACCATTTAACAGGGGAACCGAGCCACAATGGAGTCATCCTTATATTTGTAGGACTCTGGTGCTAGTGCCATGGTTCTCAAAAATATCAAACTCTCAGGCTCACATAATTAAGTAGAGATTATTGCGTTTTAAGTTCCGAAAGGCATTGATTCTATGTCTATATGGATCTGAGTATAAGCTGATAGAGAAACTGAGGTTAAAGATGTTTGAGGCAACTTTAATGCATAACCCCTCTACATTTCTTCTAATGGTATTCCATCTGCTGAATCAGCACATTATTGTGACTCAAAAAAATAAATAAAATTCTGCCGCAGGAACAATGAATTCTAATTTACTGCTCATAGCCCTGCAGCGAGATGGGGTGACATGGGCAACTGTTAGACTCTCAGGGTTTGTTCTCATATCTGGTATTAGGTAAGCTTCTGATGACACAAGTAACGTTAACTTGGTATGACTGGGACTGTTTGGATTTTTAGCTCCTAGTATTCATGCCCCTGTGTAGTCCCTGCAAATCTAAAACTAGAGCTTCCCAATGTTACTAATAGAATATTTCTTTTTTTAAGAAATATTTTTTCATTTATTGAACATAGAATTTTTTTACTAATGTATTCTGATTGTTGTTTTCTGTTCTTCTCCCACTTTGAGTTCCTTCCACCCTCTCCACCCCATCCAATCCATCACCATTCTGTTTCTCATTAGAAATTGTACATGCTTCTAAAGTATGATAATGTAATATAGTATAATAAAACAAAAGCTAACCCATAGGATAGGAGAAAACAAATAAACAGAAAGAAAACACCCCCCCCAAAGGTACAAGAAACAGATATAGCTACAGAGACCCACTCATTTGTACTCTCAGGAATTCCATAAAAACACTAAACTGGAAGCTATAATAACACACAAAAACCTTGTAGGGCAAAAGGATATGCATTTCAATTTGTTGGAGTCTTGCATGGGTGAGAGAGAGAGAGAGAGAGAGAGAGAGAGAGAGAGAGAGAGAGAGAGAGAGAGAGATCTTTTCATTTGCTGGTCGGGAATTTTTGATTGCTTGTCTTTTCCTGGGTATGGTTAACCTCTTTAGATTCTTGGAGTTTTTTTTCTAGCATCTTCTGAGGGATAGATTTGTAGACAAATAGTCCTTAAATTTATTTTTATCATGGATATTTTCTCCACATATTCTGGTTCAACATTTTTCTGTATATAGTATTCTGGGTCTGGTATCTGTGGTCTCTTAGAGTTTGTGGAACATGTGTGCAGGTCTTCTGAATTTAGAATTTCCATTAAGAAGTCAGGTGTCATCTAATAGGTGTGATTTTATATGTAACCCGTTTTTTCCCTTGCAGCTTTCATATTCATTGTTATATTGTTATATTTTATATTCATTTATATACTTGTTCTATACATTTAGTATTTTGATTATTATATCCAGCAAGGATTTTTTTGGTTCATTCTGTTTGTTGTTCTATATGCCTTTTTTTTTTTACCTGTATAGGCATCTCTTTATTTAAGTGAGGAGAATTTTCTTCTATGATTTTGTTGAAAATATTTTCAGTGCTTTTGACCCAGGTTTCTTATCCTTCCCCTATTCTTATTATTCTTAGATTTGTTGTTTTCATGGAGTCCTGGATTTCCTGGTTGTTTTGCACCAGATTTCCTTCTTTCTCTCTTTCTTTCCTTCCTTCCTTCCTTCCTTCTTTCTTTCTTTCTTTCTTTCTTTTTTTCTTTCTTTCTTTCTCTCTCTTCTTCCTTCCTTCCTTCCTTGCTTCTTTCTTTCTTTCTTCCTTCCTTCCTTCCTTCCTTTGTTCCTTGCTTGCTTGCTTCCTTCCTTCCTCCCTTCCTTCCTTCCTCTCTAAGATATAGCATCTTCTTTCACCGAGGTATCTATTTCTTCTATTTTGTGTTCAATGCCTGATATTCTCTGAGTTCCTAAAATTGTCATTTTCCAAATGTCCCTTGGTTTGGGTTTTCTTTTTCATTCTTTTCCAGTCTTGAGTGGTTTTTATCCATTTCCTTCTATCCTTTGTTTGTGGTTTTATAGAATTCTTTAAGAGACTTATTCATTTCATTTCATCTTTAAGGACTCCTATCATATACATAAAGAATATATGAAGGTCTTTTTTTTCTTGTACTTCAGCTATGTTACAATTCTCAGGGCCTACTCTGTGGTAGGGTTGCTGGGATGTCATGGAGACATATTGTCCTGGAAGTTACTGATTGTGTTTTTATACTTGCATTTAGGCATCTAGGTTTGAGATGGTTGTAATTCTAGGTGATGATGTCTAGTCTTGTCTTTGCTAAGTGGGTGTTTTGTTCATTTCTATTGTCTCTCTGTTTCTTAGGACAGGGATAGCTGATAGCTGCGAGTTGACTGGTGGTCAAATCTTCAGGGTTGCTGCTAGGTGTGGCCATTAGGGATCTAAGTAAGATGTGTTTCAGGTATTGGGAGCTGACACTTGGAAATGGGGAGGGTTGGGGAGGTAATGGGGTCCACTAGAATGGGGAATGCAGTGTGTTCTACCAGGATCTGTTTAGTTTGCTGGGAATTGGGACACAGAGTGAGGAGAGTCAATAGCAAGTAGTCTACAACAGAGCTGCGGATAAGTTGGGGTTGAATTTGGAGGAGAAGAGTGAAGATCTAAAGCCTGCACACCTGCTGGACTAGCCTACTTGCTTCTCTGGTAGGTTTGGATGGTGGGTTTCAGAGATTGCCTTGTGGACTTTGGGGTTTGGGATAACAGGAAAAGTTGGTAAGATGGTTGGAGAAGAAGTGATCCACTGGAGATGGGGACAAGGAACAGAGAACTCAGCAGGTGGCCTGCCTCAGAGTTAGGGATACAAATAAGGGACTGGATATGGAGCAAAGCAAGGAGGAGTGAAATTCTCTGGGTAGCCTACCTGTTTCCCAGGACTGCAGGTTCTTTGTGGATTGCCTGTTAGTGATGGGGGATGGGATAACATCAGGACATTTCAATACATATTTCATCCAAGACTTACTCACAAAAGACATTATAGCTTCTGCCTTTTTCTTAGCCATGCAGAGAGATATGTATGGCCAGGAATGAATTCTAACCTTCAGGGACAATATGGCAGACAACTGAGTGATCCAGGCTATAAGTAGATCCTCTAGTATCAGTCAGGCTCTGAACCACAACTCTCAGTTAGAACCAATCAGCTAAGCTGTTGTTAAATTCCTCAAACAAACTGTGTAAGGTGGTGTCTTAGTTAAGGTTTTATTGCTGTGAAGAGACATCATGACCAAGGCAACTTTTATAAAAGAAACCATTTGATTGGGGATGGCTTACAGATATAGAGATTTTGTCTATCATCATGGTGAGAAACATGGCAGCATGCAGACAGACATGGTGCTGATGGAGCTGAGTTTTCTATCTTGATCTGAAGACAGCCAGGAGAAGACTGTCTTCCACAGGCAGCCAGGAGGAACACCTGGATCACAGTGGCTAGACTTGGGCATATATATGAGACCTCAAAGCCCTACCTCCATAGTGACATACTTCCTCTAACAATGCTACACCTCCTCCAATAATGCCACATGTCCAAAATTTGCCACTTCCCATAGGCCAAGCATATTAAAATCACCAGAAGTAGTAAACACATTTTTTGTTGCTTTTTTTTTTTTTTTTTTTTTTAGTTACGTAGGTTCGGGGTTATGGCTGTTGATGTTCTTGTTTATTTGTTTGCTTGCTTGATTTTTCATTTAATGTTGCTACTTTTGGAATAATATCACATGCTATTATAAAGAACTCATATTCTAGATTACACATGCTATAGCTATCACTATTCAATAGTCTACCTAGATTTATTTATAGTGTGATATCAGAGATTTAAGGAGACAAGTGGAGACCCAAGGCACTTTTAAAATTTTCATTGCACCTCTCTATCTGTGACTTCTTTTTTGCTCTTTTGAAAGGCAATCACTTGTTACTAGGGTACACATAGAGAGCTCTACGTGAAGACAAAGTTGGCAGCCATGGTGGATGTGGGTTCTCCAGTTTCAATGAACCCTTCAGACAAATGCTTCTTTCCCATATTTTTACCTGAACTCCTGAGCTAAACTACTACTGAATCTTGGCCATCCACATGAACTGCAAGAAGGAGTAATTTTATTGTTGCTGTAAGTCACTAAGTTATGGGGTAATTTCTTATACAGCAACCTGCAGGTGCAAGGAAGGGTGACAGAGATGTTTAACGCTGCTTTGTTCTTCAACCCACGGGCTTAAGATTCTCATTCTTATTGTTCTAGATATTAGGACATCTTGTAGCTACTCTAAGCAGGAAAGAAATGGAGCCAGCACTTTCAAAACCTTGCAGTTAAAGCTACAGTATCAGCTCTAAGATGTGCTAAGCCTACAACATTGCCCAAAGCACAAGCTATCTCTGCTCCAGTCAGGGCCTCATACCCACTACAGCTGGATCAAGATACACACTAAAGTAAGTTGGTAACCAGACACTAGAACCTCTAGCAGTAATACCAAGGGAAGCTGGTACCTTCCCACTCCCTCCCCTCAATAGTGGCTTTGGTGAAGCACTAGCTATTTCATGCTGACCTCAAAAGTCTAACATAGCTGAAATTATTTGTAAGGATTCTTCTGCAAAAGAGGTTATGCTCATTTTTCCTTTTCATTCAAAAAATTTCATTATATTATTTCAGCACAGGTGGAAATCATTTATATGTCTTTCTATTTCCTGAACTTTATTATTTTTTTTTTTGGTTAAGATTCAACTTCTGATTCATTGCCAACAAATTACTAATGATGGCTTAGAGTGCCAGGTAAAGACCAACTCCGAGGTTGCACCTGATCAGTCCATGGAAATATGGAATCAAATTATGAAGATGTCGCAGGTGCTTCCATGATTGTGCCAAATGATGGAGACCTGCAAAAATAAACAACGCTGGTGTCTATGTCTTCTCCTCTCCTCTCATGACCTTAAATAAATGTGTAGGTTCAAACGGCTCCTGTAGAGTGAACCTCATTATCCATTTCACTGAAATGGCATGTAAAGCAACCTATACACTCTTTGTACTATCCCAGTTCTGGGCAGAACTTAGGTACATAAAACAGCCATTCTGACTCCAAAGTTCAAGTTGTTCCCACCCAAATTTTGCTCAACATACCACTTTCCCTCAACAGTAACCTCAAATATACCCCAGTGACCTCCACTTTGTGAGCAATTTCTTCTGCTTATCTACCACCAATAAGATGCCAGCATATTACTACACCTCATTGCCAGGTCTTACTATCCATTCATTAGGAATACCAAGGTTCAAACCTACCAGTCATGCTCTGGTGGCCATAGTTGACTTTTCTGTGCAAGGTTACGTGGGGGGGGGGAGGGAAGGCGGGGGAAGGAGGACATTGGGATTATGAGGCACTGTGAGCTGCGTGACATGACACCTTCTCTAGTACCTGTTCTAACATACTTTACCCACTGGTGTTATCTCCACATAGATAATGGGATAAAACCTAGCCAGATTGTAAATTTCATTCTTCTTGAAATTTCTCAAAAAATGGATTCAATTTATCTATGCTTATTTTAAATCAATTTAAAATTTATTGTTGTATTCTTTTCTAATACATTGTCTTTAGATGCTTGTCTTTTGTCACCTGTCCTCTTGTCACTCCACAGTCAGTCCAGATCTATATCCCTTTCCTTCTGCTCCCTCCCATCGTCACACTCGCCCGTGCTAGGTAAGAAAGGCAGGATTTGATTCTCTTGGTTCCATCATTTTACAAGTGGCCTGATACACTCCCTTTTCCTTTTAGACCTAGAATTGTCCCAGTGGGAAAGGAGAGACAATATTCTCCGATATTGTCTGTGCCTGGCTCAATAATTACTGTCACTTCATAACTAGAGGAGATCCTTTCTTCTATTTCAAGGAAATGGAGGAGGCTAGCTATTAACAGAAATCTAATGTTTCCTGGTTAAGAAAATAGGATTCTCTTAAGACTACATTGACATTCAGCTAAAGTATGTATGTATGTATGTATGTATGTATGTATGTATATATGTATGTATGTGTGTGTGTATGTATGTATGTATGTATATGCATTTTGACCTAGCATGTGTAATATACACACAATGTTTGGAATGTTTTCTCCAGAGCCTAATACCTCTGAATAAGAATGAGGATTGTCACATTGTTTGTGCTCTTCACACAGTCCTAAGAGGCTGATAGATAGCCATCACTTACCTATTTTATTAATTTACTTATTTATCTAGTGGTTATCACATTCTCCTCAACATTTGAAATGTTTCCTTGGGGGGGTGTATTTTTCAGGAAATCAAAGCACTGGAAGCTAGGAAAGAAGTCTTGTGATCATAATTTTGAGACTATTAAAGAGCTAGCACGCAATCAGATGTCTTTGACAATCCTCCACTGACTTTACTGCTCTGTAGAAAAGCTTGTAACTCTTCATGCTGAGAGTCAGCTCTGAGCCAGTCCTTGTGACTGCTAATTGTACACAGCATTAATGGAGACTGTGGATGACACTGGCTTCCCAACCTGCAGCTCTGCTTCATAACCCCTGCTTTACCAGCTGGGACTCTGATGGGGCGTTTTACAGCAGAGCCTTTGCTACTCTCGTGAAACATTATAATCACATAAAATGTTATGTTGTACCATTGATTGTAAGTAGTGTGGAGCCTTCCCGTGGCATCTGTGCCTTAATCACCTCTTTTCATCACTTCACTGCCCATTGAGGAGTCCTTAGAAGGCTTCCCTCCGCATGAATAGGGGTGTGGCATTTAATCAGCCACACCTGGTGAAGACACACTCATTTGCAATTCCAGTTCAACAACTCACCCAGTGTAGCATTGGGAAATTCTCTCCACTTGCCTCTCCTCATATTTATTCAACAAGGAGCTAACATTTTCTTGGTCTTATTTCACCATTTCACTCATTTATATAGGGGGGCTTACCTGGACAACCTGCTTTGGATGATCCTACCAACTTCCTTATACACCAGTGAAACTTTGAGTGAGAGAAATACGCTTGTCAACTTCATCTACTGAGTTCTTTCTACCAAGGAGGATCGAAGTGCCAGGAAATCTGCCCCAGTTTTCAACCTTAAAGAAAGATTAAGAATGTATCTGGCCCAAAATGTGAAATCACAGACCTAAATCTTGTTCCTCTCTAGCATTCCACAATGATCATGATTTCAGTGAACATCCAGGCCTATTATAATGGTTCAGGGTCTGAAGTAAATCACTACCTGGTTCCACCCAGTTTCCCAGTGAACAGAGCACACAGCATAGAACTAGTCAACCAATCTGTGTTGCAGTGATGAACAAAGTCTGCTTTGAATCAGCACCAGCTTCTGCAGAAAATAAAAAAATGGACCCTTTCAAAGGCGATGAGCTAATGCTGCGGAGGTCAGAGACTACCTCTGCTCATCTTTGCCCTTTACCAGCAGGGCTGGCATTGTTCCCTCTGTAAGGTCCCTCAAAAAGCCAGCAAGATGAAAGAGTATATCAGACATGGGTGAGTGCTCCACACACACTGTGGGTCTACCAACACACCGCAGATAGAAATTACATCTCTGTTGTAAATGGGTACTCATAATTCACCATAACCCATCTTGTCCTTATGCACATGTTTCTAATTAGCAAATACAAAGACACAAAAGTCAGCCAACTTGAGAAAGAGAGAAGGGTTTCTACATTGTGTCCTTCAGACACACGAAAACTCCATTGCCACCCGTTACCTTGATCAGCAAATATACTGTACATTCCAATAACCTATGAACTTCTAAAATAGAATGCCTGACTCTAAGTTCAGTTTAGTCAGTTTAAAAAAAAAAACATGATAGTAAAGGGAGATATGTTACAAGAAGAGAATTAGAGAACATGGGTGGGGAGAAGGTAAATATGATAAAATGCATTATATACATTATATAAATATATATGTACAAAATTGTCAAAAACAAATCCTAAAAGTTAAAAATTATATTGCTTATCTCTGATACCAAACCAATTATACCTCCATGGTTTGAAGCCAGAAATGAGGTTATTATTATTATTATTATTATTATTATTATTATTATTATTATTTTAGTTTTTTGATTCCTGGCAACCTATAATGCAATGCTTGTTAATCACTGGCAAAATGGTTATGAACATAATCTTCAGGGTCAGACGTGGACTCCTGGCTCTGCCTCTTGTGTTACTTTCGTTCGACAAGCTACTTATACTCTCTGCACCTCACCTTTGTGGTTTGAAAACTATAGTGTGAACAAAAGCCAATACTGTGTACCTACGGCCAGTTCTAGGATTTGGTAAGGCATTATTTTCCAAATGTTCACATCAGCTCCTGGCATATGATAAGTGCTACAAATGTTTGCTGTTAAGAAAAATAAATGCACCAAGTTCACGTTCATTCCTTCCTCGGGGTGTTGGCTCTTGTAGGTCTGTCCTTTTGGATGTCACCGTCCCTGACTGTTATGGACAATGCAAAGTCACATACTCTACCTATGATTTACCTTAACAATCCTTTTAGTTCCACATATTTAGTTATTTCTTTTGGTGGCCCTCTCCTATGGAAGTGATGTCAAAATAAGATCTGCCTGACTCTAGGTCAGCAGCTAGAAATGGAAGAAAGGAATGAGTATTCGGGGTAGATTTCACTCCTGGGCAACCTCCAGTGTCACATTAAGGGAGAGAGGCTCAATCTTCTGGAGTCATTTATGAGCTACAAACATTCACAGTACACATTATAGTCCTGGTGTTTGTTGTGGGTGCAACATCATGGCTGGTAAGAGAATGTGCTGGCATCCTCAATTAAACCTTGAGCAATATGAACCTTGCATGTAAACAAGAGAGGCAGCCTCTCCCTAAAAATCTCGACCTGTTGAGATTCCATACAAGATAAGTGACTTATTTCAATTCCCTCATTTCAATTCAGTAAAGAGCTCATATCTATCCTATTTAAAGTTCAATTAGCTCTTTTAATTTCTCCACATTGTAACCCACCTCACATCACAGTCCCAGTTTCTACTTGCTGAATGGGTATGAAAGAATAATCTTCAAGAGTTTTAAGCTGAGTAAAATATAGAGAGATCATTATCAAAGGCAGAGAAGAGATTTAAACCCCACATGGATAGCATAGTGAAGATCAGCAAGGATTCCATATGATTCCAGACCAATGATTCCAGAGTAGGCTCTGTGCATCTCATTAAGGTTTGAATTTTACTTTCTGCTAATCATCCTAAAAACCCTCAAATATGTGTGCTTCATTCCATAAAAGATAATATGCCCTAACTTGGGACTCTAAGACATTGTGAATGTGATTTGAATTTTACTGTCACCTCCATTTGAAAGGGTCTGCTAAAGATTCTAGGAGATAGGAGTGCTACCCTTCAGGATCATTGCGTGTTACAGCTAAGAAGAGTATCTTATGGAGTCATTCTGTGATGGCTGAATACTTTTATCTATTCAAAAAAAGATGCCTCAATGGTTAAGAGCTTGAGAAAGTATCACAGTGAAAATTTTCAGTCACCTGCCATATGACTATGGAAGATTGCTTAGCAAGCGACAGCCAGGCAAGGACATTCTTATTCTGTTATTTTCCACTGTAGGTCTGGAGTTCTGATCCCAAGGGGCTTTGAAGAAGTGTGACTTGGTTTATAAACTGACCTGTGAAAAGAAAAGTCCTGGTTCGTGCAGTACATTCTGCTTTGCATGATCTTTTCTGGCATTTACAGAATGTTTGGACACTGTGACCAGACTGACCTATCTGTTTGGTCCTTTTACCCTTCCCTTACATGGTAGCTCTGTAGTTTCGGTTCAGAATCAGGTACCCGGTGGATTAGAGCTTCTCCAACTTTAATATATACACAGGTCACCTGAAAATGTTCTAGCATACAGATCCCTATGAGTTAGGTCAGAGAGAATCTAGGAGGTGTGATGCTGATGGTCAGAGACACACCTTGAATAGCAAATATCTAGCCCTTCGATATTTCCTCACCCCAAACCACCACCATCTAGGCATTGAACCATGATTATCTGACCACAATAATTCAAATGAGAGGGGGCATGCATTGTTTTTCTATTCTTGAGGCTATTTGCTATTTTGCAAAACTAAGAATGCATTGTCAATGGAGATCTGATGCTCTAGAATCTAGAATCCCGGTGCTGGAAGCAGTTTCAATAGGGTCCAAGGATATTGTCCTCCTTTTATTACGTGAAATTGTCACCATTGTCCATAAGAGGCCACACCTGCCCTAAGCAATGCCCAAACATGGAGCCAAATTTTTAGACATACAGTCCCGTAACTGAGGCAAAGCAAAGGGGGAGATAAACACCCAGGGCAGAACCCAAGGTCTTTTTTGTCTTCACACAATAAAGTATTTGGATATGTGCTATTGGTCTGTGTCAGGACCATAGAGCAGAAAGTATACATAAGCACCCACTTCTGAGGCTTAGCTGACCATAACCAGGTCTCCTGTTATACCAGCTGCTGAAAAGAGTTCTGTGCTAAGGTAGGGAGTGGTTAAGATCAGTCCCACTCATCATTTTATCATTCAAAGCAGCTGATGGGACACTGCCTGTGACGTTCCCCTCCCCTCCCTAAACTGTATGTTCTCTCTTGTTGTTCTTAAGGCTCTTTTTATTTATAGCTAAGAACAAATAATTACCTACAGCTGGCACTTAAGACAGTTCTTCCTCCTACCCAGTCACCAGCCCAGTTCCTCCTCGGAGGACTTATTTCAATTGCAAGAAATATGCAAGAGGCATATTTCAATTGCAAGAGGGCTTAAGTTATCAGCCAATAGCCATAGGGTCCTCTGTGAGTTTTCTGAAATCAGACCATTGGTTTCTTTATTTAATCTCACTACCATGGAATGGATTTAAGAGACAGAAGACTCCACCACCGTTCCTTCTTTATTTTTTCTATATACTCTGTTTACATTCCAAATGCTTTCCCCTTTCCCAGTCCCCCCTCACCATATGTCCCATAAGTCCTCTTCTCTCTGCCCAATTCCCAATCACACCCCCCCCATTTCTTTGTTCTAGTAGTCCCCTACCATACTGGACCAAGTCTTTTCAGGACCAGGGCCCTCTCCTTCTTTTTCCTTGGGAATCATATGATTTCCTAATTGTGACATGAGTATTCAGAGCTTCTGGGCTAATTAATATCCACTTATCAGTGATTGCATTTCATGTGTATTCTTTTGTGATTGGGTTAACTCACTTAGGATGATATTTTCCAGTTCCAACCATTTGCCTACAAATTTCATGAATTCATTGTTTTTAATTGCTGAGTAGTATTCCATTGTATAAATATACCACATTTTCTGTATCCATTCCTCCATTGAGGGACATCTGGGTTATTTCCAGCTTCTGGCTATTATAAATAAGGCTTCTATGAACATAGTGGAGCATGTGTCTTTGTTGCATGCAGGGGAATCCTCTGGGTATATGCCTAGGAGTGGTATGACAGGGTCCTCTGGAAGTGTCATGCCCAATTTTCTTAGGAACCTCCAGACTGATTTCCAGAGTGGTTGTACCTTCTTGTAATACCACTAACAGTGGAGGAGTGTTCCTCTTTCTCCACATCCTTGCCAGCATCTGTTGTCTCTTGTTTTTAATCTTAGCCATTCTGACTGGTGTGAGGTGAAATCTCAGGGTTGTTTTGCATTTCCCTGGTGACTAGTGATGTTGAACATCTCTTAAGGTACTTCTCAGCCATCTGAATTTCTTCAGGTCAAAATTCTTTGTTTAGCTTTGTACCCCATTTTTAATAGGGTTATTTGACTCTCTGGGGTCTAACTTCTTGAGCTCTTTGTATATATTGGATATTAGCCCTCTGTCAGATGTGGGGTTGGTGAAGATCTTTTCTCAATTAGTTGGTTGCTGTTTTGTCCTTCTGATAGTGTCCTTTGCTTTACAAAAACTTTGTAATTTTATGAGGTCCCATTTGTCAATTCTTGATCTTAGAGCATAAGCTATTGGTGTTCTGTTCAGGAACTTTCCCCCTGTACCATGTCCTCCAGGGCCTTCCCCAGTTTCTTTTCTATTAGTTTCAGTGTGTCTGGTTTTATGTGGAGGTCCTTGATCCACTTGGAGGCTTCAGAAAGATTAGTTTGCAGGAGTACTCAGCGGGCAATACACTCACCTTGGAATCCAGGTCTACAGGTTTCTTCAGCTCCCAGTTTCCTTTCATATTCAGTGTGGACGAGAATGGTGCCAACCCCACTGGCAGAAAAATTAAATCAGTGCAGGCAAAGAATGCACTTTCATGTTAAAACTGAGAAGGCACTCAATGGCTGGGGGCAACTTCTGGGGAAGGGTAGGAAATCAGAACTATAGAATGAAAGGGGGATTTCCCTGAAGGTCATCTAGACTAGGCCGAGGGCAGACAGCCTGAGACTCTGTAGAAAGATCAGATTTTTCAGCTGCACTCCAAGATGATAGCATGAAACAGATCACCATACATAGTCAAAGATCCTTGTGTTTAAGAGGCTCCCTAGGTGATATTCTTCGTACGAGCCACATCACCTCTGTTCCTGATATTGCAATCAGTTTTAGCCCTTTTGTTCTGTGAGATCGCTGGCAAGCACTAGTGGGCAACACCTAAGATGAGGAAGGAAGGGAACAAATCCTTGCTAGTGACCCAGCATGAGTCAAATGTGAGCTTTCCATGTGTTACTTTGTCGCGGACGTCATTTCCGGTGTGCACGTCTGTTGTTTGGTTGGGTTAAGATGGTGAAACTGAACCTATAGGCCACAGAAATACTATCACACAGCGATGTTAAAGGGCTCAGATTTATCCAGAGGTGAGGCCCAAGATCTGAGGCCTGAGATTTTTTCTATCAGTGATGCAAATGGGGACCCCTACTCTTCATTGTTGGTTGACTGGGAAAAGTGAAAATAGGTATTTATATTTATGCTGAGGTATATAGTCTGTAACTGCAAACTCACTGGCATTAGTGACCTCTTCTTAAATTTGATTAGAGTTATGATTTACTTGCTTCTAAGACCGCATAATGACTAGGCAAGTTCAAATCCAGACTGTGGGTATAGTTGTAGGACTTTGATCAAGGCTCTGACTCCCCTGTGCTTCTATTTTCTTAACCTGTAATGAGGGCTAGCATTATACCTTCACCAGAGCCTCACAGACAGGAGAAAACGAGCCAGGGCATGTATAGAATGACACAGCAACTTCAGCGTTGGCTCCAGGAGCTCCGTAAAGTCCTTTGTAACTATAGGTCTTAACCAGACCAGACCCCACAATGATATTCGACAGCACACGCAACCGCATCTTTGTTTTCTTAGAGGTGTCTTTTCTAAAGTCTTGGCTGCTGATGAGAGGGGACAGGTGAACAGAGTATCACTGGCACCTGGGTGAAATGTTGTTAAAGCAAAATGCCTCAGAATTCCTCTGTCTCTTTGCCAAGGTGGTTGTACTTCACTTATTTTAAGGTAGAAACTCCGAGTTGTTCAAGGTGAAGGATCTGCCCGTGCATGTCCCAGCCAGCTTGCTTCTAAAACTCCAGGAGAGTGAAGAGATGGGACGATATGAATTATCGCATCGTGGATGAGCAGGTAGCTTTTTATTCTTGGCTAAAAATAACCTTCAGGGTCTGGGGCAGTGTCCAGTAGTAGAGTGCCTACATAGGAAGTCATCCTCAGTACATGCTTAGCCTTATCACTGAAAAAAAATCAGAATTAAAGAGCATATCCAAAGAGTAGGACTAGGGAACACAAAATAAATTATACTTCCTGTGTCCGCTGTACTGACAGAAAAAGCTGAACTTCTCCTCCACTCCCTATATCTTTACTCTGGGTAGAGTGACATTTCTGCCCTCCCCGTCAAGAATAGGGTCTATTTCCTCAACCTTGAATTTGAGGATCCCTGTGTGACTTACCTTTGCCAACTGGATGCAATGGAGCTGAAGCAAGGGCAGTATTGGGTGTGAGCCTGAGAGGCTTACATCCTTCTTGGAACTTCGTCACATGTCATCATGAATAAGCCCATGTCTTGTGCTGCTAGGAGGGACACACACATTAAGACAGTCCACACGGAGGCTATCCAAGGGCAGCAAGTCGATGTGCAGTTTCCCAGATGATTACCGACTCAAAGTCTGTCTCCAAACAATGAAACCAAGTAGTTAATTTATAGACTCAAGTTAGTTGTTTTCTCTCTACGAGGCTAGGGGGATGCTTGTTGCACAGTAGGAACTAACTGATACATCTACTCAGTTGATAAGATTAAAACAGCAATGACATTTAAACATTTATTAAAAACCAGGCATGTGGCACACACTTGTAGTCCTATTACTAAAAAGCTCATGGTAAAAGGATGGCAAAATCAAGACCAATCTAGATAGCATAGAAAGACAGTGTGTCATCAAATTTTTAACACCAAAGGCAGTAATATTCATTTTTATTACTATTACTATTATTATTGTTAATAGTAATTATAAGTTGGAGTGTCACATGGGATAAAAACTTTATTAAGCATTTCTCAAAAATTAGGCACCATATTTTAAAGTTTTACAGCTCTGTTTTATAATATTTAGTGTACTGTCTCTATATAGTATATACTATACTATTATATGTTATATATATATATATATATATATATATACACCCATTATATCAAATATATCATGAATAAACAACTGTTGAAGGAAAGGAAAAAGGTCAGTAGCTGATGGGAAAAGCATATAAACTTAGAAAAATTTGGCTTCATCATACTGGTAAGAACAAATAAGACAAGCCATTCAATGGCAGCCATGCCCTGGCCAGTCCCTTTACTCACTATGACAGGAATACAGTAGTCATAACAAACACCAATATTAGTCAAGGACTCATTGGACATCACAATATATCATACATTATTTTAGTGGATGAACCAACTCATACAAGCCTATGAAGAAGATCTGATTCATTCACACAAAAGCCAAAGCACTCTACAACACAGGAAACTAACCAGAGTAACACAGAAATCCAATTGCTAGGTCAGAATTGGAATCACAGTCAGCTACACAAGTGTCTTAAGGAAAGGAAGAAGGAACAATAGAAATTGAAAGTAGAGTTTTCCTAAGCACAACTCCAGTAATATTTTTGCATCTTTTAACATCTTCTTTATAATTTTTTAGGTGCATTTGTTCCTATTGTATATGTTTGAGTGCTTCCGCTGGATATGTATAAATACACCATGCACATGCTTAGTGCCTATAGAGCTCAGAAGAGATTGTGAGATCCATTAGAACTGGAGTTAGAGATAGTTCGGAACCATCATGTGGCTGTTGTAATCTCAACCTGGGTCCCCTGCAAGAGTATCAACTGCCCCTAACCACTGAGCCATCGCTCCAGCCCCTCTTTTAACCTCTTGATAGATTTCTCTAGGTTGTTAGACTGAAGGTTTCTGGTTTTATAAGGTTTCCTTATTCACAAAAGGAGACCTGAAGTTTTTCCTTATCCATTTCCATATTGTTATGTTACCATTTGGGAAGCTAAGTTAACTTAATCATGGAGAATTGGCAGATGACCTTCTATGGGGTCTCTGGAGTGTCTCTATAATTCTCTACAAAGGTTGTTACTGAGCCTTGGGCTTTCCTTTGTCACCATCACATGTCAGCATTAAGGCATAATCTTTACAAAGCTTAACTTTAATTAGATTACATGAACTTAAGAGACGACAGATACCTTGAGAAAACAATGGGTGTGACTTAATATAGATGGGGTGGAATACTTTGACACACTGGATACTTGTCCCTTTTAAATATGGGTGATGGTGCTAAGTACTATAGAGCTGATGCCCTTGCTGTGACAGGTGTTTTTATTTTACAAAAGAAGACAAACACCTAGATCCTTGTGAAGAAGGAAAGAAACTGTTGGGTAGACTAGAACTGGCTCCTAGGAGGCAAGCTTGGAGTCCTGAGCCCTGTGTCATTTTCTTAGTGTAGGATTACACCACGGGAGGCCCCTGCCTTAAGGATATCCTCGTCACCAAGGATCTGGTCGTGTTGCGGGATCTGAGTCACTGGGAATGTGACCCAGGTATCTAGGTTATCAATCCCTTCAGGAGATTCTTATCCATACTAAGACTGCACCAGAAGGAAAAAGGAGCAGATGTGCAAAGTCCAGACCATGGGGATCTGGTATGTAACTGTAGCTAATGGACAGAAAGTTCTCTAGTCCTCAGGGTCAAGAGGAGGAAAAGTACAGTACTGACACAATATAGGAAGGCCTTTGTGAATAAAGCAAATAGGACGGGTTCCTGAGATATTCTGAGGGTCCTGCTCATCATCTTTCTTCCTCTTCTAAATCTCACCAGACTCACCAGCCAGTGGCCTCCCATCCCACAGAATGATACTTTATCCATGTATTTGCAAAGCATCATCAGCACTAAATCTGTTCAGAAGTGTATCTCCAAGTTGTCACCACTTATAGCTAATTAGTCAAAGACATCCATCTGCCTGGAGGCTCATCACACTTTTCATATTAATTTTTATGCAAATCTAGTGATTCTGGGAAGCAATGATGTCAAGTAGGTCAGTAGCTACTTTACTCAAGTCAGCATAGGATGCATCCTTAACAGGCAACCTATAAAATCTCCAGGAAGATCACATTGTACTAAGTCTTGGTATGTGGGCTCCCACAATTTTAAAAATAACTTCAATTAAAATCACGAGCTATATCATACATACATTGTATGTGTGTGCACATGTGCCATGTGTGAACATGTATGGGTCTATTCTATGTAGTCTGAGTTGTATAAGAAACTGCCCAGAAAGCTACTCCTTCAAAGTACAGTTCAGTTAATTTAATCATTCTTTCTTCTTTTGTTATCTCTCAGTTTTTGCTTATTTAAATCTAATTTCCTTTTTTTCTATTTTATGATATTTGCTGCCTTCTTTAGAAAGAAGCTGAGTTATCTTTCAAGAGCAAATCCTATTGAAACAGGAACCTCAAGGACATAGGACAAAAGATTAAAACCTAGAATAGTTTGAAATATTAACAATAATTTGAAAGAAGGGTCAATTGTTTAATATTAATTCAGTAATAACTGGAGAGACATTATTCTTATAGCTTCTCTCCAGAAAGAACTATCTGGAATCTCGTGAAGAGCATTGCCATGGCAAGGAAGAATACGATAAAAATTGAAGAAAGCCATTCCTCAGCCCAACACTAAGATTTTGCCTAGAGAAAACTTAAACTAAAATTAGACCTGAGGTTCATCTAACCTCTGCTCTGTGTCTGTTGTAATGAGAAGGTGCTGCTATTCTGTGACTGGCTAATGTCTAACCAATCTGGACAGAGCAGAACGACTGCTCTTTCTGTAGACCAGTTACCTACTTAGACCCTAAGTTTCAGAGTTCCCTGTTAAGATGTGATAGGCATTGTCACCACCTCAAACTCTTTAATGTGCCTCCTACTGTCCCCAATTCAATGATACTTGCTACTCTCATACCCCTAGCGCCAATCCTGTACCTTTCTCCTCAGTATTGAGAAATGGAAGCATCTGCCCTCTAGCTAAGATTATGAAAACCTTATTTTGGTAGGGATAAATTTTGGTGACTAATTAATGCTCCAGAGACACTCAAGGGCCAGACTGAAGCTAAGAATTGTCCCAAACACATCTTTTGTTTAACATTTAGCCTTCAACATTTTGACTTCCCCACTCAATCTGAAAGCATGTTTCTTATAGACCATTAACTCAGGAACCTTCAGTTTAGCGTCTGATTTCAGTCATTGTAAACTAAGGAAGATTGTCTAACCCAGATGTTTCCAAGTAGCACAGACCAGATCTGATAATCTGTAATATATATGTATATATATATATATATATATATATATATTGTATATTTGTAATATAAAATATATACTGTTTTTAATAAATAAAATTTCATGTCAACCTGGGTAACAGAAAGGCACAGCAATAATCCTAGCTCTTGGGACGCAAGAGTTTTATGAGTTCCAGACCAGCCTGAGCTCCATAGCAAGACCCTGTATAAAAAACAAGAAACGAAAACAATACCAATACAAAACAACAAAATCACACAAAGAAGAAATCCCTAGTTCCAAAAGGGTTTTGTTTTTGTTTTTGTTTTTGTTTGTTTTGTTTTGTTTTGTTTTGTTTTGTTTTGTTTTGTTTTTAAGAACAAACAGCAACCTCACATGATTTTGAATCTGAAAAGACAAATACCTACAGATGGCAAGCCACTGGTCAGTAGTGACGCAGCCAAGAGAGTCAGAACAAATCCAGGAATTCTTCCATTTGACTCCCGTTCAGTTCAATCACTGAAAGCAGCTGAGCTCCCCTAAGAATTCACCACATCTGGAAAGCTGGTGTGGTGGACAGAGCAGTAGTTGGCTGTGGTACTGATTCTGAGTCCTGCTGATCTTCTCCTTTACCCATGCTCTCCTGTTCTCCTCTCCTCCTCCTCCCCAGGTGCTCTCGCTCCCGTTCTCTGCCCCCCTCTCTCCATCACCCCCTACTCTCCTCTGTAGCCTCCCTTTTCTCCCTCCCTCCCCATGGTATTTGCTTTCACTCTCTCCTGACCTTCCACTATCTCCTGCCCTTCTCCTTCATCCCCTTCCAATCCTCCCTCTTTTTCTCGCCTTTATCATCCTTCCATGAGTATGGACCTACAGACTCTTTCCCCTGAATCTTTTCCCTCAGACTCATTTCTGTTTATTTCACAAGTGAAGACTTGTGAGCCAGCAATTTGGCAAAATACACAAGTTTGAACTGACAGTCGTGAGTTGGCTGCTCAGAGGCGTTTCCATCAGCAGGAATGCCATCCTAGAGATTCATGGCCTGTGAAAATGGAAACAGAAACAGCGGCCCTTTTCTAGCAGAGGAATTTTCCTGGCAATGCTGCTTCCAGATCTGCAAGGCCTGATTTAGCGGATGGGAGATCAATGTGAAAATATTGTCAAGCTTCTGAAACTGGGAAGATATTTAGATTACGTGACTCATGGGCATCATGGTTGTACAGTTGTGAAAGGAAAAGGAAGCAGTTGGATTATAAATTAGAAAAGCCTACAAGGAAAACCCCATCTTTTCCAAATTCAATCTTTTACAAGCCTTCTTCAAAAAGCTGAGCACTACTGTAAAGGCTCACCTTTAAGACTTTTTCCCCTGAGTAAATTCCTCAGGTCTTTCAACAGCCCTTTCCAAAGAGACTGCTTTCAGGGACTTGACCGGGCTCTCGGAGGTCTGCCCAACCATTACTGCCCCTTTGTTGTAGGTGCCCTGCCTGAGAATAGCCAAGAAGTTCAACCCATAACACCAACTGGGAGCTGGTAGAAGCAGAGGAAGTTAAATCCTCTTGGTCTCTTTCTGTAGATAAGAAAGTGGAGCCTACGAGAGGGTAACTTACACAGAGAATTCAAGTAATAAACCAAGAGCCAGGATCCAGTGATGGAGTGGGGGTAGGAGGGCAGGTTGTCCTAAAAGTTTGTTTATGCTCCTCAAGCCATTCAGAATCAAGGGGGGGGGGGAGTCCACAATTGTGTGTGCTTCCCTATATCAACACTCTGCAAGGAACTCCCCTGTGTGTCCCACCAAAGGGCAGGATCTACTTTCTGCTACTGTCACCTTAGCCCACCTTCTAACTTGCTTTGATCAACAGCATTTAGCACCAGTGACATCGCCTATATCCTCAGAGCTGGCCTCAGCCACTTGTACAGATAAGACGCCTTTGTTGAAACCTGCTCAGTCATCTTGGGTTGGGCTAGCTTTTCTGAGGTGGGTTCCCCATGCTTGGGAGGATAAATCATGTGGCTGAGGTCACCCTATCCTAGCCACTCTCAGTTGACCAGGATCTGCCCACAAATGCACAAATTTAGCACAGAGTGACAAAGCTGTCCTGCTCCACCCATCCTAAATTTGTTAGCCACAGTATCATGAGCTACGTTAAATCACTGTTATTTCAAGCCAGTGTCATGGGATGGTTTGTTATGAAGCCAAGTCTAGCTAACAGACGTGGTTTCTTCATCTATTTGAAAAGGCGATGGCATATAGGTTTCTTATTTTAAAGACTCATTTGAAAGAACCACATTCGCAGAAGCTTAAAATCCCTCTCAGTTTCTGCTGAATAGCCATGAGGCAAGTTACAAGGCTGACTAAGAGGACAGTGACAGAAAATGGAACCTACCTTTTGACAGGACACACAGTGGAGTTCACTGCTGAGTGTGGCATTCACAATCATTAACAATTTTCTTATCCTCATGTAACCATGTGGCTGCTGGAATGTAGACTTAACCAGTAAAATGAAGTAAAGTCAGAGTTGAGTTCTTGGGGCTTGCTATGTAAGCAATAAATCCTGAGCTTGGATCCCAGCAATTATGTAGGGCACATGTCTGTGATCCCTGATTGGGAAGGGAGAAATGGGCAGATCTCAGGGGCTTACAAGCCAGGCAGTGAGCTCAAGTTTCAGTGAGAGACTCTGACTCAAAAAATAAACTGGAGAAAAACTGAAGAATATAGCTAACTATGTCCTCTGACTCCATCCACCCAACTGAATACACACATGCACATATCTATACAAACACATATACAAACATACATCAAACATATACATATACACACATACATACATACGTGTGTACAGACACATAAAGGAAAAAGACAGTCTGAGTTCTTCAGCCATACTAACCATGACTCAAGTTCACATCTGTCACTGGCCACTGCATGTACTAGCACAGATACAAGGGCAATCTTACCAGCAGACAAAGATGTCTCAGAGTCATCTGAGACTGAAGATCAAATCCCCCAGAGTCACCACCCCATGGTGCTTCCTTTTTGGAAAATTTTAAAACTATATGGAATCTTCTATTTTACCTAAAATAACTAAATCACTGGGAAATGCTTGGACTGGTTGTATACTCAATCAGTATTTCAGAGAGAGGGTGAGAGTGGGGCTCTTAACGAGTTGGGAAAGCCTTCTCCATGCTGAAGGAGATCTCCCTCCTTCGGAGGATTGCCCTACATTTTATTTTAAGCATTTGTATGTCGATAAGGTTGATAGCTAACTTTATTTGAATTCAACCCTCTAAAAGAACCAATGGTACTTTTTTTTAAGTATGCCAACTGCTTCTTTCCAATTCTCTCTCCAATATTTTCTCCTCTCCCTCTCCAATGCGGCCTTTGACTTCAAAGAACTAGAAAAGACTCAGAGGAAAATGGGTGTCTGACCTAATTAAGCACATCGATTGAAATTTTCTCTTAGCTGATGAAATATTCCCTTTTCTTCACCAGCCTCATTCGGATTTCCTGGAACAGGGGACCTACAATACTGTCTCCTTGCTGTTCCATGAAAACCTAAAGTCCCTGCCAGGAGCATCAGACAAGCAGGCAGCAAATCCCACAAGACAGTAGAGGGGAAATTACAGGGCTCAGGCCCCAGCCCAGCCACCTTCACCATATGGTCTAATGATTTAACTTTCCTGTGGCTGTACCTCGAAGTTTGGATTTTTGCATAACAACTTTCAATGACTGGCAAAGATTTAGTGGCAGGAAACGAGGGACGCACCAAACACAGTGGCCTGCACAAGGTCGAACAAGGATTCTATTGTGTAAGAGTGCCAAATGCCTTCCCCAGGTCTCCAGTGTCTGATTTCTACATTCACATTCAGTCTCTATGACCTGTGTTGTTAAAAGATGTACCTACAGCCTGCAAGCCTATCCTAAGGTCACCCACTTCACCTGCAGGGACTGGGATCAAACCTGATATCCACACAACCAGTTAGTGATGGTACAGAAGCCCTAGACCCCAGGGCTCCAGTCTCCAGGAAGATCAGGAACAAAGTAAATACACTCTAGAGGGCCCTGTGGGTCAGGTTCAGACTGGGCCCTGCCACTACTCCCTTGAGTGATCTCTTCCTCTCATTACACAGTTCCCTCCATCTAGTGGCACATGCTAATTCTCTCCTGGCTTTGCCTTCCTTGGCATTGCTGGTACATTTGGCTGCAAATTGTTCAAAGAAAAGACCCCAAAGCCTTCTTTGCCTTCCACCCAACTCAACCTAGGCATCATGCACTTAACAAAACACCCATACACCGATTAAGAAGCTTACTACACTTGGTCTTAGACTTGAGATGTGATAAGAAGTGATGGCATGGGTCCTGTGTGGTCTCCTTTTCTTGCCTGATGTCTCTAAGTTATGAGGTCTTCAGGTAGTTTGTGGTACCTACCATAGGATGGAGTGACTGTATAATGCATACACCTTCATTCTTTCCTGATCTGTGATATGCCTTGCAGATTCTTGCACAAAGAATCTCTCACTGTTTCTTGAGTCTGCGTCCAGCTTTTGACTTGTTTCTGTTAATAGAACATGGCAAAAGAGCTGTCCTAATTGTTCTCACCATAAACATCAAAAGACAAGCATGTACCCTTCCCCATTGTCCAGTTACCATCTGCCCAACCCCAAGCCAGCTAGTTTCCTGGAGGAGGAGTCTCCACATGGAACAAAATTAGCCTCCATCTGAGCTACCTTCAGAGCAGCCAGCTCCTACACAGTCTTTCAGATGATCGCCAATAATATTGGAAGCCATGGCAGACATATAAGACATAATACATATGCATTGTTTTAAACAGCTATGTTTTGAGGTGATTTGTTAGGCCCAAGGGGCAGCAGATAACCTGAGTGAAGGGAGATCTTGGCAGCAGGTGACCTTATATAAAATCTTGGCTCATGTTATGTCATTGTCTTTGGACCAGATAGACCAGGGTGTGTGTGTGTGTGTGTGTGTGTGTGTGTGTGTGTGTGTGTGTTGTGTACATATATAATTTTCATAGTAGTTCTATATACAAAATGACTTATTTATTTATAAAAGAGGTATCTGCAGGTTGGAAATGTCTCCTAAATGACTATTATTATACATTAAAATCAGAAAAATATATTATTATCCACATCATCACCATCATATTTCTAGCTTCCTTTGAAAGATCTGCCTAGAAGGGAACAGGTGGTGGCCTTCTGAGGATGTTCAGAGTTTCATCCTAAGCACTAGTTGATTTGAGTATGTTTAGTGTGTTAGTCTTCATCAGGCTACCCACCTGAGATATCTTACATGCTCTCAAATTACTGCTGTGGTTTAACTAAAATTAATAAGATGAATAAGGAAAATGGGACCCTTGCTATATCTGTACCTATGACAATGACAGTATTAACACAGGTGTGATAAGCCTGATATAAAGGGAGAGTTTAACATTGGGCCAAGTCCTCACTGATCTTCATTGTCCCAAACATAAATTCCTATATTCAGTACTTATTTTATGTACTCATTTGAATTTGACAGTTATTGAAACTTGTGTTATGAAGACCTGCTATGGAAATGACTTCTCTGATGATTGACAAATATTCAATCTGACCTCTAACTTTCTGGTTCCTTTTTTTTAAAAAACTATTTTTGTTGTAACAATTGCCTCTCTTGTCCACAGTGTGAAATAACAGGTCAACTGTCTAATGAGAAATCTTACTTCCCAGGTTCCCTTGCGTCCAGATGGGGCCATGTGATCAAGTTTCTACAGTTGAAAGTTAGTGGAATGGTGGTCAACTCTCATCTTCTGGGTCTGTGATGAAGAAGCAATTTCTGCTGCTGTTGAACTACAAAGATACCAGGGTCCTAGGGATGTTGGAGGGACAGAGCCTGGTGTCAGAAATTGACATATGGTGAAAAGCATCTGCTCTTAGGAAGACCAGAATGCAAATCCCAGGTGGTGAATCAATAGTATCTTATTTGGGAAAGCTGCTGAAAAATATTTGGTTTTATTGCTTGCATTACAGTGATTAATATGTTTTCATCCTATGGTTATTCGTGCATCCATGCATTTGATAAATATTTATGAAATTCATGTGCAAGGCACTGTGCCAGATTTCATCCTTCAAGGATCTTACCTGCTGCCTCAAATATGGGGACAGACAAGTCAAGTTTATGTGCCTTATTATGTAGCAGGCCATGTATAAGTTACTTCACACACAGAATAATAGGCAACTATCGCATTATCTATGATGTAGACGGTACAGCCTGAAATGATAAATGGGAAACATGAAGCTTATGATATCCATGAGACAGGACTTTCTACTTAAACAGGTATGCCTTTTCAGTCCATTATACTGCTTCCTACAGTAGAGATTAGACATACTGACAAAGATGTCTATTTCGATATCATTTTCATGCTTTACCCAGACAATTCTCTGCACGGAATCATCTATTTTTGTCAGTGGTCTGATGGGCTTCATCCTTGTTTTCTCTATTAAACAAAACAATCATCATCATCATCATTATCATCATCATCAAGTATATGTATGGAATATGGCACCTATAGATGGTGGCATTCTGTATGTCATGGCATATGAGTACAGGTGCAAGAGCCACTTAGTGGAGTCATTTCTGTTATTCCATCTAACTTATATGGATTCTGGAGATTTAACTTAGGTCACTAGGCTTACTCTGCAAATGCCTTCACTCACTGAACTATCTTAGCAGTTCCATCTTTGACTTCTTTAATGGTTATATTTGGGGGACTTAGCAAGGCCCACATAAGTTTCTAAAGTTCATTATAACATAAAACATAGTTTAAAAAAAAGAACTTAGTGAATTAGGGACTTGCATATACTTGCTTCTCTATTCTACTTGAGTTTTAAACTCATTTTGCTCACTCTACAAAGTAGCAGGGCTATCTAACCCTTTTCCAGAGAATGGGGGCAGGGAGAGAATGTTTTCAAAATGCATAAGACCTTAAAAACATACATAAATCTTTTAGTTGTTCACATTTATTTAATAAACAATAACGTAATGTATCCTGTTTTCCTGTTCATATACATAAACTTTCTACATATCTTAATTAATTTCAGACACACTCTCCACAAGACCGTTTTCAGCATCCTAACTCGGCTGTAAAACCCACGGCTTTTCATTTGCCTCAGATGTAAATGCCAGGGGGGAAATCACATACAGTTAAAGAGCCCACAAAATCTTCAGATCTGACACATTTCTCAGCAATTGGATGGGAGTCTGAGGGACGTGGATGACCCACAGACTTCAAGGCTTCCTCTCTTAGTCAAAAGCGATACAAATTGCTTCCCTAGTGCACCTTCTCAGGGGAGCTTCCAGGATAAAGTGCTGAGATTGCATGAATCCACCTTCAAGCAGAAACCTGAGGGAGATGCCATTCTTTTTTCATGTCTTTTTAATGGACCTGATTTCAAAAGACTGGAATGTGTTTGTGCTGGGTTCCTGGATCCTTTACCCTGGGCTCTGTGATGTTCTTTATGATAACACAGCCAGCAGACTGGGACCCCGTGCCCTTTAGACATTTAATAGGTGCCCCCTTTCCCATGTAGTTACCCACCCTTCTCTTCTCTGCTTTCTACCAGGCTCAGAAACATGTTTGCTTGCTCACAAGTCAACAAGCATTATGGGGCACCGGTTTTATCTGGTACTTTGAGCAGAACCCTGAAAATATTCATGCTATGAAACGATGCTCACCATGTGTCCTAGAAGGGACTCACGTCTGTGGCCACACTTTACCTATGGTGCCCCATATTTCAGTTATCAGTACACCTCTGAGAAAGGGCTCCTAAAGAGGCTGGCTTGTGCTGTGGGACAGGTGTTCCATGTATGTGTATGGGATGAACACTGGAATGTTTATTGGGATAGCTTACATGCATATTATGGGAAACAAAATTTCTGTGTCATGCAAGTACGCCCCCAGTGTTTTCTAGAAACTTTTATTTTAGTTCTATAAGGGAAACATCAATTCTTTTATTCATTCGACAACTATTGGTTTACCACTATGGGCTAATACTGTCTTGGTCAAGATAGGTAAGTAACTATAGTAGCAGAGCTAGTCTAATTTTTAATAGGCAGAATAGGATATGAGAAAATTGATCAATCAATCACTCAATCAGTCAAGTAATAGAAAATGCAATTTGACCATATTCAGTGACAAAGAAAATAGTTAAATGATGTTTCCATTGCTACTTCATTATAACAAGTCACCCTATAAGAACAAAAAAAACCCTACCTATTGTATATAGAGTCTATAGCTGAAGAATTTGGACAAAGCACATTGGGGGATGGAGGAGACTGTCCCCAGAGCATTTCCCAGGATTTCAGCTTTAGGCTCCTGGGTTTGATTATAGAGGCTGGAGCTACATGAACGCATCTGCTGTGACACACATTGAGTGGAATATCTCCATGTGTCTTGGGATTCCCCCAGCATGATGGCCTCATGCCTCCTTACCTTCACCCCCACTACCTCAGAGTTCTAAAAGCAAGTATCCCAACAGGCAGTGTGAAATCTCTATTACTCTAATACCTTAGCTTTCCTAAGTGAACCCGGAGGCTGTGGTGTCCAAGATCAAGTCACTGGAAAATCCAGAATAGTGCTTGGAATTTTGAAAAATGTACCTGGTTACTGCGTTCTCCAGAGGGGAGTGATGACATGTGTTTTCATGGCAGAAGGACAAGAGGGCCAAAGGCTAAGTAACCCATCCTTAATGAGAACCAAACTTCCACTAATGAGGGAGGAGCCCTCATGACCTAATAAGTTTTTAATGATCCTTCTTTTAATGCTATCACATTGGTTGTTGTGTTGGAACACAAGAATTTTGAAAGGAATATGTTAAAACCATAACACACAGTCTTAGCAATGAGCAGGTCTCGTAATGGCATAAACTCTGCGGTGGCCTTTGTCAATTGGAAGGTCATATGGTGCCAGCTGCTACATCTTGTTCTCCCGGAACATCTGTGCTGCCATCAGCATCCATCCAAAGGCCACTTGGCAATGGATGCTTCACTGGCTGCAGTCCAGAAACAGCCCATGGCGACTGCGCCAGTTCTCTATTGTTATATAACAAACGTAGATGCCTCATGACATCAAATAGCTTCTTGCTGTTTTCTATGAATCTATGGGTTGATTGAACTGTTCTGTGATCTGGAGACAGGCCACCTGATCTGGGCAGGGCTTGTTCATGCTTCCAAAGGCTAATCTGACAACTAGAAAGGCCTTAGCTGGATGTCTTTTCTTATAACTTCATATGTTTCAGATCCCTCCATCAAGGTGGCCTGGACTTACTCTTATAATGGGCATTACAGAGCAGAAATAATAAGTTCAAGTTTCTGCTTGTGTCTTGCTAACATTTGGATTTGAAATGTCAAACCTAAGTTTATATTTCAAAGCTTTGGTCCCCAAGTTGACACTATTTTAAGAAATTATGGAAACCTTAGGAGGTGGGTCTGAGAGAAATCTGTCACTAGTGGTAGATCTTTTAAGAATATAGTCTAACCATTGGTTATTGTAATGCTCTGTGCTTCCTGGTATTCCATAATGGGATAGACTCTGCCACATGAATAGACTTTCCCACCATGAATGTCCCATGTCTTTCCCTATTCCACATGAACTAATACCCTATAAAATTGTGAACCAGAACAAAGCTTTAAATTACTTTGCCCTATTTCTATGGGTCAGGTATATTTTTTAGTGCCACAAAGGTAACACATAGATCACATGGATACACACACACACACGCATGTGTGTGTGTGTGTGTGTGTGTGTGTGTGTGTGTGTATCAGGTTGGATGAAAGTAGCTGAATAATTTGAGACAGCCAACAAGAGACAGAGTTACTGCATCAATAAGCTCCCTCTCTACTCTCCATCTGAAACACAACTCCTAATTCCCTACGTGTGAATTCCACAGATAATATGATGATGGAGTAAGACACTGTCTGCCCTAATGCCTACATATCTGTCTTAGGTTAGGGTTTCTGTTACTGTGAAGAGACACCATGACCATGACAACTCTTATAAAGAAAGACATTTAATTGGGGCTGAATTACAGTTCAGAAGTTTAGCCCATTATCATCATGGTAGGAAACATGGTGGCATGCAGGCCACCTGGCAAACATGGTGATGGAGAGGTAGCTGAGAGTTCTACATCTGGATCTGCAGGAAGCAGGAAGTTACTGACACACTGGACATAGCTTGAGCATCTGAGACCTTAAAGCCCACTCCCAGTGACTACTTCCTTCAACAGGGCCACACCTACTCCAACAAGGCCACACTTCCTAATAGTGTCACTCCTTATGAGCCCAAGGGGTCCATTTTCTTTCAAACCACCACAATATCCTAGTTTAGACTTGGCTCTGTAACATGTCTGAGAGGTTTTTTTTTTTTTTTTTGAAGACACCGTGCCCATTTAATCTAAACCATTTAATATTTAATATTTTCATATTTAATGTCTTTAAATTTTGAGATCCAAGAAAGCTATACCTACCTTGAAAGAGACAGTGAAGATAGTCAGGCCTATTGCGCAGTGTGGAGTAGTGAATAAATAATAAGTTAGAACATTTACCATTATATTTGAGAACAACACAGATTTTCCGTAAAAGTTGACAGTGTGAAGAAAGGCGTAAGTGGAGCCTCCGTCACAGTGACATGTGTCCGTAAAGCCTCCACATAGACAGGAGAAAGGCTGTTAACCATGATGAAGGAAGCATTTTCCAGGAAAGGGAAGGATCATGTCCAGCTGATGATAGCTGCTGAGAAACAAGTGATTAGCTGGGGTGAGGTGACCTCTACCTCTTTCCTTTCCAGCCACAGACATTCTCTTGGGAGAGGCTTGACAAAAAGGAAACAGGGCCACCAACTGTCACTAAGTGACTCTAGGCCCACGTTTTTGCTTAGGAAGAAACTCTTTGTATTAGTTACTTTCCTGTTGCTTTGATAAATCATCGTGACCAAAACCAATTATGATGAAGAAAGAGCTTATTTTCGCTTAGATTCCCAGACAGAGAATCCATATTGGTGGGGAAGGTCTGGCAGCAGGCAGCTGGAGCAGAAAGATGAGAGATCCAGCTTCCAACCACACACACAAAGAGGAGAGAGAAAACAGGAAGAGGACTGAGGCTATGAACTCTCGCATCCTCCCTAAATGATGTATATACTCCAACAAGGCCATTAAACCTCCCCAAACAGCACTACTAACAGGGGACCAAGTGTTCAAATATTTGAGCATATGGGGGACATTTCTCATCCAAACCATCACAAGCTTAGAACAAAGGATGGGAGCGTAAGACACACAGAGCTTATGAAACTGGACAGCATTTCTAAGCAGTTGTTTAACAAATAACTCAAGGGATGTTAATACACAGCTACCACACAGAGGTGGATTGTGTACTGTGGCCATACAAGTGCAGGAAGATTCACCTCCTTCACAGTCTATATGACCAGTGTATTGTGCAGGGCATATACAACACTGATGTACAATACAGGAACACTAATGTACAATACAGGGATGTACACGGTTATTCTGTTTAAACCAAACATTCTACATCATTGAGCTGAGATGGAAATTCTCAGATGTTCATTGTTACTCAGTATTTATATTTGAAATACTTACAAATGTTCTCTAGACTAGACCTAATTCAAAGTTGATAAAAATTTGTTTACACTTTCTTTTCTTCTTTTCTTTATTTCTTTCTTTCTCTTCTTTTCTTTCTTTCTTTCTTTTTTTCTTTTCTTTTTTCTTTTTTTTTCTGGTTTTTTAAGACAGAATTTCTCTGCATAGCCCTGGCTGTCCTGGAACTCATTCTGTAGACCAGGCTGGCCTAGAACTCAGAAATCTGCCTGCCTCTGCCTTCCAAGTGCTGAGATCAAAGGTGTGTGCCACCACTGCCTGGTATTTACACTTTCTCTAACTTGGATTTTCTTCCTGATATGTAGGGCTCATCTGAAATTGTGTATGACTTCCCATGTCATTCTATCATCATATTTCTATCCATGTTTGACTTCTTAGAGTAGATTGAGAATGCTTCCTCCATCTTCAAAGCAGAACCTTGTGGTATCATTGCTTCTAGTGATGTTGAGTGTTGAAGCTTGATACGTTTATTTATTATTTAAATTAGTAAAGAGTGGCTAGTAGAAGCCAGGAATACTTCACAAAGATGTGTTTCATTGGTTTTAGTAAATCTACAGCATTTAAAAATTGACTACTGGGGCTGGATGCAATGTCACACACTGTTAATTTCAGCACTCGAGAGGTAGATGCAAGCAGCTCTCACTGTGTCTGAAACTTAGTTTACATAGCAAGTTCCAGGCTATCTATCTAGTGCTGTCACAAAACAAATGAAAATTTTAACTACTGAAAATATGCTTGTGTGTGTGTGAGAGAGAGAGAGGGGGAGAGAGAGAGAGAGAGAGAGAGAGAGAGAGAGAGAGAGAGAGTTTTAAAATCTTAATGGATTATGTAAGTTCACGGAAAGCACATTGAGAATATGAATAACATTTGTGGATGTAAATATCTATCTAACAGAAATCCTGGCTGGTGGAAATATGGAGAAAATAAACTGAGGGAACATTTTAGAAGACGTAAATTAAAAAGAGCTCAAGTAACTGTCTACTGAAATGTGTAATTTCTCCCATAAGAGACAGTAAATTATATCTGAAAATTTAAGTGACCCTTTTCAGCCTGTTGAATATGCCATAAATACAGGATTAGAGTCACTGATATGAACTTGTTTGGAGTAAGCTCTCCAGCTATTCAGTCCTAAGATGCCAACTTTCTTATTAGTCACTGCCTTCTGCAATTCTGTACACTTTCTTCACTTCCGTGGAAGAGCCTTGGTTTTCTTGGGTGAGGGGGCACTACTTTAAAGAGAAGTGAAGTGTTCCTTTATTGAATTATAGGACTGTTTGTGTGTCTGTGTTCCAAAGATAGAACACCAATCACACAGGCCTGGATAACGTCAGAATTTACTGGTGTTGTCTGTAAGATCCAAGGAGGGATATGGGTTGTTGGCCAACACTCCGGAGTCCACCATATCATGAGAGCTGTGGCACTTTCCTCTTGTGAGTCTTACCTTATTTCTCACTGGGTGTTGGCTTGGTCCTTTGCCTGGCTCCCCTCCTAGTAGGAATGAAGCTGCCAACAACACTGGCGGTTCCCTTCTACTTTCCTTGTACCCAGCAATGAGACAAAGAGAGTCAATCTTCATCTTGACATTTATCTCAACTCTGGAAGACTGCTTATAGAAATGCCTTCAATTTTCAACTCCTCTCTCAAGTTATAACCTTTATAATATGAACTTATGGTTTCCATCAGCATGAAGTACAGCCTCTTCCCTTACCATAGGAAGTTTTCTGGTCCTACAGTTTACACTAGCAAACAGAGTATGGCAGATGTGATAAAGTGCTTGTTCTGAGCTTAAGCTGCAAGAGAGCTTCATAGTAGCGGCCTCAAAGTGCTACATTGAATAGGAAGACAAACTATAGCTATCCTAGTGGGATGTGAGAGGTCACATAGAACAGAGATACGTCATATCAACTGGGTCCAACCCAGACCAAACCACCCTCAAACACAAGAGTGTCCTTCCTGAACTGCTGACCACAGGCCCACAGGCAAGGTCAGCGGAGAAGAGCTGCAGAACACACGTATGGAGGTCTGAATTATAACAAACTCTAAGAGTTTAAAACAGGTTCTCAATCTGTGGGTTGCAAACCTTTTAGTGCTCACATATCAGATAAACTGCATATCAGATATCTACATTATGGTTCACAACAGTAGCAAAATTACAGTTGTGAAGTGGCAATGAAGCCATCTTACGTTTTTTGGGGGGGTCATCAGAGCATGAGAAATTGTGTTAAAGTGCCACAGCATCAGAATATTTGAGAACTGCCGATTTGAAACATCTGAGTGCCGGGGCAGTTTGGTACGTCGCAACAGTTAACTGATCACAGACTTTCTTAGTCTGTAGTTTCTTAACTACATGTTAAATCCTAGCCTCTGCTGAAACCAATAAGACAGTGGGCCCAATCCATGTGATGTCATCTACCTGGAGATGCAATGCCAAAGCAGAAATGAAGGCCTTAATGAACAGCACGGAACACTTAGCAGGGTGTAGGAGAGATGTGGGGAGAGGAGATTATGCAGTCTGTGGATGCATACGTACTGTTTGTCCTCTTCCATCATGGCTTGACCAGACCTCCCAGGTGTATGAGGATGGAAGGATATGGGTGTGTCCGAAGAGCTCCCCTGGACTGAGGGCCTCTAACCCAAAACACAGCATCCCAAAAACTTCAGAGGAAATGCTTGCTTCAACAAAACTGCCAATCACTGGCTCTGAAGGCTCAAGTTACTGAAAATTCTAATCTACATCTCCTGGTACCATTTCTTAAAGTACTGACAGGTTCTTACACTCCATTTGAAAACAGGCCAAATCTCATGCCTTTGGAGCTCACGAAGTCTTCCAAGAAGAAAGACACCATACTTCCTATGAGTATCCAACAACATACAAGGCCACTAATACCCATGGTACTTTTTCTGGAAGATTCTGTAACAGATCAACCTCCTGCAATGTCAAGCAATGCAAGGAAACCTCTAGACAACTTTATTTCAAAGCACTGTCAAGTGTCGCTTCGGTCTGTTTCCTGGAGCTTATGTACAGCTTTTTTCTTTAAATATACTGGAAAAGGATTAAAAATAAGTTTAAAACAATTAAATAAGAATATAAAAAGCAGGAAAATACATTATATTCATTGTATCCTGGCAGGTAGAAAATGTTGTCTAAACACCACTCAGTATGAAATCACTACTGGAGGCTCCATTTCAAAGGGCAGACATTGATCAGGAACTGAGGGGAACAGAGGCACCTTCTAGCACAGGGAAAAATAATTATGGGTTTCTGGTAGCAGGTGGTTTTCTTCTTTGTTTCTCGGTGCTGCTCTTAGAAGCAAGCATGAAGGAACGGGTGTGTCAGAAAAGTAGATTACAGTCCTAAGACAACGGTGTAATGGAATTTAAAAAAAAAATCCTTATTTGTAAGTAGTCAGATTTTATTAGCTAGCAGCACATCAAAACTTATGGAGAGTGTAGCAAGAAAACAACTCCAAGTGATTTTGATATGAATATTGGTCGGATGGACTGTTAAAAACTTAACTTTAAAAATTATATGTACAGATTTGTTGATGGAAAATGAAAGAAATTTGATGATGGTGATGGAGATATGGTTCAGCAGTTAAGAGCACTGGCTATTTTTCCAGAGGGCCTGGGCTTAATTTCCAGAACCGACGTGATGGCTTACATCTATCTGCAAATCTATGCCCAACGCCCTCTTTCAGCCTCTGCAGGCAATGCATACATCTCTGGGGTACACAGACATACATGAAAACAAAGCACAAATATACATTACAATAAATTTTAAATGTTATAAATAATAGACTAAGTTAAATTGGATTAAACATCTCTGGAAATCAAAGAGTATCAATATCCCTACAGTGCTTCGATTGCCCACATCATGCCCTTGGGTACCTTTATCTTACCAGATGACTGTATTTGGTCTTTTATTTTGAACAATGGGACAGGAATACATTTGACACAAGTAGAGGCTTGAGAAGTGTGTATAGTTTCCTCCTTCCATCTTAGATTCCTGTCGCCATATTAAAGAACAGAGAGTAGGTTGTTACAGCCTCCTGAAGCAGAACTCAGTCATCTTAGCCTACTGGAATTTAAGCCAATAAAACAATATGGAATTCATAGAATCTGGGAAAAGGCACATCCTGTTTGAGTTTATTTGTGGTACAAAGTCTGTATTGGTTATCCCCAACTGGTTGTCTTACTGTTGCAGGGGCTTAAAAATCACATGTTTATTACCCCTATACACTCTATAAGGGTCATAAATCTAGGTCAGGCTTAACAGGGAAGTTCTTGGGTCTCACACTAAGATATAGGCTAGGTGTCGGCTGAAGGTCTAACTAGGGTAGAAAGATCTGCTTCTAGGATGACTCACTCAAGAAGCTGGTAACAGCTGCTGTTAACTGATAGCAAAAAAATATCACCTTGGTCCCTAGGTGAGGTGCCCTAAGGTTATCGATACTTCCCCTAGCATACCTTTTCAGATAAAGAATCAGATAGAGACTTGAAGAAAGGTTACGCAAGCTTTTATGGAAGGGGTGGGGAGCAGTAAGAGAGCAGAATCTCACACAGAGAGCAAGGCAGGTTAGACCAGGAAAAGAAACTAAAGCCAGTTGTAAGCAGTCTTCATCCATTCGTTCCCCAGAACCTTTTACGGGGTGAACGTAAAGACTGCGTACTGCTCTGGGTGGCATGAAAACTGCTTCAGCCCTTCGACCAGTCATGGAGGAAATAGCCAAATGTATTCTATTACCATTGATCTAAACATTTCGATCAGTTCAGAATTTGTGGCCACAAACTCAAGATGAATGTGTGCAATCTACTTATCCTTATGAATTTATCTTTCAGTTTTCTTTAGCTGTGAGTTAGGATGGCACGGCTAGTTTGATTGACTGTACTTGGTTTTACCCTTCCGCTTTGAGGCTGGTTTAGGGCCCCAAGCTGCTGTGGTTTGCTTTAGTTCTAACTAGGCAGCAGCAAACAATTTAAGGACTATTTGTCAAAATATTAGCATTTCAAAGTTTTACCCTGTGTCTTTGAGAATCTGTCTTCTCTCCCAACTCCTGAAAACCTTGCCTGGCCAACAACCTCATGTCCTGGCTGGCTGTTGGCACAGGTATCAGGTCTACATTATTTGCATCTTTTCACAGGAAAATTACCTTAGTTCTTTTATGAGGATGGCTGCTGACTTTCCAGAAGTGTGAACGACCCCAAACTACCAATCACATGTTACGGTATCTTTGCCGACAATTGCTAAAGTAACGCAGCATCATGCTATGACAGCCTATGAATTTCACAAGGCAGAACATTCAGTGTACAGGAAATCGCATAGCAGTTTGAGTCCAATGACACAAGAATCATCCCCTGCATACCATGTGGGGGGAGGGGGCTGCTGGAATATCTTAAAGATGTAGGCCTGCACATCAAACCTGAAAACTTTGTGTTTTCTTCTGTGAACATACTCCAGACCTTACTATGCTTTATTTGGCAGGGACTGCTACTTTGATACCTTGTTTAGGATGCTACAGATTCAGTGGCCACCACACACAAATGGCAGAATTCAGACCTTTTCTTTCTTGCATTTTCTAGCACTCACAAGATTTGCCAGAGGCTGGTGTCTCCTGTTGAGCTCTTTGTTACTTCTCCATCAGCAACAGCTGCCTCTCCTGCCTTACTGGCCCACATGGCTCTTTCTGGTTAGCTCCTCCATGGGCTCTTCTTTCTAATGATTTTGCTTCATTGGCACCTGAACTTGTGCCCCCGCCCCAAAACCCTCAAGTGGCCAAAGGGGTCATTCTGTCAGTGCCCAAGTCCTTCCTCAAGCTCTGATATGAATGAAAGGAGTGTTTCTTCACACATGTACATGTGGTGCGCACGCATGTGTGTGTGTGTGTGTGTGTGTGTGTGTGTGTTGTTGTTGTTGTTGTTGTTGCTGTTGTTCAAGTACTTTCCTAGTAAGACTTGAATAGGGAAAAAAAAAGCATCTATTCCCCCTATGTGAAGAACAGGAACCCTTCAGTGTGTGAAGTCCTGAGTGGCCATGTGGGGGAACCTTCCTCCAGCCTTCAGCCCTAGTGCAAATGTTGCTAGTGTGTGCTGAAATGTTTCCTGTTTTCCTCTCATGCCTTCATACTGGCAAATGAATGTCTGAAATGGCGCTCCCCTAGAGTGGCTTCCCCTACACAGACTACTCCATTGAGACTCTAAAAACCTTCCTTCTTGTTTCAGCTGAATCCCATAAACCCTGCCTCCTTCTTCAGATGTTTGCAACAACCCCACCTCCCTGATCAACTCAGCATAAATAGTAACCAGGCTGAGGTTTTGGGTAGCCATGGCTTCTCCATCAGAGAGCTCAGTCCACTTACTTGATCTTAGCTTTTCTGTGTCCAAGTTTCCATTGTTGTTGTTGTTGTTGTTATTGTTGTTGTTGTTTAGACGTCTGCCTTTTCTTTATTCCCTTGCCACTTCTAGTCAGGGTTCCAAGACCCTTGGAGCCATGCACAACTGTGACATCATCGTTAATAGAGAAGGAGCTGGCAGATCAAAGAAAGAGTTCCTTCCAGTTCAGAATGGCAAGTAAAGACGCCTCCTGGACTCTGTCCAGAAGCCTGGGTGACTCCCAAATGGTAGCACTGCCGACAGGTCCCCAACTCAGTCCAATTTCACTCTCTTAGGCACTCCAGCATTTTTAAGATTATGCTGAGCTAGGGAAAAAGGGAGTAGTGACTAGAACCTCAGATGATGAGCTCAGTCTTCTGTCCACCCACTAAGAGATGCCAAGAGTGTCATTTCCATGGTCACATACTGAGCTACCTAGTATGTATTGCTTATTTTGCTCTCATGACTGCAGACCAAGGTCTCCTATAAGTTATTACAGCATCTTAGCTTCACAATATAAGATGCCTGCATATTATCATGCCTAAGGGAAACATACACTAAAATAAGGGTGTGTGTATGTATGTGTATATGTGTGTATATTTGTGTATGTGTGTATGTGTGGACATCTGTGCTCATGCTCAGTGTGTGAAGTCCTGAGTGGCCATGTGGGGGAACCTTCCTCCAGCCTTCAGCCCTAGTGCAAATGTTGCTAGTGTGTGCTGAAATGTTTCCTGTTTTCCTCTCATGCCTTCATACTGGCAAATGAATGTCTGAAATGGCGCTCCCCTAGAGCTGCTTCCCCTACACAGACTACTCCATTGAGACTCTAAAAACCTTCTCATGCATATGTGTATGTATTTGTGTGTGTGTGTGTACATACTACTTCATTTTCTTTTCTGAACATACATATTTTGTATGTGAGCACAGGCTTGTCATTTTACTTTTTCTAGTTCCATGCATAACATTTGTTACTATTAGAGGACTGGGGAGATCTGGAGCAATTATGTGTACACCCACACACTGAACTGCAGGGTCCTGACATAGGGACGGACCCTGGTGTACATTTCTTGGGTGCTGAATAAAAAGCATTCTCTGGATGTCAGAAGAGTTGTTTCAGCTAAGATACAATGGCAGGAGAACTTGCACACAGGGAGAGGAGATGTGGAGAAATGCACAGACTGGAGATCTATTTTTATTAAGGAAACGGCAAGATTTACTAATAGATTAGATAGGGGCAGTGCTGACAAAAAGCCTTGCAACTCGATTGGAAGTCATGGCATTTACTGAAAGTCTAAACAGAAGCAGGTATGGTGGCAGTGGTTTGTTTTGTTGTTTGGTCCAGGAGTAGAAGAAATCAATAATTCCCCCTCGAAATAGATTTTGAGATGCCCATTTGGACACTCAAATGAAGTAGCAAGAGGCATCTGAATGCACTAAATTGAATCCGGAAGTGCTGAGTTCAGCATAAATGTAGGGGCTATTATTTGCCATTTCTCAAAACCTAGTGCAATGAATGGTGATGTCCTTGTTCTTTTCAGAATTCTGTGAATTAGTATTGGACAGAGTAAAGATATATGATGATCTCTGTTTCCTGATATCTGATAATTCAGCTGGGGAGTACCTGGAATGGATGGGGTAAGAACATCTGGACTAGAGGATCCACTTTCAAGCTCTCTTCTCATTCCTATCTTCTTACAGTCCTAACAGATGGACTCAGCTTGTTATGCTCCCAGAATACAACATGTAACTGCTCCCCACCCCAAACATAAACATAAACAACTGTCTCATCTTAGTTGTCTATCCCATTATCACTAATAGTTCTGGGAGTGTCTGAGGTCAAGACCTTTGATATGGCCTTCAAAGTCACGGTGTATCACCGTTACTTCAGTTGGATATCATGAACCAGCAAAGTTCAAAGGAGTAGGCAATGATCCTGCTTCATATTGACAGAGCAGCAAGTAATTCAAGATCATATTTAAAACTGACACATCTCATCATTCATCATAGTCTCTCACTAGAAAGTAAGTTCTGCAACAAAGGGATTCTTGTCTGTCTTGTCCACTCTGGTATCTCCATGCATACACACCATTCTTCAGATGAACAGGAGGGTTTGATGTTGAAATTGAATCATGTAATATTAGAGGTCAAAAAGTAATCTAGAGGCTGAGAAAGCCATTAGTATAATTCAGTCTAGGTCCTAGGGCTTAGGACACGGGGCCACTAGTATAAGTACTTTATGGACACATGAATGCCTGCGGATAGTGGCAGTGAGGATGGGAGGACCATGGATAAAATGGTCAATGTGGGCATTTTAACTCAAGGAGAGAGGTTTTGCCCTTGCTCTCCCCTTTATTCTCTTTAGAACTTTCAGTATATTAACTGATCCACATTAGTGAGGGTAGATAGAGGGTCAGATTGTTATTATTGTTTCTTTTGTTTTATTTTACGATTTGATCTACTGGTTCAATAGCTAACAATCCCTTCCAGAAATACTTTCACAGATATACCTAGAAATAAAGTTTTATCAGGTATCTGGGTATCCCTTAGCCTACACAAATTGATACATGAAATTATCCACTATACCTTGGTACCAAGAAAGATGCATATCTATTGAAAAAGAGAAAAAACAAAGGTTATAAAATTATAAATAATTATTGGTTGTACAATAAGAAGTATATAAGGCTTGATAACAAGCTTGATGAACACTCCACCTTTAAGAATAACAAAGGGGTCTACAACAAGCGTTTCCTCACAGTGCCCCTAAGCCTCTTAACCAGGGAAGCATGATCACCTAGAACCACGTGTCAAACCTCTGCATCAGGTAGTATGTGGATTCAGTTTTCTCAGTCTCAATGGTGTCAAGTTCCTTTCCTCTTAAGCAGAGGCCATACCACCAGGATGATCTCACATGGATGGCAGAGATAGTTCTTGGGCTAGAGTGGACCAGTTTCAATGTATGGATGATGGCAACCCTGAATAAGTAAAAAGACAGCTTTTTCTTCCACATAAAATCAAGGGTGGAAACAAAGCAGCTCTGAGCTCTGCACATGAGCTCAAGATCCCTTAACCACATTCTTAGGTACAGAGCTCAGTGGGGCCAAGAGCTTGAAACTTGAACCTGTCTTCTAGCTGTTACAAAGAATGATCAAAATAGAATTATAGAGCATGTTTTGCTCAGCAGTTCTATTAACTTGACTAAGACAGCCGAACATATATGATAGTTTGTAAGCTTAATTTAGAACTCATAATATTTACACATAGAGTATCCAGACAGGCATTGGTATGACTGTCCGGAGCACTAGAACAGTGAGGCATGGCTAGCCAGAGTCTGTGTTGGAAGGCACAGAGCACTGCATTCAGAAACCAGAGTCTCTGAGACTCATCTCAAATGCTCATAAACCTTTGCTGCACTTGCAATTAAAATTTGCTAAAATTAGATTATGTTGCCACCAGGGGAACTGTGTGAATGCCCTAATGAAGTCATGATCTAAACTTCCAGGCTTCTCCTAAATATGATTAACAAAGATCAAGAATTTAGAATGCTTCTCTATTTAATTAGGAATTTTATGAACTGGGAACCCTCATTTAAGCAGCTGAGCATAAGTATCAATCCATATATTTAGGATATATTAGTTAAGCTTTAAAATTCAGGAGTATGGAATTCTAGTCTACATTATACAATGCTGTAATTGTGGGCTTCCCTACCTGTTCATAAGTTCCCTAAAATAGTGACTCTGAGGCTTCTTATATATGAATAGATACCTAGGTCAGTAGTTTTGGCCCATGTTTCCACTAGTTCATAACTTATTTATCCCCTTTAAAGTCGTCTAAACCATGGTCCTTAGTTTTTTGTGGCCCATCTTCCTCTGTGTCTGGGCGAATTCTCTAACATGTGACCCAGTCCCAGAATTTGTCTCTCTTCTACTAGTCCTGTCTCAGCTCATTGGCCAATCGGCATTTTATTGATAGGTCAATGCTTTTCCACAGTGCCCGGGAGATTATCTCTACATATTGCCCTAAAAGAGTTGACCACAAGGCCCCTTTGTCCACACAAGAGTCTAAAACAAGCCATGTTCACTCTGAAATTGTGTGTTCAGTTTAAGTGTTCACAGCATGTCCTTTTAGAATCACAAATTAAATGTAATGGCTAAGTTAACTCTGCCCAGGAAATACATCTCATTTGTTAGCTCTGAGGACCTATGCCTTTCTCAGTTTTAAATCATTTTTATAATGAAAATTTCCAAATGCACAATGGTAGATTTTACAGTGAGGTGCATGTCCTCTTGAGGAAGTTCAGACTGTAAACCTTTGCTTCCATTTGGTTTGTTTGGTGGTAACATGTCGGGCCTCAGGAGAAACTTCCTCTGCTGTGGAAGCAAGCACGGCATGCCTTTCTTAGTTTGTGTTTGTCTCTGTGATTTTGTCGTGGTAGCTGAATGAGATTCTCTGTTCTAGCATCTTGAATGATGGGAATGTCCTTTCCTGTTGGACATCTCTAGATGATAAACACTCCTCTCAGGTAGAGGTTTCCCAGTATATGTTGGGTTACTCTTGACCACTGATGACTGCACAAATGTTTTCATTGTGAACCAGAAAGAAAAGTGCTTGGGGAGTAAAGGGGACCAGTGACATCAATTTTATACACATTTTCAGGATTAGCACAAAATGACAGGTCAGTAGAGATTGATCAAATGGCTTTCCATGACAAAAGAATCCAAATAATTTTGAGAGCTGCTCACAATCAGGCATGATGTTGACAAGACAACGCTAATAATGACCAATGAGAGACTAGGTTCTGGCTGTACACAGTGATATGTCTGTCTAACTAGGGCACTGAAACAGGAGACTGAGAGACTACATGTCCCCCATGTAATAGAAGTCATATATGACAAAACTCAGTAACTAGTCCATTCTGTATATTTAGGTTATAAGAAGCCATTTGATAGAGATCTGGTGACACTCACAGCCCCACAACCTAATTCTTACCATTGTCCCAACAACGTCACTGTAGCCTTTTTGACCAATCTGCCCCATCCTTATTCTTCTACCTCTGTGAAGTGACCATTTGATTTTGAGATATTAATGCTTTTTTTTTTTTAAAGTTTCCTTAATCTTAAATTTTTGCTAATGGGGACCAAGCAGGGCATGGCATTAGCTGGCCAAGGTCAAAAATTAGAGCTGGCTTGAGCTGAAGTCATTGAGAAAAGAAGGAAAATCATGGTAGAAGACCCAAAAGGACCTCTGGCTTCCTATGGGAAGCTGGCGTCACTCAGCCTGGGGCCGGGCAAGTAAGAAGGGTGAGGAGACTTCCAGCATCTGCTGGCCTCGGGGCGTATTTGAGGCTGTCAGGAGTGAGACATGGCTCTTCCCGGTGAGTAGGAAGCTCACGGAGCTCACGTATCTTTTCAGTCTCAATGTGTCTTCAGGGCAGGATTCCGTCAGAACCTGTCAGAAATGGCCTTATTTCTTGCCTCATCCCTTGGCCCTGAATGGGTTATGGGTTTGGCTTGCACTTTGGACTCCCTTGGAAGCCCAGAAGATAAAAAACACCAAGCAAATGCCGAGAAAAGGTCATCCATACAACTGTAAGCAAAAGGCTTAGCAACCCTACAAAAAAAAAAAAAATTCCTTACAGGCTTTGGGAGCCAGGATAGAACCACTTTCATTAATCTTCATAGTACAGCTCAAGGCCAGAGCCATCCCTGCCCCCAAGGAAGCTGAGCCTTTCTTTCATCCTTCCAAAGGCTTTTCATTTAAGAGGAAAGTCTGAAATCTCTCCCTCCCCTTTTCACTTCCCCACCATCTTATCCTCCCCATTTTACTCTGTGTTAGTATTCTGAAGACTTCCCTGCTTATTTTTGGAACTTCCCTACATCAGAGGCCAAAGAAATCTGCTTATCTGGGTGGATTTTAATATATGGATCTAGTCATTGCTTAGCTGAGAAGGTGGGCATTTCTTTTGAGCTCTGGGGAAGAGTTTAGTTTATTTGTATGGTCCTTTTGCACCATGCCTTCAAAATGAGACATTAAAGAATGATGAGGAAACCTACTATAAATGTTTAATAAAGTAGACAAATACTTAAGTGGTTTTCTCACCCATCTAGTTAATTTGTATATTGGAATATTATTATAATCATTAGTGCTTAGTGTAGTGGTCCATGCTTTCAATCCCAGCTCTGCAGGCAGAGCCAAGCCTTGTGTACATAGTCTCAGGACAGTGAGAGAGACATGGTGAGACCCTGCCTTAAAACAGATGAACAAATAATATATCCTACTAGAATCAATGTAGTTTCCTCTGCTTGGCTAAACTGTTTTGAACCATTATCATTATGGGGAGGCATTTTCTTCCTATATAGAGAAGATAGGTAAAATGGAAATGGAAGCTTTAACGGTCTACAGCTAGGAAGGTTTGACCTGTGCTTCAGTTGTAGCGCCAGTTCCTCTGTCACCAGTGAATAACTTTCAGAAGCCACTGGCTCTGTGTTTCTCACGCAGCCCAAATGTTATTGTCAACCAAACCAATACCCATAGCCCTGGACTTTGAATAAAGAGTGACAATACTAATTAAATATCAACACTTTCCCTGTTAGACACTTCCTCAGGGACTCCTGAGGAAATCAACAAATGAGTCCAAGAAGCGGCAGATAAACTATACAAGGCTTCTTGGTAAGTAGAGTCCCTAACTTCTCCCTCCACAAGCCCAACCTTTGCCTAGCTTCCTCTTACAGCAACAACTGGGTGGGCTGTTAAGGGAAGCACAACTCCTTTCCTTCTGACCCTCTTGAGTCAGAACTGAGTGCGTTCTCATTAGTGTGTACCTGGACAAAACCTAGGAACATCTAAGATCTCCAGTGAGCAATGCTGTCACTAAAGATAGGCAGAGAAACACAACACAACTCCAATTTGGCTTCACATCTTCTTATTTTGGCTTCTTGAGCAAAGTCCACAGCATTATAGTTGGAAGTCAAGTTGTGACTAGAACAAAAGAATACCTCTGAGGTGTTCATTGACTCCAGGTAAAATAGGGATCTGAGCGTGATGGAAAATTTCACCTGGAGGGCAAGAACTGGGAAGGATCACTTAGCAGAAACATGTGGAGAGGAAAAGCTGCCACAAAGGTATTGGGGAACTGACGTCACAAGTCACGAGAGTGGTAGGGACTTTACCTTTCCCCTACGATTTCTTCACGATTACTGATTTTAGTGCAAATAATGTCTCTGTAGGTAACTCTATGTGTATCTAGTTTTAGGATCAGAAAGACCATAAAATCCTTTCATAGGCCTATGTCAAACCAGGTAGCGGTGGTGCCCACCTTTAATCCCCGGTACTGGGGAGGCAGGGGGAGGTGAATTTGTGAGTTAAGATCAGTCCGGGTTTCAGACGTAGCTCTAGGATAGCCAAGGATACGCAGAGAAACCCTGTCTTCAAAACCAAAGCAAAACAAAGATATAGGTCAAATGCTGTGTCCCAGCGACTGTATCCTTGGTCCTGGTCTTGTATTTCTGAAGCATTCTTCAGTAAGGGGTAGGGCACTTAACTCTGCACATGTAGCTGAGTGGCCTGGTGACCAGCTTTGACCAATGGAATGCTGTAGAAGTGATGATTTCCAGTGTGAGCCCAAGTGTTAAGAGATGAGAAATGTTTCTTCCGGTTGTGGGTCATTTTCTTGAGCCATGAGAAAGATCCCCCGGAAGAATGAGAGACAACACAGAGCTGCCCCAGTGCAAGAGGCCCACTTCAGGGGCTCTCTCTACCAGTCAGCAGCTTTGGGATTCTGACCATGCCTCCTCAGTACCATATAAATCAAATGCCCTCGGTCCATATCCTAAATACTAATCTCTGGAGAATGAATTCCTTTGGAGGATTCTTCTAGAAAAGAACAGAGAATCTATTCTGAAGGAACAAAAATGTGTGTTGAGGGGAGGACTCATTTCCAGATGTGGGTACCCTAGGAAAAGAGGTCTGGCTCTGGCTGGCTGTAGTGTAGATGCTGATGTAGAAGGAATGGAGGTACTCCCAGGCAAGGTAGACGTTATTGCCAACAATTGTGGGGCCAGGCTAGAATCACCAGTACTACTGGGAAACCCATGGTTACTTAAATGAATGTAACTCAGCATTCAAAATTCCCACACCATTCATAACCCTCTCAGTAAAGGTCAAACCTGCTGTCAACAACAAACAATATCAATGCTAAAACTAGTTTTAATCACATAAAAAAAAATTTGCAGGAGTCATATCCCAAATCCTCTAAGACTACAGTACAAGAGGAGATTATTTGCACATTGAACTTAATAAAGAATTAAAGTTAAAAACCTTCAAAATAGACTTGTGTTGGAAAATGTCTCCCGAATCCTTGATTGTAGCCTCCTCCAGCTCTTACAGTCATCTGAAGAATCCTAGCAGAGAAGGCATCTGATGTGTCAGAACCATTCACACCATAATAAATCATTTCTGTATCTCATTAGCATGATAAAATTAAAGTTTGTATTAGAAAGCTAATTAAAGTCTGAGAATTCCTCAACAATTCAGCCCATTGTAGCTTTACAAACTAGGTGGCGATTGAGTGTGAGGACTTAAAGCAACAGCACCGAGGCTTTTTCCAACTCTCTATATTGACAGCTCGCTAAAAGGTTGTATAAATCGAAAGTACATATGTACACATGAGGTACACTTACGGTTTACCTTGGGACTTTTCATGGCCAGTTTTGCTGGGCACTTAAAGGTGTATTTTCATTCAACAAGCACTGCCACAAGAGTGTTGGGATAGTGTCATCACCTAACCCTTCTAGGAAGGCATTCTCGCCATTTTCCCGGAGATATGGCAAGTTGAGAGGCAGAGCAACGTGCAGAGGCGGGTCCCATGCAGATTTAGCCAAGGTTTTGATGGGGGTGGCAGTCCAGCTTCAGCCTGAGACACTAGAGCTGCTATATCAGCTCCACATTTTATTTCAGTTGCTTTAAAGAATGTAAGGGGAGAACCTCAAAGGGTTTCTCTAAGACAACTACTTGGTTAAGGCAAAACTCCCTAAGAATAAATGTAAGGCAAGAGGTTTCTCCATCTTCATTAAGTTGCTTTATAATGGTTATTTCAAAACTCAAGACATGCCCTGGGGGTCTCTCTATGCTTTCAAATATTCATCCTTTTAACCATTTCGTAGTTGCTTTAGTCTTCCTTTATTCTCCCAGCCCAACATGCTCCTGGCCTCCAGCCTGATCCGGTCTATTCTGCTCATAGATCTGTGCCTAAAATACCAGCTTGCCTCATCTATTCTGAAATCTCTTTGGTGTCATTACCTTATTTTGACTCAAAAGCCAGATAAAAGATGTTGACCCATAGGATGCTTGCTTCCTGCTCCTGCTAGGTCAGTGTCCTATTCAAAAACCCAGCACACAGGCTGTGGCTTTATTCCACTTGGGCCCTTTACTGTTGGCACACTGGGATGTCTCAGGCTTTTTGTTCTGGGATTTCTTCTGGGTGCCACACTACAATTGACTATTTATGCTAGCAATCATTTTCTCTTCCAGCCTGGAGCTGGTTTATATGCTAATGATCTGCTAGGAGCTCCAGCCTTCCTCTCAGCTCTGATGCTTCCTACTCACATAGCCCTTTCTGGGTCAGTGATACTTGGTGCAATCCGCAGACAGCAGCATTAGTATTGGGAGGAAGCCTGTTGGCTATAGTCACTCGGGCTCCACTTGGACTGACATCAGAACTTCTGGGGAACCGGGCTCAGTCACCCATGATTCTTGCGTATCCAACATTAGAGCATCCTTGACTTCAACCACATGGTACCAAAACGATACAGCACACATCTTCCTGGCCTAACTGCCTGTACCTCTGACTGCTTGTGATGAAGCAAAGGACCAATAAAAGATCAGTGACTGAATGAGCAGTGGGTTATCCTCTGAATGACTCAATAAACCTTCTGTGTCTTATTGGAGCCAGAAAGACATTGATCCCCAGTCCACTACTGTCTATATTCTTAGAAGTGGAATTTTTCTATAAGAGTAAAGATTGATGACAACTTTCAATTTTGAATTAGTTAAGGATTCCTGCAGTTTCATCACTGTAATAAGAGATGCTGAAATACTTTTAAGGTTTACAGTTTGGGAAGCATGAAAATAAGAATTCCATTAGATGCATAGAATGTCTCAAAAGAACATTCTCAGGCATTCTGCAGTATAACAGAAGGTGGTACTCTCTTTGAAATATTATTCATAGATTCTTAAATAGTCATTACCATTCTTTTGATTGAAAGGAAAATGTAAATTGAATAGTCCTAGTAAAGACTGGCATATATCAAAATATCTCAGATTACTCTGGTTTCACACAAATGTCTTCATGTTAAAATTAACAAGGTCACTCATATGACTTGTTTTTATTTAGCTTTTTTTTTTTGCCCTAAGTTTGTTCTTCTAAAATAACAGATGAAATAGTTGACATAAAAGAAAGTCTCTGAAATATAAAACTTCCCCCAAAATAATAAAAACCAAAGAATGTCCTACCTTTAGTAATTTTTATATACCATTATGGCCTCAGTAAAGGAAGACTGCCTCACAGAAACCTCTAACAAACCACTCCTCATCACCAGCAGCTTCAAGAGATGTGTAAGGAGTGGCTGTCCTACAGAGTCGCAGAAAGCAGATGTGGCAGAGCTGCTCAACTTACCTCGAGATTCGGGGCTTTTTAGACGGAAGAGCATAAAACAGTCTGCTAGGAAAAATGCTTTCCACTGGACATTTCAGTTAACAGGCAGCTAGACAGTAATTATAAGGACAGAGCCTGCATAATGGAAATCATCACTAGCCCATTAGAAAGGCTCAGAATCAGAGGGGACAGGTTGATGTGAAGGAAACATGGGCCACAGTTCCTCAGATGCCACACGGCAGCAGCTGATATTGTGCACTCAGTACTGCGGCATCCTCAGTGCTGGTCTCCATCCATTTTTACATTTTCATCTTACTCAATACTAGCAACTTTTCAACTGGGAAACTTTCCACCCACCAATGTTGGTTGTGGAAATAAATGCATAATCTTTGTTTTGAAAGAAAATGCTCCAGAAGTGGTTTTATTAGAATATATATTATAAAAGGTAGAGGGAAGAGTTTAAAACAAGAAAAACAATTGGTCAGTAAGTGGAAGATACTGCTGTGAAGAACACTGGAACATAATACCTGAGGTGTGCTTAGCCTCTACTGAAGCTTGTCAAAGACTCAGCAGATATTCAAGCCCACTAGTTTCTTTGGGCCCCTACAATTTATACCATTTAGCTTACTTTACAGTTTTCTCTCAAGTTTTGGTCCAAAGTCTTCCAAGGCAAGTGAGTCAACCTGGAAGGTATAATTTAAGTCGCATGTTAATCTTTGGTCCCAACAATGGCACTGGATCATTCCCAACTGTCTTGGGATAATGAAACCAAATGTGGATTAACTTTAAATAGCAGCCAAGAAGAGATAAAAGCTGAGACTTTACTGGATTAAGATTTTCCCAATTCAGGCTGAAGCTGTGGCTAAACTGATGAGGACAGGGGTGGGATGGGGGCGGGGGTGGGGGTGGGGTTCCAGTTCTCACACTTAGGAGTAATTCCAAAAATCTTTTGAGCAAGTAAATACTAGAGACTGAACCTGGATAGGTGAAAGATTCATAATAATGCTTACAGAAAATGTATTGGAAAGGCACAAAGAAAAATATGCATGTGTGCATAACTATGTATGTATAATTATGAATGAGTCTATGGCTGTGTTATGTGCAATATGTACGTGACACAGGGGTATATACCTGGTTGTTTTCCAGAAGGCCAAAGAGAAGTAAGACTGGGGAGCAGAATGGGAAATGAACCGAGTATATAACAACTACACTAAAATTCTTATTTGGCAGTTTGTTTATTTTATTTCTGGATCCAATTAAGACCTTGGCAAACAGTAATGGAGGTGCCATTAGAAGCCAGATACAGTTCAGTAGAGCACTCTCTTAGTACAGTGGGTACATAGAGAGAACTATGGCGACGATAGCTCAGAATGCCAGCCAACCACGAATTCCATCACAGGAATATACAGGCATCCTCTCACTCTTATTTACAGAGCAGTCAGGCTTCGAACAATATGATTAACACATTCCTTGTCCTCCTATGCTTTTGCCTCAAACTTCACTTCTTTAGAAATCAAAGATATTGAACACTTTGCAAACAAATGTTCCTATGAAACCATTGTTGTAAATGCAGTGGCACCAAAAGTGACAGAAGTAATTTTTTTTACTATTTCAAGGACAACAAAAAATACTAAAAAAGCAAATCTATGAACCAGTTTTATTTTATTTGCATTTAACATGATTATACACATTCATGTGTCTAACAAGATCTGCACTGTTACATTAAAAATACAGTACAATAACATTCAACATGAGGTACTTCATATTTATATATTTTCCTTCATAAATAATGCTGTAAGCTGCTAAAGTCAGGCACACTGATGCACGGTTGGCTGCAGTGCCCTGAATTAGCTGAGCTTATTTAAACACCTTAAAAAAAAAGACAGTTCAGTGCAATAATTATGTAGAAATTAGACCATTTACTTAAATACTATCTTAAGATATGATTAAAGAATGTTGCATTAGAACTGCTAGCCTAGTTACCCTTATCCCCAGTATGAACAATGATGAAGACTGCCAGGTATGCTGGGCAAAGCATCTACAGCGTTTTCTGCTTAATGAAGTTCTGTTTATACACTAGAGCTGCCAGCCCTGTCAGAACAATGGTTTTTATTCTTACAAACTACAAAGTTCAAAATTACCAAAGAAAACCAAAGCAAGCGCATTATCTTTCATTTTGCTGAAAATGCATACAGGAGAATAGGTTCAGAACCTAAAATTTCTTATTTTAGGTACAACTTTTCAATCTTACCCACAGTTCTTGGCATAGGCCAGGTCAGAAAGTGGATATATCTTTTTGGAAACGTAATAATAGTTAATAAAAAGTTAAGTTCTTTCATCCTCAGTGAACTGCACTTGCCCAGCCACATGGAGGGTGGCTCAGTCACAGTAAGAGTGAGTTGGGGATAGACACTGTCCCTTTAAGGCTATCACACCCAGCCCAACTATCTCACAGGACATAATCTGTGCTAAACAAAGTTCCTTCTCCTCTGGCTTAAAAGTAAGTGCCTTCCAGTCACTTTGCATGTACCATACCATTGTATGGTAGCTATGAGTTACTGAAATGTTTAACCATAATTGTAAAACAAAAAACTTTGTTGAAGTCATTTTAATAGACAATGTACCTTTATCTCATTGATGCTTTGCCAAAACTACAACCTGTCATCCTCTTTATTAGGAAGCAACTAAGAGATAATTTCAGAAAGCTGTCCTAGGAATATTCCTCTAGTCATCAACAACAGCTTTTGTCCTAGGAATATCCATCTAGTCATCAGTAACAGCTTTTGGTCACCTATGTTAACAGATGTATGTAATGGCAAAATGATTAAAACATTTCCCACAATCCAGTGCTCTCCTCCACCAGGGAAGCTGGCCAAAGGCCACAAGCCCATATCTGCAAGGGAAGAAATGGCCCAGAAGCCCAGTAAGTAGAAGCAATCACTCACTGGGCCTTGCTGGCACCAGCAAGGCGTGTGGGGGTTTTTTCTGACACACCCACCTCTAGCCAAGCAGGGAGGAGGCAGTTCCTGAGTTGGCAGGCACACTTGCATGCACATATTGTGCAGGCACACACACCCCAGGACTAGCCCCTGCTCCAGATAAGTCAACTTTGGCTTACAGAGCAGGAGAAGGAGGCGGCCAGGGACCACACTCTGGGTGGCGGGGAGCCATCTCAGGATCACACTGAGCAGAAAAGCTGCCCAGAAACACATGGATATTTCAGCTTCAAGTGACTACACTGGACACTACCAGGGCCACAGGCACTAAGCCAACACGAGCCATCATGGAAGAGGAGAAGGTGTCTGCGAGCTTTTCCCTCTTTGCTTATGGTATCATGGACAAATAAGAACTGCATGTGATGCTGATGAGGTGAATACTCGGCATAACCCAGTGTCACTCCGAACCATTTTTCAAAAACCCTGCAGTCATATATTGGCACTTTAAGATGGCCAGAGGCCAGGTTCTAGCAGTCCAGAAGCTTGTTCATAATCAACAAATAAGATCGTCTATGGTCAAACATCAGATAAAGAATGTTTCGATTTAAAAGAAAAAGCATAAAAAGTACTTTATCACATTGACAAGTAGTGCTACAAAACTGTTACTCCATACCTCTAAAGAACTGTTTGGTCCTTTTTAAACAGGGGAGGGCGGGGGAGGAGAAACGGGAGTGAGTCCTGTGCAGTAAGACTTAAGAACAAGCCAATAGTGCATGTGTGAGTGTGTATTTTTGTGTGTGTGGGGGGGGTGGGTAGGGGGTCCAAAACTGCCAGGCAAGAGTGGCTTTTCTGAATTGTGTATGCTTCTCACTGTTAAACTGACTGCTGGTTGTATAGGCATTTTCAGGCTTTCCTTTTACCCATTATAGTGTAAATTAGCATGTTTGCAAACTTTCTATTATCAATGACATTTTCCAATTTCATCACTTCTGAAAGAAGTTGTCTGCATTCTGGTATTTGTCTTCTAACCTGAAAGAATATAAGTCTGCTTTGTAGTTGAACTTCAACTACATCTAATTCCTTACATCAAGAGTCTGAACTGTTTAGTGGGTAACACATATATAAATTTAAGATACAAAGAAAATAAAAGCAAGGTCCAGAAGCAACAAATGTAAAAGAATAGAGTCAAACATGACTACTGGCCTACTGTTTACTTTCTAAATTTACTTGTTACAAAGCAAATATTCTTTCAAATTTGTACACTGAGGTTTACCTGATTTTTGTTTTTATTTATTTATTGAGAGAAAAGGGGTCTGTTTAAAAATAATGATGCTACTTTAGTATACATATTTCCTTTCATCAAAGGAAATTCAAGTTGATCCAAAATCTTCTTCAGAGGTACAGAAGTAGGTTGGTGGGCACTTGGAAAAGTACATGATCTCCCTAGGCCTACAGACGCAACTCGAAAACCACAAAGCCTGAGTAAGAACTTGGCTCTTCTAAGCATATAGTTAAAAGCGGAATGTTGCATTTTAGCCTGTACATAATTAAAAGGTTCAAAGACATTAGAAACTGCCTACTGCTTCATTCATTACAAATTACCTGTGCCGACCACATATCTGCAGATGAGCTAAGCGTCAGACAAGGAGGGCCCATGTGGGTACCTCATGCTGCATAATAGAAGAAAAGTTCAGGCATAGAATATAAGTTCGGGGATCTGCCCTCCCTGTACGCCAGTGCCATTGGTGCTGTCTGAGGAGCACTGGAACTGGACAGTCACCTTGCCACACTGAACTTCCGTCATGCCTTCCTGTCCAAAGTAGCTGAGTTCATTGCCATCCAGCACCACACTGGCAGTGTAGAAGGTGTCTGGCTCAATCTGCACTGGATATTCAAACCACACAGGGAAGGTATTGCTGGATCCATCTGAGAAGTACTTGCTCAAGTTCTGGCCCAGGACAACGCCCTGCCGTTTGAGTTCAATCTTAGCGCTGTACTCTGCAGAGCCACAGCTGGAGCCATACAGCCCAAAGCCTGCAATGAACACCCTTTTATCAACTGCAAACTGGATGCTGTCACAGCGACCCCGATAGCGCCACTGGTTGCTCCGATAGGCACACGACTGAAATCGGTGACAACGCTGGGGCACCAGGCCCTTGCGGGCTTTACTCACAAACTGCAGCTCCGGTTTTTTGGATGCAGTGTACCAGAGGAAGATGTCATTGGTCTCATTGAGAGTTAGTACACCAGACTGCGCAGCACCGTTTGCAAAGTCATCCAGGGCCATGGTGGGGATACGGATCAGGTACAGGGCCTTCCCTAGGACCTTGCGCTTGTTTTCAATGCTCAAGGCCAGATCTTGCCGCTGGCATTCCACTTCAGCCCAGTTCAGGGCTGCCTCAAAAACCACTATTTCTTTGGCATTCAGCGTTTCCCTGCGGAGGATACTTTCGAGCGTCTGGAAGTCGATGTCACAGAATCCCTCAGACTTGAGTGCTAACTCGGCTTGGGCATCAATCACCTCCCAGCAGCGCTGTGTCAGGTCTGGCTCCTCAAACAGGCAGCTCTGAGAGAGGAGGACGCAGGCGTTCTTGGCGCTTAGGCTGGTCTCCAGGAAATTAACACAGGCTCTGGCGAGGTGAGGAACTATGTACTTTTTGGCAGCGTACAGTGTGGCCAGCACTGTGTCCGCAGCCAAGTCAATTTCATCACAATAGATGTATCTGAAAGAAAGTAGCCAACATGTAAGTGGATTTCCACAAAATGAGCATGTGCAGCAAGGAAGGAAGCTGCTGCTTTCAAGCCTGTCCAAGAATATAATTTCATGTGACAGTTACTACAAACATGTTAAAGAAGCATCTGAAATACATTCATAAGGTATTAATATTTCAGCGCGGCAGTGAGCTTATATAATTAAAGGGATTAACTCTGTGTTACTGTTCATCTTCTATCTTATAAAGACACATTCACTATATTTTCAACAAAATAGGAGATACTGTAATTATCTAAAAGATGACTGTATATCAGAGATAAGATTATGAAAACACAGCAAAATTCTATTATACTGTATTAAATGTTTAAGCACTGACATTCCCAATCCCATAGCTTAAAAAGTTCTTTATATAATGTGTCCATGCGTGTATGGTTGGGCACCCAGATAGTCCTGCAGTTCCTGCAGCGGTGAGCCGTGTGAGCGGGTGCTGGGCCCTGAGACCTGGTCCTCCTCACCAGGAGCGGCACTAACCCCTGAGCCATCTCTCTTCAGCCCCGCCAAAGTCTAACGTAAACATATATAGTTTTATTCCACTTTCTGTTTCAATAAAAGCAAATGTCTTTTGAAGCTATAAGGTCAAAATTAACATTTTTAATGATTTGGGACTTTTCTAAAACACAAAATAAAGCCTGATAGAAAATATTTCTGAAGTGGTTCCAAGTTCAATAAATCACCACATAAACTTCAATACTACCTTTTCAGGGACTTCCCCAAATCTTTTGAGTATTGAAGTTCTAAACTCCTTTTGCTCCTAGTTTCAGAACTAAAGCATACATTACTTTCACTTGCACCTATTATGAGACAAAACGGAGCGCTGACAAGTACACTTGAGTCTGTGCTTCAGTGAACTGGACCTATCCTAGGAGATGAAATATGTCTTGGTGTTTAGGGGAATGGTGGCAATTTCTCGAGACAGTCTATGAGGGTGGAAACAACCTGCTGTCTTATATACTCAGTGAGGACTCTGCCGGTGAACAACAGTGACAAAGTTTATCAACGTTTTTAAGCTAAAGCAGTGAGTACTTTGCCTGATTTTTTTAAGCTAAAGCAGTGAGTACTTTGCCTGATTTTTTTATAGTAATTTGATTTCATGTTTGTAAAACATACCTAACTTAAGAAATCAAGATTAGCTTTTGCAAGAAAAAAAAAAAAACCATAAACACACACATACAAGCCAAAAAGTTTCCTCAGTCATATACACTTGCTTCCAGGAAACTCTCTTCACTATAGGCTAGGCCGGTTATACCGGCAAGACCGCTCAACCTCACAGCTGCAGGACAGCTGTGCTTTGCCTAAGGCCAGGACCAGGAGAGCATCCAGAATATGGGCTGGATTTCTAGCCTCACCCTGGAACTCAAGGGAACTGCCACTCCTTTTCTCAGTACAGCTCCTCCCCTAGGACACAGGAGGGGGAAACCTCAGTTCCTACTGCCACAACTACAGCACACCAACAAGGCAAATGGAACCTCACTCAAGCCCTGTTCTTGCTACTCCACCTGATTCCATAATTTTTAAAAACTGTACTAATATGCTCTAGGTACTACATCTGTAAGAAAAGATATTTGGTAAACAATGTATCAAATGCCTTGGGCAAGGTGTAATTTTCTGCCATTCTTGCTCATGTACATGTGTCTAGGACACAGCATCCGACTGGACTTCTGTGAGGCCAAGATGCTAACTAGGAATGCTGCATTCCACCAACAACAGATGGCACTGTCACACACAGAGCTGACCTCACAGGCAGTGGGGGGCGGGGGGGGGGGGGGAGAAAGGATCCAGACGGGTAGGAGCTTTCCCGTGAGGGTGGGCCTCTAGTGGACTGAGGGTTAAAGGTGATGAAGCAGTTGACCATAAGGCACTTACTTCACCTGCTCGCTTGCCCTCCATCCCCGGCTCCCCACTGGGAAAGCCCTAGTTCAATTATACTTCAAAGCCATCACAGGACCAAGGAGTCACACTTAAAAACCCTGAAACTGACTAGAACTTATTTTCCAGGAAGCAGTAAATAATAAATAATAATTGTTTTAAAAATTGTAAGAATATTGTCAAACTTTTTGACCCACTGGACAATGTTTCCTCAAAAACATTTCTTTAAATCCCCAGACTGACACATAACCATGAACAGTTATGAAAAGCCTTAGAAACACAACTTATAACAACTAGGCTTAATCCCACTGCTCTGCGGTAGACACTGCTGAAAATGATTCTTGGTACCTGATTGACAGGCATTAGCATCTGTAAAGGATCTGTAAGATATGAATATTTTTGTGTAAATATGTGACTACCTTAATCTTGTTTTACACTTTCATATTACTAATATAAGATTGCTTGCATCAATGTACAGACAACTATAGGAAACAACCCCTTCAAAAATCTCTTTATCACCATAAGCATGTCCAATTTTGTGGGTGAAATATATGGGGACAAAGATGAGATAGTAGGTTCCACTTCTGGCGGCATTAGATAACTCAGAAGACGTGTCTTCCTAGTGCTGCTACCTAAACAAGGTACATCATTGCAATAATTGTGAAGTAAAGGTATCTCTCTCTAGAGCCTTCTTAAAGTGTACTGCTTTCGGGAGAACATTCGTATTCAATAGTATTTATTCCAGAAAGCTATTTCTCTTTTAAAATGTCACTAAAAGGCAGCTCACTATATGAGCCCTTTGCCCCAGGCTCTAGGCTAAGAAACGGCTGGAAATGCCTGCATCATTCCATATGACTTCCACAGAAAAACAAGAGCTGCTTCGCTGAGACCATTCACAAGGCGAGCAGCACCCTCTCTCTTTAGAATCTTTTACACAGAACTTAGATCTGACTTAGAAGCCCGCAGAGCACAAATACAGCACAAGAAAACTGTTTCCAAACACACGAATAATGCTTACTTCAGCATGGCGAGGAAAGCAGCAGGTTCGACGTCTGGTATTCGGATTTCATCTTTGTCCTCAGCAAGTTCTCCATAAAACATTGCATGGAACACTGAGCTCCCAACAGCTAAGACATACTGTGGAGAAAGGCAAATCTAATTTCACGCACTAAACTGAAAGCTTTTCAGCAAGTCAATCCCAAAAAGCAGCTAGCAAATCAGGGCTGGGGGTATGTAATGCACATACCCCGCATCTCTGAAACAGCCAGGTTACAGTGTATCCTGACGGCGGAGCATAAGATCTTCGCACAAAATAGGCTCTCCATCCAGATCTCAAAGCTTTGACATTAATATACACCCCCCACCCCATTGTGAAATAGATAAAGCCATGGGCTATTTATCTGATTTCTATAGGAACAGTAAACAGAGGACTTTCCAAACCAGTTATAACATTTCCTACCCCTGGAGAGTGAAGAGGGCATGTATCTGGGTGATATATGCAACCGTGTAGAAGGAAACAAAGACAAAATTAAGTGTGGCCAAAGGTCTGCATTCTCTGTAATTGGGCGAAACATGCAGTGCCTGCCTTCGGCAAGCTGCCTACGGCAAGTCTGTGCTGACAGGGTCCCTCCGTGGAAACCTCAGGCTAAACCGGCCGGTCGTGCAGCTGTTGCTTACTTTGTGTCCTGGCAACCGCTGAGTCCCACCTGGTGGCCCAACCACAAAATGTACATCTGCCATCAAGTCATTATTGAACATCACCGCATTTCTACAAACAAGAGGCAATTCATTAATTCACAACAGCCTGTACTCCTAACATCCCTTTCCCCAACATGCAAAACTTATCGACGCTTCTCAAGCTAAGCAACAACAGTTCAGTGTTCCACTTCCCAGGAAAGAGCAAATTAAAGGGTCCAGCTACACAGCTGTCTGAAATCACTGCGGGCACATGGGAAGTAACTAAAGTTTTAAAAGTTATCTAAACTTCTACATGGCTTAGGACAAATGCAGAGTTTCTCGCCTCTGTGCTCCACAGACACAACCCTGCTGCTTAAATGTTACAGCTTGCAAAAATATTTTTATCTACGAGGAAAACAGCTGTACTGTTTTGGAAAAGATACAAGGCAGCTTTCCATTACCAATAAAGCTTCTGGGAAAGAGGAAACGGAGATTCATGTCAAGCTGCATTACAGGTCATGCAAAAGCAGGGGCTTCAACGCTGGTGAACTTTGAAAGTAAGTAAGCTGGCCGGCCAGCAGGGCGCGGGCGCTTACCTTTCTCTGATGGTAGGGTAAAGACCCTGCCAGTTGGGGGCCGGGAGGAGGTTGTTGTTGCAGAGATTGTGCTGGTGCTGCTGCTGGACAGTAGTGCTGCTCGAGTTGGCTGGCTTCTTACGGGGGAATATATCAGCAGCCATCTTCTTCTTCTTTTTAGTCTTCAAGGTAATTATTTCATAACAAACTGGGGGCAACTTGCTGCTCCCACTGCCACTGCTGCCACCGCCGCCGCCACCGCTGCTGTTTTCTTTCTTTGAACCTTTTTTGGACCTGTTCTTTACTGTCTCTGGAAGCATCAAGAAGAAGGTGAGACATTTCATGTTCTTTTCTTTATCATCTACCATGAGTACAGGATGTCTCCCTTTAGAGCTAGATATCGCAAATTTGCTCGAACATCAAGGCAAAGAGGCTAGCCGGAGCTAAGATGGTAACAGAAACCGACAGGCTGCTTTTTTCCTGCTTTTCCCAGCCAGGCAAGGTGACCTTTTCACTATGTTGAAGAGAAACTGGCTTTAAGTTTTATCCAGGACCGGATCTGTTAAATACATTCCCATCATGATTCCTGCTTTTCTTATTTGCTCATAAAAGCAGCCGTTTTCTGGATCACCTGAAAAGCTTACGGCGAGCAAAGGAGGCAGAGAGCTGAGGCGCTTGCTTTCTGAATTAGGTTAGCGCGATGTGGCGAGCCCAGCGAGTCAGAGCAGCCGGCGAAGTTGTGTGGTGAATGGATCGGGAGAGGAGAGTAGGTATTACAGCCCTGCAGACGGACTCAGACAGCCAGAGCTCTGAGCCAATCGCTGAAGCCACCAATCAGGATTGGATGAAGCCAAACAGTGACACCTATTGTAGCGTGCACAGCTCTGATATTAAAGGAGCAGCAGTTACATTCTCTTTTCTACTGTATATTTAATTAAGATAAACAGCAAATGAAAGACATTTGCAAACAGGAAGGGAGGGGTTTATTTCTCTTTAGTACATGAACATTTTCATTTCAACCAAAACAAGCAAAAGCCATTAACAAAGAATGGGAACACATATGTCTAATCTCACTTTCTGGCAAAAAATCTTCCTCCTAGCAGAGTTTACTTGCAAGTATTTTGAACAGGATCTCCTAGACAATAAAGCCAAAGGGAATCAATGTGCTGAAATTAAACCAAACACATTTAAGCGCAGCTTGGGGAGGAGAGGGGTCTTTTTTCAGTCTCGGGATGTTTTGCTAAGGTGCTGTACTTAGCTCGCTTCCGATGCTTTCTAGCTCTGCACTGATCTTGGACATGTGTCCCAGGTCATAAAACACTGCTAATTACGGTGAGCTTATACCAGCACGTTTAGCTGTACTGAAGCAAAGGCAAATTCTAGATATGAAAATAGCATTCAAATGAGACAAACCTGATAATCAGGGCTTAAACCCTGCAACTCTCTAAAGATAAGTCAGATAGGGCTCTGCTCAGGCTCTCAAAACCCAACTCAGCTCCTAAGGCTAAATTTAATCTTGTCGTACAAATTTTAAATAATCCATAAGCTCTAACACAGCACCAGTAGTAGGGCTATTTAAAATGATCAAAGTCTCTTATTAGCTAGTTAAAAGGCAAAAGGTCTCTGCTTTAGATGGGACTAAGGCTTCCCCAGCAGCAGCCAGTAAAGCAGCAGCTACTGGAGCTCCACAGTCTGTAAAGACAGACAGGTGCCGAGAGCGGCTCCCGCCGCCATCTATGGGATCACTCTGGTTTGCTCAAATAGAGAGGCTGTCTGTTGCTCCTGGACCCCATCCTTCGGAGTCATAGCCCCGTGTGCTATGTGACATTCACCTGCATGGTGACTCCTCAGCAAATGAGAATGCTGTTACTATAACTAACAGTATTACACACCAGGATTGGTCTTTAAATCCCCTAGCATCTTAATTCTAAGTCATTCCAAAGGCGACCCATTTGAACGCCTCTGCAAGCACAGAGTGTAAGAGAGACACAGACAAGGTTACCTGTCCCCGTTTTTGATGGAGCCAAGTGGCTGCTTATTTATGACAATTATTGTATTCTAGACTGCAGGGCTAAGGCACCACAACATCAATACCCTTGTAAATCACCTTCACTTGTTCTTTGAGGATAATGTTAGAGATATAATAACCTGTTGGAAAATATCTAGAAGGCCGGGGAGATGCTTGGTTGGTGAGTAAGAATGGATGAAAGAATGGAGACCTGTGTGTGGATCCCTAGCACTGGAAGAAAGAAAGGGAGGGAAAGAGGGAGGAAGGAATGAAGGGAGGGAGGGCGGGAGGAAGGAAGGCAGACACAGCAACCTGTGCCTATAACCCTAACTCTAGCAGTAGGTAAAGGGTTAGAAAGGCTTTACGAGTCAGTTAGCCTTAGCTCATTGGTGAGCTACAGTTTAATGAATAGACTTTGCCTCAAAAAATAACCCAAATAGTAGTGGAAAACACTCAGTGTCAACCTCTGCCTTCCAACACACACACACACACACACACACACACACACACACACAGAGAGAGAGAGAGAGGGGGGGGGGGAGCCAGGGAGGGAGCCAGACACACTCTCACTCACACAGGACACTGAGGAAAAGGCACTGAGAAAACAAGTAGCTCCTGAGTGAGCTGCCTCCCAGGAATAGGTCAGAGGGCCTCTCTCCTGGCTGCTACTTAAGTTCTCAATCATTCCTGTCTGTAAAGCCCTTCTGATAGGAAGTACTTCTCAGCATAAATCCCAACCATATTTCTAACAAACCCAGTATCTGCCTTCTCAGGTCAGAACTAATCAATTAAAATCAAAGAGGAAGCCAGCTGTTTTGAGGCCATCATTATTAACTGGCAACAGAAGAAGACTAAACAGGAGAAACAAAAGAACAACATGTAAGGCTTTGAGGTCTTTACTCAACTTACATAAAGCTAAGTCTATCACAACAAAAGTCTCCAAAACTACAGTTTCTACACCACTAAGGCGAAGAGGGAAAGTGCATGTAGTGGTGTGGGAAAGGAACTTATGTAAGGTTGTAGAAAACGCTCTTTTGAAATTAAAGATCCCAGGTATTTGGAAAAACCAAGCTTTGTAGAAAAGTTTGAAACTTGAAAAGTAGGAGAAGGAGAACTAAGTTCTACGGACTCCGTAGAGCAGTGTTTCCTGCAGAAGGCCAGGCCCCTCACTTGGCCAGAGGCTGGTGAGGTGGCTGTTAAATCACACACAGCTGCCTTTCCTGCTCTGGTGACAAGACAGGCCACACACTGCTGCTAAACCTGAAGTCCCAGGGCCAGAAGCAGCATGCCCCAGGAGCCTTTAGGGAATTTGGAAGAAGATTCTGGATCACACCTGCATTTTAACAGGAACTTTCCCACAGTGTGAATGGCACTGAAGTTTGAGGAAGACTTCCCCAAAGATCCAGGTTCAAGGCCCGCCAACATAGTATCTTCAATTCAAACGGATGAGCAAACCACTCGAGAATTTCATCCAGTTTGAACCAGGAATTTAGCCTCTCCTATGCTGTTCTGAAATCTTCTGCTCTGATCGATGGCACCATTCTAGGATCCAGGGGAGCAGCCAGGCATGTCGGCGAGCCTAGGCTGTGTAGGGCTCTGGAAAAGAAGTTCTAGTCCAGAGTCTCAGGGGTCAACAGCAGGTTTCAAAAATACCAAGCACATGAACCAGCCAACCCTTACATAATCAACTCCCTAATTCTGTCTCACAAAGCTATCTGTGCATATTGGCATCATCAGCAACCAAGAAACTGTTTCATTCTGGCTAAGCCATTTAACTTGCCAGAGCATGGCGGGGAGCTCTGCAATACAGTCAGTCTTTAAGGGACCCAGTTTTCTCAGCTGAACAGTGAGGCTTGTTTGGAAGGGTATTTCTCCAACGATGCTTAATCCAGTTAGAATCCTATTTTGTATTCTGACTTAAGAGCAGAACATACATATCAGAATTGTTGAAAATATAAAGTTCAAGCTGATTTTTTTTCTATTTTATTCTTTATGTTTTGATGTTGCTCTTGATACAGTCAATCCCTGGAATGACTGGTTTGAGAGCCTGGGTTATTTTGTGGGGTACCTAAAGCTTAATATCTAAGGCTCCTTTCCATCAAAAACTTAAGACTATCAGAAAGAAAAGATGGTTAGACCCCATGTCCTTAACAGAGAACACATGAAATCCACCGAACTGCATGCAAAATCTCAGTGTAGGATGATGGTTCTGGAAAGACAACAGCTTCCCCGGCCTTTCTGAGTAATGCACAGCCCAGGACACAGGCAAACAGAGCCACGGCAGCCCTTTAATACACTTCCTCATGCCGTGGCGCCCCCAACCTACAAGTATTTCCACTGCTCCTTCATAACTGTGATTTCACTACTGCTGCGAATCTTCATGTAGAATCTGTGTTCTCCAATGGTCTCAGGCAACCCCTGCGAAAGGGTCATCCAAGTCTCAACAGGGTCACGACAGATTGAGAATAACAGCAGTAAAATGTTATGAAAAACAAACAAACAAACAAACTAGTATGAATCTGTATCTTTGTTCTCTGCTTCTGTTTCTACTTTGTTACATTAAATACATTACACCCCCTCATGTAGCTATAAATAGAATCTCATCTACTTTCTCTCCAATCCAGATACGGCACCAACAGTTTGAAAAACTCATCTAAAAACTTCGTCACTACTAGCATTTTCTCACTTGCTCCTAGACTTCCTCATTGATAGAGCTTTTTGAGACATAGTTAATCTCCCTTAATGAGGTAACTAGGTCAGGAAGCCTTTCAACCTTTAAAGAAAGCATTTCCAAAATACACAGTGCAGAGCCTGCACTGCAGTAGGTGCTGGGCACACAACAGGGAAGAGCAGAAACCTGGGTCCAAAGGTCAGCTAATCACAGTGGATTTCTATTGATTTTATAATTGCTAGGAAGTTGAATCACCATTATCTATCTTCACTGGATTCTGAATTAATGAGAAAATTATCAACAGAGCTTAGGCTCACTTAGATCATCCTTTCTTCACAGGAGGACTCCCAGTTGGCTGGCCACAGTGCAACTTACATAGGCAGTTTGGGAAAGGGACAATTGTAACTCTGGAGAGCAGCAGTCTAACTGACAGGCCACTTGCATTACAGACGTGTGAGGGGTTTGTAAAGAAAGGTCCACAGTAAACAGGGGGGAGACACGCGGACTGCGAGGCAGGTCTGCTCGCCACCTTCTGTCTGTCCTCTCAACCTGCTGCGTCACCTACAGCAGCCACACCACACATAGTCCTCTGTTTATATTTCTAATCTACTAGAAGAAAAATATATGTGCAGAGTTCACAAAGACAAAAGCCAAGAACATACATGGTCCACACCCCTGTTGGGGCACTTCAGGAAAGAAATGGTCAGGCTCTAGCAGGTCCTCGAATGGGAAGGAAGAGCCATGGGGAAGTTGCTGACATTCAGGAGGCTCTCCAGGTACATCTAGGGTCAGAAAACCAGATCATCCAGGTTAACATGGGGTTCTGGGTCCTCAGCAGCAACACTGGCAGCTCTTGTTCAGCTTGTTCTAACGCTGTTCTCATTGTCTGGACTTGTACATGGCTTACTACAGGGCATGTAAAAACCAAGGCAATGTGGTAGACTAAAAGAGCACCACTCTCAACCCCAAGTCCCAGGACATAACCGGAAAGCAGTCCAACCCAATGAGCTGGGCTAGAATGCGGCCTGGGATTGGCTTCTTTGCCCTTTGAGTACCAAGCGAGCCCTATGCTTGTGGTCTGGGAAGTTAGAGAGATAAGTGACAAAATGCTGGCAGTCTCTAAAGATGGCAGCAGCTGCCAAAAACATGCTACATGCTTTCTAAATTTGGAGATAAATGAAGAGTCAACCAAGACAGCAAGAACCAGCAAGAACAGTAAAAAAAAAAAAAAAAAAAAAGGTAAAAGCCAGTAACAAGTGACTTTAAGGTTGGTTACTTAGTATCTGAGAGCCTCATTTTCCTCATCTGCCAAATAGAATAATTACATACGGCTCAGCCCTCTCACGTTTACTGTGAAGTCAAAATTACATGTTTGTGAAAGCAGTTTGATAAATGTTAAAGTGGTCTACAAAGGTAAGCTCTCACGATAAGTGGCAATTGGACTCAAGCAGAAAGCACCATTTAGGATAAACTCAACCAGAACACAAGGCCCTGCCTTCCCATCCTTGCAGCATCTTCCGGCAGCACAGCGGTTGGCGTTTCCTCTCTCCGGGTGTGCCTGGCCCCACCTGTGGTTCCAAGTTACTTTACAGCTTCCTGGATTTCCAAGTCTGGATGGTCATGATTCTGAACTATGTGTTTCAAACAGGGTCGCAGCAACATCAGAATCCTGCACGGTTATCACCAAATCTACACCTGGAAGCCACAAACGATGAGGCGGCCAATGCTGGCTGGTGCCCTGCTGTACCGACAACAAAGCCAGAAGCTGCGAGCAGTGTCTAGCCTCTTGACCAGCAATGCTCACACTAGCCATCTCTAACTGGACTCTCAATGAACCATTCTCAACTCTAGCACCAAGGCGATGATACCTAATACAAGCCTTCGGGCAAGGCGTACCTCAGTTGTCTGGAAGGCTACGGAAGATCAGCTTTACTAAGTCACCTTCTTTCCTGCAGAGAAGGTCAGCTAACCTTGAAACAGGATGGGAAGCATTCAAAATCAGAACACATCAATTCTCAGTAGGCAGGAATAATTAATTCTTTTAAAAAATCCTTTGTAGTATTTTACATACCCAATAATTACAGCTCGGTAACATACTGTATCTCAGTACACACCTTGTTTTGAATACTAAACAACTCATTTAATTCTCAAATTATTCATTCATACATTAAATTTAAGATTTAGCAAGTGATACTCTATAGATAGCTATTTAAAGGAATATCATATTTTATAAAGGTTAAGATGTTTCTGATAGAAATTATTTTAGATATCTAAATATTTAGATAGAAAAGTTTTGTGTACCCTAAATAAGCTTATAAATAACTTCCACTCTGGACTTTTTTTTTGTTTGTTTTGTTTTGTTTTGTTTTGTTTTGTTTTGTTTTTTCGAGACAGGGTTTCTCTGTGTTGGTCTGGCTGTCCTGGAAATCACTCTCTAAAACAGGCTGGCCTTGAACTCAGTCAGAAATCTGCCTGCCTCTGCCTCCCAAGTGTTGGGATTAAAGGCATGTGCCACCACTGCCCAGCTGGGAATTTTTTTTTTTTTTTAATCTACTTCTGGGCTGGAGAAATGGCTCAGTGGTTAAAAGCACTTACTGCTCTTGAAGAGGACTGAAATTTAGTTCCCAGCACACATTTTGACTGGCTCAAGGAAATTTGATGCCCTCTCTTGGTACTTAAGGGCATATACAAAGACATGTACGCATGTGTGTGCGTGTGCATGCACGCACGCACGCACACACACACATGTAAAAAGTTTATATGTAACAGAAATAATTATTTATTTGCTATGGTTTCCTTTATAATTTAACACTATGATTATACATAAATGTGTATGCAATGTTTTACTAAGTTCTCCCACAAACATACATAGACTTTAATCTGGACTGTAATGATTCTAAGACAACAATTTTTGTAAGCACTAGGCCTGTGTTCTTGTACTCTATAAAATAATGGTATTTTACTTGAAGTCAGTGAAATGATTCAACTCAAATTAATACAATTCAACAAAAAGAAAGTAATCTTATCTCTAGGTTGCTTAACTATTCCCTTAGATGGACAAGATGAGGACTTAGACTTCTGGCTGACCTGCATTAGAACAACTGCACTTTCATCATGAGGGCTTCTGATAAAGTGTATCATCACAATTCTCAATTGAGAGTGCTAGTCGGACAACTATTGATATGGTAGGAAAATGTAGGTGGAAATCTTGAGAACTTCCGCTGCCAGCCTCGGCAAAGCATTCCACTTCCATTATTTTTCTCATTGCACAGGTAAATATGTAAGGAAAGGAAATGAGTAGAGACAAGTGACTCTCTGAGTAACAGCTGCCAGAGAGACTTATCCAAGACTAACTCTAACAAGTGTGTGAAATAAAACTGGGGGCGGGGAGGGGGAAGCAAGTCCTTGGAAGATGCTACGTGGGAAGGATAGACGGCTGGGAGGTTAGGAGCACTGTCTGTCTGCTTTTCCAGAGGTAGAGTTCAACTGCCAGTAACCACATGGTAGCTCACAACCATCTATAAAGAGATCTGGAGCCTTCTCTGGCCTGAAGGCGTACATGCAGACAGAACACGGTATATACATTAAAATAAAAACTTTAACAAAGATGTTGTATATGGGCTAGAGAGATGGCTCAGCCCTTAAAGGGTAGGCCCATAATCAAAAAGATTGTGTATAGTCAAATAGAATAACCTATGTTAACATGCTAGTTTAAAAGTGAGAAACATGATTATAATGACCACATACCCTCTCCCATATGACTTAGCATATACTTGAAAACAATGAATCCAAAGAAAGTTCAGGCCCTGAGATCTCGTTGGCAGATCTCTGAAGGGAGGCTGTTTTGATCCAACAGTGAACTCTAATCCTATTGGGAATGGCCACAATGGAACAACTCCAAACACCACCACTGTGACCTTTTCCAGATCATCTGTTTGCTTTAGATGGCAGCGAGGGAAAATTAATGTGCTTTGGTAAATTATAAAAAGGCACAAAACAAAACAACACAAAAGTGTATCACAAAGATGGTGGTTTATTTTGGTGGACTCGACTCTTAGCCATATTAGGAGGAGAATCACCAAGAACATCACAATCAGATCAGATCATGAAATCTGAAACACTTGTCACTCACACACTTAAATAACCAACATCCTTCTCTCCTGGGAAAGTCGCCCTGTTCCAGCGAGCACATGGAATGGTAGGGAAGAATCCAGATGAGTCAGTCCCAAACCAAATGACATTTTTTTCTGCACCACTCTTGATTATTAGTGGGATTCCAAATCTATAACAGAAATAATTCTATGGCACCCATAACTCTTAATGAAAAGCTTCTAAAAATAAGGACCCTAAACAAAATGCTACCCAAAAATATGCTGTTCCCACCATCACTCAAGGTTTAGGGATAACCCTTAAACTTACCACTGTCTTGTCACACCTAACCACCTGACCAATAAAGATTATCAAGACCTTTTCAATTTTATTCTTTAAAGTGCTTGAATAGTATCATAAGGATACTATTACTGGAATTGAACTTTTGTTCAAAATACCTTATTTTCATATAGAAAGGACCAGTTAAAATTCTGTGTTTGATTTACCACTATACATACATCCATATGGTGTCAGTTACTTACTAGTAACTAAATGAGGTTTCATCCTTCATTTTTATAATACATATAATTAGAATAAAATATAATTTCCATAAATGATTATGATACAAAGCTGAAGGGTTGGATGCTTAGGAAAGTCTAGGAATACAACTAGAAAACAGCAGTAACTGAGATGACAGAGCACCTTCACAGCCTCTGCTTGCTTTTCCTTCCTTCCTTCTTCCCTTCCTTCCTATAATAAGGTCTTGCTATATGGATCTGGCTAGCCTTAAACTCAGAGGAGTTTGCCTCATTCTCTAGGTACGAGGATCTGAAGTTGCACCCCCCATGCTTGGTTCTAACATACCTTCTCTGAAACATACACTTTCAAATGAAATTTTAAGAAGATTTATGCATTACCAAAATTATTAAGAATATTCTCTTGCAAAAGAAGCCTATATTGGGGATAGTGTAAAAACTAGCTTCCAGCAAATGCTCAGAGTAAAATCTCTTCTCAGTTCAAATTAAAGATGACTTATGCTGATTTTAATTAATTTTAAGATTTTGTGTGTGTGTGTGTGTGTGTGTGTGTGTGTGTATCCATGTGTCTCCATTGGTTTATGTGCACCAGATGCATGCAGGTACTAATGCTGCTAGAAGACGGCAGTGGATCTTCTGGCTCGGAGGTTACAGGCAGTAGTCAGCTGTCATGTGGTTGCAGGGAACAGAACCCAAGTCTTCTGCAAAAGCAATATGAACTCTCAACAGCTACTGCATCTCTCCTGGCCTGGGTTTTTAATTAGCTTTAAACTGCAATTCCTTAGGTGTATTGGGAAAGATGTTAAGAAGGTACAATGTACTGTAAATAATCTAACTGCTCTTAAAATGTGTCTCTTTTTCAAAAGTCAAGAACCGGCTATTAAATCTGGGTTTCCCCAATATATGTCACACAATGCTCAGACACAAGCATTTGCTGTGGCCCTTAACTGTCACTGGAGTTAGTGTTAACAAAGTTAGTGTACCTCTTCAGAAGGGGGAACTCTTACTTTTCTTAATAAAACATTGACATAGTTTACAGCTGTATGATCTCATAGGAGATTCATGCCAGAGCGGTGGCAACTGGAATCAAAGCAGAGCCGACCTTAGGCTCCAAAGACAGAACAGAATTTACACCTAAGTCAGCTAGTTCTCTTTACATGGGCAGCTGTGCGTATGTCATGGAACTAGTAAGGATTCACTATTTACTTACACTAATATCCTCTAGTAAAATTTAAAATAACGTGAATCAGGGAGGAAGGAGAGAGAGAGAGAGAGAGAGAGAGAGAGAGAGAGAGAGAGAGAGAGAGAGAGAGAGGAAGAAGAGAAGAGAAGAGAAGAGAAGAGAAGAGAAGAGAAGAGAAGAGAAGAGAAGAGAAGAGAAGAGAAGGGAAGAGATGTTTATTAAATGGCAGGTGGCCAAATCTAGGCTGTACTGAGATGCTCCCCGTTAAAAAAAAACAAAGCCTATCATAACACACTGGGAATGGACTCTGCTGCACTCCAGGAGAACACACAAACATCTATGCAGGCAAAAGAAACCCTATCTCGCTTTCTCAATCAGGAAAACGACTCACAATGTGCTCGGGTCTCTATGATCCCACTCGGCCTCACTCACTAGAACTCTTCTGACTTGTCCTCTCCTTCCTTCATAGTACAAATGCTCTTCGGCCACCTGCCATTCTCACAGCCCCACCCCCCCCCGCCCCCATGAGCTGATCACAAGCATGCCCCTTTCTTCACCTTGCAGCCCAGGACTCCCTGGCATTTCGACTCTCCACATGCAATTGCACTCCCTTGCTTTATGTCACCAGATGATAGTTCATTCTCTGGGGCTGCAGCTCATATCGCTATCAAGCGAGCTAACAGGCCACACCCGCACACCTGGCATTCTCTGCTTGCATAGAGCAAAGTTCACGCTCCACAGGTCCAAGTCCAGTTAGCAGTCTATATGAAATGTATGCAGTACAACTGATCCTAAGGCAAGAGGGTCTCAGTCTTTCCAACTGTCTGGTGCAAGCTTCAACTAGGGGCAAAGAACCTCCAGCCATTAAATGTGTCCTGAGGCTCTCCCAGACAAGCTCAAGCACACATGCAGTTCATAATACTACATTTAGCTTGTAGCTAATGCAACTGAAAATAATAAAGCTTAACCTAAAGCAAGTTCCTACATGTGCTTAAAGTAGGGCTCTGGTTCATTAGAAGCCTAACATCTAACTCAATGCAGACATTCACAGAGAAGTGTGGGGTAACCAGGGGCAAGATCACTAACCAGGACAAAGCTGCTTTCAACCAACCCCAATTCATGGTTGGGCATATTTATTTATAGCACCAGTAGAGAGTTTTAGTGATTTAATGAACTGGAAAGGATGATAAATTCTGTGATCCACATGAAAGAAGCAAAGCAGTCATATGAATAACCCCCCAAAAATTATAATTAAAAAGACTTTTTGTGGCTCTGAGATATTTTCCATCTGTATTTAACATTGAATGGATGAATTTCCACTACATTAGACACACCCAATCTTCAAACGTAGCAGTTAAAATGGGCGTGTGTGAATAGGGCAGTCCAAAAACTCATGCCTTCCCAGCAAACTACCACCTGTGCACGTCTAGGTTCAGTTCATTTCCAAACAGACGGAACGGTACACTGCTCATATCTGTGTCCTGTTCTAGGCACTTGTGTCAGTGTCAGCTGTGTGAAAGGGGATCGAGGCAGAACTAGAGTTCAGCTCTCATCTGCACGTTCCCTCACAATACTGGGATAAGATGAACTTTATTCTAGTGAATAACACAAGAAAAAAGAAAAATATTTAATGGTAAATTCTCCTGGCTACAAAAAAAATATATTTCTTGGAGGTGGTATAATGTAAATGTATCCTGTGTGGACCTGTTTAAAAGTATCATGTATCTTAAAGCTTTCTGAACTGCACTGCTTGGGGAAGTAGGCCCAGTGAAAGACTCCCAGAGCAGCATCTGGCAGTAATGATGCAGAACTACTGGTCTCCACAGGAGTGCTCTGTGCCAAACAGAAAGGAAGGCATCTTCTTCACAAACTCTAAGGAAAAGATTGCTTCCCAGCCTGACTCTTCTCTGTCACTCAAAGCCTGTGGCAGCTCACCCAGTGGACACTAGAATGAAGAAGGTAAGATATACTGAGGGAGGACATAGTAAACCACTTTCCCTTCCTCATTCTACCCAGCCACACCAATAACGGGGCACTAAGCACCTGGTGAGCAGCCTGCATGGCTAAGGGTTAGCCCATCTCTGTATTCCTCAGTAATCCAAAGTAATGTAAGGTAATGTTTCATAGCGTCCAAGAGAAGGCGCAGTAAAAACATCCGACTTAATAAGTCTGTGCTTGAGTGTACACCTTTTCATAGCAAGATATGAACCGAGAAGCCGGCACAAGGCATTTCTGACAAATAAAGAGAATGGTTGCCTCAAGAGAAGCTTTTGTGGAATTTGTGTGAATCAAACCTGCAGCACTGGTAAGTTGCTGTTACCTGAGGTATTGTTACTTGTTACTTGTAAGGTATTGTTACCTGAGAGAATTAGCAAGGTGTGCTTATCAAGGCGCTGATAGACAGTTTCTCAAAAAAAAGTTAACCCTGGCATTTCAAGAAAAACTGACAATGTTTACTGCCTGCCTATGGTGAGTTTCAAGGCTCTCAGCAAAAATCAGAAGTTTCGGAAACCATGATTGGGAGGTCAGAAAGCTTCCTGGTACTTAATTAACACTGTGACATGAAAGTGGCTATAGTATTTATCTGACTTCTTGATATTAGATAATGAAACGTGCTAACCTTTGAAAGGTTTACATAACTCACTGAACCAGTGTTTTCTAACCACAATCACACAGTGATTAAAAAATGAGACATGCATCAACAAAACCATACACTGATAAAAAAAATTCATCCAAAATATAAGAAGAGCTAAAAAGTTCACCAATACTGTTTCGGAAATCTACATGGCAATTAAACTTAAAAAAAAAAAAGAAAGAAAGAAAGAAAAGACCCTTTCACATAGTCAGGTCCATCCTGCCTAATGGTGACTTTGAGGCCAAGCCAGAACCATTTGCTAACAGGAGTTCAGGACTGCCACAAGCTGTGTGGAGATGTTTGTGACACTGATGAAAAGAAAACAGCTAAGAACTTCAGGGGAGACATGAATGGATCTCACAGAAACACTTAGGGAATGGTAAGTGGCAAATTAACTGGAACTTCTATGCAAATAAAGAAGCTGTGCATTTGCTCTTTGTGTGCGGCATCGTGTGGAGGGGAGGAGATGGTGCGACTGCACACCCTTATCTCCAGTGAGGGCCACATGTGGAACAGTCCACTTCCCAAAAGACACTCTCCAGCTGCAGGTACTCAAGAGTCTTAGGGCCCTAAGCTACCAGGGAGTTCGAGGGGAAGAGGCCGAGCTCACCAGTCTACACCGCAGGACAGGAAGCAGGGGGAAGGCACTGGATGAGATCCGGCCAGCTGCCATCAGCTCCTTGAAGCCTGAACCCTCCTCCTTAAAAGGTGCTTCTGGGAACCTTCTCAACATCTGCAATGTTGATAGTAAGATTAAGAACTTAATGGATTTCCAGACTATTTAGGCAATGTAGATCAGCCTAAGTCACATTAAGAGCATTTTGACTCTAAACTACTAACATTTTCCTTTAACAAACATTAAAAAAGTGGGTGATGGTTTTTATTAAAAGCAGAGACTTAAAATATAATAGCAGCCAAGGGCCAAAGTCAGTCCCTCAGTAATAAAGTGGAATATGACATAAAAACACAACAAAACACAACAAAACAAAACAGAAAAAAACAGCCAATACAAGATGTGAGATTGCCAACTCAAAACAGACAAAACAAAACAAATACATGAGTACATTAAAAAATAATAAAACCAAAGATTTCACAGGTCTTAGGAAAGAGCAAACTACCTTCAGGAGACCCCCAACAAGGTCGGGTCTGTTAGCAGGTGTATTTTCCAAGGAAAAGCCATTAACTGCTATAGAAAAGGCACACAGCGCAAGGGCTGAGTGTACCTCTGACCAGGAGGAGCGGGTTAGCACTCACTAAGAAGGGTGGAGGGGTGGGAAGGGGGTAAGGAGGTAAGAAGCTCAAGGTGGGATCTGCCTGACAGGAGTGTCGGGCAGAGGCAAAGTCTGGCCCAGAGACCTAACATGGGAATTGCCTGCTGTGTTCAAGGGTTAGCAGGGAAGGAAGAACAGCTGGAGTGGGAGAGGAGAGATGGGAGGCAAGGTCACAGTTAGTGGGACAGGTTTGTGTAATCGAAGTGAATCACACGAACAGGCCTGTTCGAGCGACAAAAAGGGCTCTGGAGAGTTTAAACCTACACTGATTTAAAATTTGAAAAGGCCATTTTGGTGTGAAGAACGTAGATCGGCGGTAGAGAGAGCAGTTTTCTGGCACGATTAAAGCCCTGGGTACAACAACTAGGAAAAGTAGAAGAGGTGAGAGCAGAGACAAACAGGAGAGGAGAGAAGAAAGAAGCCATTCTGGCAGTTACGTTGACAGGGACAAGCTAAGGAAAGGAGACTAGTTTTCCCTTGGAAGGAAAGGAGAGATGAGGAAAGGGGCTACTTTCTGGTTTTGGCTGAAGGCACAGATCTGAACAACCCCAGATGTAGGTCTAGGAGAGAAAAGTCAAGGTAACGTCAATGGTTTTAGAATGAATAGCCCTAGGAAGGGAAGTAGGTGGCTGACAGACCAGGTCTACAAAGAAAGACCATTCAATGTTGGGCATGTTAAGACTTATATAAGCCTAATACAGCAATTTAGTGAAAAAAGTATTTGGAGCTGTCTGAGCAGGTAACAACAAGCATTTGGAAACTGCAGGGAGGGGCACTGCACTATATTAAAGTACTGTGAGTACTGCATTGAGGCTTGGCAGGAAGCAAGCTTTGGTCTATTTCAAAGTAGCAGGTTAGTAAAAAAGAGAAAATGAACATACATTAAGAAACTGAATTAAAAAAAACCAAAAGACTACAAAGCAAGTACAGAAGTGACTCAAGAAGTGAAGGCCAATTATTTCCAAAGCTGTCAACATATGAGGTGAGAGTTCAGTAACCAGGAATATTTTCTTCCAAATAACCCACAGTAAGTAACTCCTATCCCAAATCAAAGAAAACATGATTGTGATTGAATATGCTACATTTCAGTCTTCTGGTGAATTTAACTTCTAAAGAATCATGCAGAGATGGAATTGATCCAAACTGATAATTGAGACTCAAATCAGTTCGATACTTTAAGGAATGGCAGTGATAAGCAGCTGATGCCAATGACCATTTGCTAACATGCAAATACCAGTCTTTCAAATATTAAAAAGTCTTAAATGTAAATGAAATAGGAGGATAAATTCCCTTGTTCTGACACAAAACCACGACAAACCAAGTCAAACTGTTCTCTTCTTTTGTCTATCAAAACAAAACACAAGTTCATACAGTAACAATTATTGATCATGTCCCAGAAGCATTTTATATGATTACAAAATGCTAGTGCAACTCACAAGGCAAAATTTTAAAATGTAATCATTTCAAAACAGCAAATACAAGCGTCATCATCTGCACCCAAGAGAATAAGACGCAACGCTTCTGGAGTAACAGACAATCATAAAACAAATACACAAAGCCACCATCCCTCAGACTGGCAAGCCAGTTTGGTAAACAAAGTACAAAAGGAAGAAAATGAAGAGGCCCAGTAGAAAAAGTTCAAGGCCTTGTTGAAAAAAGTGACTTCTGCAGAGCCAGATGGGAGATCTTCTGAAGAGCCATCTTCCCGTCTCCCAAGAGGAACGCCGACCACTCTACAAGAGCATGGTGCCTGCCAAACGCAGGAGGGATTTCTAGTTCTCAAGATCCATCTCCACAGTCTTTAAATGACACTGGACTTAACACCCAACCACTTCCTTTCCATATACACTAGAGCAACAGCAGAGAGATCTTTCTCCAATGCACAGATGCCCTCTCCACTTCCTCACTGTGCGACACTGACAATTCCAGAACCCAAGACTAAAGACATGTTCTTCGCCAAGTAAATTAGACGTGTTTAACAAAACTATGCAAAGAGGATGCCATCAGCCGGCCTGATTTCTCCATAATTCTAGACCCCCCTTCAGTAGAGGACACTGAAAGACTATTCTGGCAGGTCCAGGAAGATCACCTGGCAAGTAGAATCCGGGAAATATGCAGGAGAAAGCAACGGCCCAAACTGGTTGCTGTCTGGTCTCAAGGAAATCTGGAAGGCGTCTCACTCGGCAACCTCAGTACCGGGCAGTTGCTCTTATCTCCCTCTCCTAAACCTCAGATCCCAGACAACTCAGTCACTTTGGCCTCTTGGTTTCTTGGCTCCTCTCTTGGTTCCCACATGCTCTTTTGGTTCTCTCTCTCTCTCTCTCTCTCTCTCTCTCTCTCTCTCTCTCTCTCTCTCTCTGCCCCTCCCCCACTGCCCCCACAGGCCAGTTCAGTTTGCTGGCCCAGTTCAGTCTGGACCCTTCCAGATGCTTCTTTGGCTGTTCTCTCCCTCATCTCTACAATAAACCCTTCCCCTTAACCATACCTGGGAGGAGTCACGTCCATATTTTCATTCAGTTACCACTTGGAAGACAGACCAGTAGGCTGGGATAGAAGGCCACTGATACTACAAGTCTGGGAGACCTTTACAACTCAACAGATTAATTTAAATCTAGCATCTTTATTTGAAAGGACAGGTAAAGGATTTCTTAAGTCACGTGACCAGATGTAGATTTCTAGCTGTTCTAAATTTAAGACTTTGGCATAAAGATGTGGATTGGTGTACTGATGAAAAAAGGATAACAGATTCAAGTCTCCAAAGTTTTTGCTTAGTTCCCTTTTACCCCTGGACGTACCAAACATGACTGTTTATCAGGAAAACTCCTAAAGGACAAAAGAGACAACTGGATTTAAAAACATGGAAGTATAAAACTCTGATAATAATGTGCAGTGCATTATAATATAAAAATGGGTTAAATATTATTTTATAAAAATGGAAGCATTTTGTTGTCTGGAAAATATCATAACACAAATTCCCAATGAGTAATTAAGTGACTCTTCTGGGAGGAGCCCACATTAATAGGCCTTTCTTCTTGAGTACCTACCTCTCCTCTTAAACCCTGTTCTTAAAATCTATATGCAATTTTCAATAAATCTCAACTCTGCTTCAAAAGACCCAAAGCCAAAACAGGAAATGAATAATTAAAAATTGTATATATATATATATATATATATATATATGTATATGCATAATGTATTTAACTCACTTAGAAAAAAAATTACCATTTAAAAACAAAGTAGGCCCCAATCACCAACTTCGATAGATATAAAGTATATTAAAGCTAAATCAATCTTTATAGAAAACCAGGATGGATTAACCACTGGAGCGTTGGAACACCTGACCACAGTGTGGGTCAGGAAGGGACAGGTCATTGCAAAAGCAAGTTAACAAGCCTCGGGAACCATAAAAAGTTCACCTGGCTATAAATCTTGCCCAACAAATCACAGATGCGAAGACATTCGCACAGGGCGCTGACCGAAGCTGTGCCCGTGTCCTAGACTGCACCGAGCCCACGCACTCTGCCGCCATACTCGTCTTCTCCTTGTTGGTTCCTCCCATTTCCCCAAAGCTCTACCCTACAATTAGCCTTATCCTAAGGAAGGAGATTTAAGCAGTAAATAATGGAGGCCACCCAGCAGCAGTATAGTCTGTGTGTTGAAAATAGATAGAAGCAGTATTTAAAGACAAAACAAAAAAACCCTCTAAATAAATAAGACTCAATCGAATGGACCTATTCAGCATAAAAACCTTTATTCATATGATTTAAAAGCAGAGGAGACATGTGTGATATAACACTAATTAAAATGTTCTACTTAAAAGTTCATAAAGCCAGGTAGGAGGACACATGCCTATAATCCTATGACTGTAGTACTCAGGAAACTGAGGCAGGAGGATGGTTGGAATATACAGTGAGTTCCACGCAAGCCTGGATTATACAGCAAACCTGTTTCAATAAGCAAACAGAAACTTTAAGAAGCCAACTTTGTGCCTGACCTTTTATAGGAAAACAAAAAAAGCCAAATGGGAGGGAGAAGCAGTCAACAGATGGTGACAGCCAGGGGATGTGACTATGATTTTAATTTCCCTACTATCCATTGCAGTAAGCCTCCAAAGTCTGAAATAAATGTAAATGCTATTTGCTTTAAGATGCTTTAAAAATCTTGGAAACAGCAGAAATCAGCTATGGCTGCAACTAATTTTTCAATACAACCTATCAATGACAGCATATTAATATTAATACCCATCCTCAAGGATCTTTTACTGTACTAGACTGGGGGTTGGTAGGGTTGTTTTTTGTTGTTGTTGTTGTTGTTGTTTTTTAATGTGTAAGGAGAAAAGCTGTAATTGGTTTAAAAAAAAAAGTCTTATTTCAGCACCCTGAGGCTGCCAGGTCCAGACTACAGATGCCCACCAACATTTCCTACCCACAGTGCAATGGTGAGTAATAGCCTTGCAAGCTTCAGTTGATAGCAAGTTAACAGAAACCGTATTAACACACAAAAACTAGTGAAGAGGCCCAATACATGCTCAAAATCACTGCAGCCCTAAGCACACACTCGAATCCAAAGCACTCATTACTTACAGAGAAGTCTGAAACACACAGGCAACATATGTCTATCCTGTTTTATTGGGGTTTTGGTTGGCTGGGTTGGGCTTTTTTCTTTCTTTTTCTTTTTTCTTTTTTTTTTAACCTTTGAATGTGTGTTGCTAGAAGGAGTTGCATGCCTCTCTCCCTTTGTCATTTTTAAAGTATTATATTACACAAGTGGTTTTGAGTTTTGTAAATAGTCTTGGAAAACACCTTCTAGGAATGAAACAATGTAAAAACGCTGACAGTGGTATTTTCTTTTTTTCCGTTTTCTTTTTAGCTTTGCCTGACTGTAGGATATTTCGTATATATAAACTGGTAAAACATATATATATATTTCAGTGCTTTAAAAGACATCGTTCACAATTCACAGGTTGGTGTGTGTGAGGAAGGAAAAGTGTTAGGAACATGAACTTTGCTAAACAAAACAAGCGTGGACAAATGAGTGTTTCAGGAAGGGGGCTGGACTACTCAGCGCTGAGAAGTATCCTTCCATGGAAATCTCTAATTATCTCTGAAACCAAACCTGGAATCGGACAGCCTCATCTTTACCTACAGTGAGACCGGAAGAACTTAACAAGGGGGACAGAAAAGGAAGAGTCCCGCTTGGAACCCAAGGGTAACAGGTCCCGCCCACTTCCCCCGGAGGACCCGTTACTATGGAAACTCACAGTAACCCTTTAGATTCATTCTCCCAGAGACTGAAGTTCATAAAATATGAGGCCCTGTTAGAGGGTTGGGAGGAAAGGTCAAAATGAGATAAATAGTCTCAAGGCTGTAACAAGGGGCCAAGGGGGAGGCGGGGGAGGCCCGGAGTTCCAACAGGAATTCAAAGAGCCGGAGTCATACAGTTTAGCTCAACTTTGACTGTTAGAAGTTTTCTCCCTCCTCTGCGGGGAACAAACCACTTTTGTGCATTTCGAGACGTTTTTCCCCCTTCCCAGTGGGAAATAAACCGCTGTTCTGTGTTCCGGACAAGGAGGAGTGAACTGGAATTTCAACCCCGCAATTACAAACCGAATGCTACTACTTTGTAAAACCTAAAGTCCTGGCTTTCTCTTACGGAACCAGTGTCTCTGAACTTAGAATTACATGCAGATCTTTTTTGTTTTGTTTTGTTTTCTTTCTTTCTTTCTTTTTTTAAAACAAATAAATGCCTTGGGTTTGAATTAGCCAATGGGAGCACATGAGATTTAAAACTCACTGGCGAATCTCCCGCACAGACAAGTTTAGGAACTATCCTAGGGCAGGATGTACAGAGGTGGCGGGAGTATTTCAAAGAGAAAAAGCCCACTTATCTCCACCGGCCTTCTTTAAAAATAAATAAATAAAAATAAATAGAATGAGCTTGTCTCCGGCACGCGCACATGGGACAATAGGTTGCTTGACACACAGACTATGCAGCACGCCCTAACAATACTTTCTTTGAGATAAAGGCAGTAAGAGTCTTTCCTTCCCTAGGCAACGAACGAACAGCCAAGAACAACCAAATCAACAAACTTCAACCTCTAGGTTAGAGCGAATGGACCCTGCAAGGCACTGGCAACTTGGAGGATGCACTTCGGCAGTAACAGGACCCCGGCGAGCGCGCACCTGCAGGGATCAGGGCGAGAAGGCTGGGCGTGGGTCCCCCGAATCCCCAGCCCCCGACCCCGTCGGCCACGCCCCAATAAGTTTCTTGGGAGAAGTTTGCTCGGGCCCCTAGGTGCTCTCGGTGCACTCGGGACGGACTCGGCCTTGCACAGCTGCAAGTGGCCACCACCCCGTCCCGGACCTCCGCCCCCACCAAGGTTGGTTTGGCCCACGTCGTCTGCCCGGTCGCGGCCAGGCTCGCCTCGCCCTGTGGGGTCCCGTCGGCCGCCCTGCTCCGCACCCTCGGCCCTGCAACCCGCACGAAGCCCCGGTGTCTCGTCGCCCCCCACGCCCCCGCTCCCCTCTCCCGCCGCAGCCCGAAGCCCCCTCGTTCGGCCACTCCCGCCTCCGGGCGCGCGCCCCCGCCTGGGCCCACGCCGCGCACGCGCGCAGCTGGCCGCCACTCGCCAGCACTCACCGTCAGCGTTCTGCGTGGCCACGGACGCTACCGCCGCTCGCAGCTTCGACCAGGTGCCCGCTCCGCAGGCCGGGTCCGGGAACTCAGGGATCCAGAGCCCGGCGGGCAAGGCGGGCACCCGCACGCAGGGCACGCTCCCCGGGACCGTGAACGCACGCCTGAGCGCCAGGAGGGGCCGGGAGGCGCTCCCGGAGGCTGCCCTGGATACGGGGCATGCGCAGAACCCTCCCTTTCCCGGGCCCTGAGAGTAGTGGGCGGGGACTCTGGAAGACTAGCTGGGAAGACCAGAAAGGAGCTTTAGGGCTAGTCTCACTGGAGACCTCAGTGTCCTTGTCCCACAAACTGCCACTTCCTTCTCTAGATCACTCATTACAACAGATATTAAACACTTATGGAACATCTATTTTGCAGACTCCGGAGCAGTCTTCCGGAGGAGTAGACAAGTTGCCTTTGATTTTGGAACTCCCTTTAGACTGATGAGAGAGGCGTATGAAGCAGAACTCACCGTTTGAAAGAGCAAACATCAACTACACTCTTCAATGATAGAAGGAAGGAGAATGGCTGGAGTGCTAAAGAATGCTTAGTTTAGAGATGGAAAAACAGGCAGAGCTGAAGTGAGAAGGCAAACTCACCTGGTGGGAAAGATAAACGTGAGGGCAAATTTTTTGAAGGAACCTATGAGCTTCTGAACACCCAGAGGCAAGAATACCCTGGATGCTTCTTGGAGGGTTAAAGTGGCAGCTGGAAATGTAGTTGAAACTCCTCTGGAAATGATTTTTAACGCTTAGCCCAAGATTCCAATAGTGAATAAACGGGAGACAGAGGTATCCTGTGTTGGCCTTTTGAGGTACAATGTCTGAAATGCTTAGCATCTCCTGTGTAAGAAGTAGTGGGATCCTAAGTGAGTTCCCGGTCAGCAAGGTCCCTGAGATACATAAAGCAATACAGAGGATTGTTGTTACTGTTGTTTGCTGAAGAAACCACACCTGTTTGGGTTGAACAAACATGAAGAAGCCAAGCGGTACTATAGCAGAAGGTGCTGTACAGGCTCTGAGGGAGGACTGTCGGGAACAGACTTCCTTAGTTGTGGAGCCTGCATGCTCCGTTCCTAACTGCCCAGGCAAGATGAACTCACTAGTGGAATAATGGCAAATCTGTTAGGGGGATAACCAAACACTTCTGGTCTTTTGTTTGTTCGTTCTTTGTTTTAATCTGGGGCTTGCTTCCCAGGAAAACAATCTTTATCTACTATCATAGACATGGTCAAAAAAAAAACTGTAGCTAGAAGATCATGGGCCCTAGTGGAAAAGCTACTGTTGTCATTTTGCTAACTGGATATGATGTGTCATATCTGTCAAGTTGCTTTCTGGTTATTTTTATGTCCCTAGATTGATGCTATTATCCACTTTGGTCAAAAACACTTGTTTGGTTCAGTAGGCAGCAGTTACTGCAGAGACTCATAACTGTTCAATGTGCTGAGAATAACTGTTGAAAGCCGAACTGTAAATGGAACATCTCTATCATTCTCCCAAAGGGCTCAGGGAACATTGTGAAGAAAATCCTCTAGAAGGAATCTAAGAGAGGAGGAAGGAGTAACTTAATATAGAATGTGGCATGATCTTACATCCTTGAGCTAGTTACTATGGTTATCAGCACAAGGCCTTTTCAAGGTTGGAGCCATCAACACTCTTGTCAGGAAGCAGGAAGGAGCTCAGCAGACCTTACCCCTCCCTGAGGTTATGAATTCAATTCTGTTTGCTAGGGGATGGAAAGACCTTTCCTTCAGTGATATAGTCATTGGTACAAGGCTGTTCCAGAAAATAAACCCTTACCCATGCTCCTATGAAGAATTCTAACTAAACTTCAAGGATCATAAGAAAAAGAAAAGAGAAGAGAAGAGAAGAGAAGAGAAGAGAAGAGAAGAGAAGAGAAGAGAAGAAGAAAAAGACATACAATGAAAGAAAAGACAAAGTATGTCAGTGGGAACAATTAGCCAAGGATTTTGGTTGCTAAATATGGTCACAATACATTATGTATATTAACAAAAATGCCATGCCCATTAGTATGTATAATTAATATAGGATAAAAAAATAAAGAGAAACATAAAGAACAGATGGAAAATTTCCAGGGAGTGTAAGAGACAGGATGTTGTCTAGCTTTGCTTTAATTCCCCTTGAAGTAGAGACACATTTATCGTGGCAGGCACCCTCTGCATGGCACGACACCAGCATTGTCCTTGGTAAAGGTTTATCAGTGGACAAATGACACCCATACAACATACAGACATGTGTGCTAAATACTTATCTTAGTGTGAGTCTGGCCCTGTGAGAATGTCTTTGTGTTTACTTGAAAAACATTAATATGAAAAACCGAGATATATAAGAGAGACAGTTGGGCTTTCCAAATCAAAACCCCTTAAATAGAATGCACATGTCATAATAAACAGCTTGCTATTGCCCCAGTCACTTAATGTCTCTGAGCCTTACCATGTCCATCTGTGATATGGGATCCTAATAGTTGTCTGGACACTGCTTAGTTTTATGATGGACTTTGTTGGCATAAGTTCTAGATTGTAGTTATTCTGCATGGTTCAGGTAGGTGTGTTTGAGATGTCATTAGCGCATCTGTAGCTCTGAGAAAAGCACTTTACTATTCACTGCACTGTTGTGAATCTCATCCAATCAGCTGAAAACCTCAATTCAAAATCTGACTTTCCATAATCAAAAAGAATTTTACCAGCAGTCAGCCTTAGGCACTTCTGCCCAGGGTCTCTCTACCTGTCTCTTTCTCTGTCTCTCTCATCTGTGTGTGTGTGTGTGTGTGTGTGTGTGTCGCTGTCTCTATCTCTAGCTTTCTTTCCTCTTGCTCTATATCATACTCTAGTATATGTGTGCCAGTATGTGTATATTATTTATCATACACACATATAAGCTGCATATAAGCTTACATGTTTATCTAACATAGACAAATACATGTAAATTAAAGAAAAATGGAAAATTTGAAGTTGAGTCATTCATGAAAAAGTTCCTCATCCCCAAATCAAAACAGACAGAGCTCTTTAGAAGTAAGATCAGATCTTTTGACAAATAGGGATAGAAATAATGACTGCATCCTCGTAAACTAGCAAACTAGCAAACCTGAGCTCCATCTTTATAATGAAAACGACCTGGAAGCACACAAACTTCTTCTATTTGTTTCTTGGCCCATCGTCCCTCAAGCTCTTCTGCCTGTAAAACTCCCTTTCTCTGTTCAACTCACAGGAGCAACTCTCTGTTTCATAGACTGAATACTGCTTGGTTCATGGACCACTAACAAAAGCCAAAGGCCAAGCCATTGGAACCACTTTAAGTTTTGTGCTTTGGCTAGCATAAGCAACACACACACACACACACACACACACACACACACAGATATAATACTCATCCTTTTGGTTCTGTTTCTTGGGACAACTCTGGCTGATACAATTTATAACCTTTTCAAGAATATTATGTAAATTGATTTAATTAAAAACCAAACTTTGTTATTTTTAACTTGCTACCTTATGAAAAATCAAATTCAGGTATGTTAAAGTCCAATACATAGTAGAATATGATTAAATGACAAATGCTATCATCTGTTAATGAATATCAAACATAAAATAAAAGCAGGAAGGGTAGATATTTGCACTTTGAAAATACTTTTCTCAGTTCGCTGGGTAATAAATACTTAAAAACCAGATTTATGAGGTGAAAGAAGAAGATTGATATCCATAGCTCCAACACAGGAAAGGGGACATATGTGTATATTTTAGTTGTTTATTAATAAATTTCCTAAATAGATATTGATTAAAAAATAGATGCTAGGTATATGATTAAAACACCAGACTTACAAAGATATACATAGAAGACCACATTGGCACATTTTACTCTAAATTCTGTTCTGGTTCTGTTCTTTCTGTTTGCTGGCAGGATGGGAAAAACCCAGGAGCTTACTTCTGACAAAATTCCCAACTTCCCAGAGTAGCTGCATGTTGTGGCGCTCAATCTATATCAGCGTTTTTATTGATTTCTTTCTGGAGAGTCCAACAGCTGAGAGAGCATGCAAAAATGATTAAAATATTCCATTTAGTCTACAAATACCACAATTTGTTATTCTAGGCAATGCTTCTATCTTGAGGGAATTTATTAAATAGTCCAGGAAAAAAGAATCCTGACTATAATTTAGAAGAATGTGACAGGTACCTTAAGAGGAAATGAGCGATTTGTCCAATTATACTTCATCAGATAGTTAATGCCAGGGGCTTTCTTTCCTCATGCTGGCCTCACCATGGTTCCTAACTTTCCATTTCAGTTTGGTAAAAGCCAATGAGGTATGACAGAGTATTTTAAATAGGTTTCATTTGAGGCTGATAAGTCTTAGATAACTTAATATTCTCATTTCACTGATGCTCAGCTGCTCAGATGACAGGACACTGGAAGGTGGGGTGAGTCAGAAGTGTAGCTTACTTAGGTCTAAAACTCCTTTCTTTTATCTTTTCTTGTTGTCATGATTATTTTCTTTAAGGGGGAATTTAAGCATAAAGTATAAAATAATAATTCTCCTGATGTAATGGAAATTTGTAACTAAAGTACATGAAAAGCAACTATAAGAAAAGGTTTGGTTTGGACTGCAAATGGGAGAGTGGGTTGGTAGCTATTATAAGGTGGAACATGATGATGTCATACTTCTGTGACCAGCCCCATTATGAGGTAGCATTCTTTTCTTTTTTTGGAAATACATAAAATACTGCTCTATAAAGCACTTCAACACCAGAACTCACAAAAACAAATGATCACTGGGAAAATGTTTAAATCGTCGGGATATGTTCTTATGAGAATTTGTGAATACCTTCATTTTGTGGGCGTGTCACAGCAATTGGAAATAAATTAATTGGGGCAATCTATCCTAGAAATAGAAGAGTTTTAAGAAAATTGATGGGAATGGTTTCAAACTGTAAATAAAAATTACCATTTGATGAATGGTAGTGGTGATCATAGGAGTGGCAATATATATCATGAGCCTAATTGTTCAACGACTGTTAAACTTTGGAATGATGTCTTACAAAGTTACATCATATGCTATCTCCTGATTCGTTAAAATTCAACACACCTATCTGCCTTGAGTCTCATTTAGTCTCTTCCATGGTCTTTCACTATTCTAATTCTAGTCAAAACACCGTATACAGGTCCATATTGCAGTAAAATGTTGTCTCTTTACCTAGCAGGCAATGCCACTTCTTAATGTGAGAGCATTTGATCTTGAAATGATTAAAATCTAACAAAGAGGTCAGTAAACATGGCAGTAATAATTTCAAGTTCTACTTTACTCGTCACTTTTTTTTAAGAGTTTATCTTATAGACAAATGTTGAAGCAGTACTTAACATGATGGCATCAGATTTGGTAACACATGCCTATAATCCCACCACTTGGCAGACTGAGAAAAGAAGATCCAGAGTTATAAAGTCAAGCTTTGACTACATAGTGAAACCCTCATCTCAAAAAAGCAAAATCTAGAAATCTCCCAAAGCAACAAGATAAATTTCACACATCTTAATTATTCCTGTATCTCCAATCCCATGTAAACTTTGTGTGGTAGTCTGAATGAAAATGGCCCCCATAGATTCTTAGTTAGTGGCATTATTGGAAGTGTGACCTCATTGGAGGAAATGTGTCACTGGGCTTTGAACTTTTAGAAGCTCAAGCCAGGCCAGGTGTCACTCTGTGTTCTTGCTGGCCTGCTGACTGTGTCAGATGCAGAACTCTAAGCCCCTTCTCCAGCACCATGTCTGTCTGTGCACTGTGATGCTTTCCTTAATAACAATGGACTAAATCTCTGAAGTGTTAAGTAACTCCAAATTAAATGTTGTTCCTTTATAGGAGTTGCTGTGGTGTCTTTTCACAGTAATAGAAACCTAAACTAAGACACTTTGTGTTGGTGTTATATTTAAAATATTAAATTTAGTGCAATCATGAAAACTAAATTCTTGTAAACGACTTTATGTTAGCAATAATAAAAGGTAAGAGTTATACTATGACCTATAGTTCCCTTTTGTGTATATGTGTATATATGTGTATATGTATGTATGTACATATGTATGTATGTATATATGAATATATGGATATAGGTATGCATGTATGTATGTATGTGTGTATGTATATATGTATATGTGTCTATGTGTACATGTGTATATGTGTATATATGTATATATGTACATATGTACATATGTATGTATGCATATATGTATATATGATTATATGGATATAGGTATGCATGTATGTATGTGTGTATGTATATATGAATATGTGTCTATGTGTACATGTATACATGTGTACATGTACATATGTGTATATACATATAATAAATAAACATACATAATATATAAATATATATATAATTTGAGATAAATATCTCCTATATGCATTTTAAATCATTCTCAAGTGATTGGTATGAAATAGCAATTGCTTAGTTATATGTATTCACTTGCATCTTAAAATTATGCGGCAATATACTAACAATGCAGTACATTTAATACCCATTTTAAATGAGTATCACTAATATGTCTTTAGATTACTTGCTAATAAAAGTCTTATGCTTCAGATAATATTGCCAGGTTTGTTTGCAACATAGTCCCTTCCATACTGAAATTACTCACATACTTGTTATAAAACTGTGCTACATCTCTAAAAGATTTGACTGGAATGAAATTCTCTTTCTCTACCCTCTTAGTGTCCATGTTTGGAACACTTGAATTAAAGTTATATTTAAAAATGAAAGGGCAATGGACCTTGAGAGCTTGTTTGGAGGTTCTAGCAGGGGAGCGCAGCTACTCGTATACCCTTGACCGAAGACCGGTCCTCCTCTATTCGGGGAAGGTCGTCCTCTTCGACCGAGCGCGCAGCTTCGGGAGGGACGCACAAGGAGCGGTGAGGGAGGAAGGGGACACCCGCCTAGCCAGCCAGATCAGCCGAATCAACCCTGGCGATCAATGGGGTGACAGATGTCGCAGCCAAACACTACCTTACAGTAAAAGGCTGGAGGACAATTTTACAAGCAAATGGTCTCAGGAAACAAGCTGGAGTAGCCATTCTAATATCAGATAAAATTGACTTTCAACCTAAAATCATCCAAAGAGACTCAGAAGGTCACTTCTTGCTGGCCAAAGGGAAAATCCACCAGGAAGAGCTCTCAATACTGAACATCTATGCTCCAAATGCAAGGGCACCCTCCTTCGTAAAAGAAACCTTACTAAAGCTTAAAGCACACATTACACCTAACACAATAATTGTGGGTGACTTCAACACCCCACTCTCCTCAATGGACCGATCAGGAAAGCAGAAACTAAACAGGGACACAGTGAAACTAATTGAAACTCTGGACCAATTGGATTTAACAGATATATATATAGAACATTTCATCCTAAAGCTAAAGAATATACCTTTTTCTCAGCACCGCATGGTACCTTCTCCAAAATAGACCATATAATCGGTCACAAGACAGATGTCAACAAATACAAGAAGATCGAGCTAATCCCATGCCTCTTATCAGATCACCATGGAGTAAGAGTGGTCTTCAATAGCAACAAAAACAACAGAAAGCCCACATACACATGGAAACTGAACAATACTCTACTCAATGACACCTTGGTCAAGGAAGAAATAAAAAAAGAAATCAAAGACTTTTTAGAATTCAATGAAAATGAAGGTACAACCTACCCAAATCTATGGGACACAATGAAAGCAGTGCTAAGAGGAAAACTCATAGCTCTAAGTGCATCCAAAAAGAAACTGGAGAGAGCATACACTAGCAGCTTAATGGCACACCTTAAAGCCCTGGAAGAAAAACAAGTTAATTCACCCAGGAGGAGTAGAAGACAAGAAATCATCAAACTCAGGGCTGAAATCAATCAAATAGAAACAAAGAGAACCATACAAAGAATCAACAAGACCAGGAGCTGGTTCTTTGAGAAAATCAACAAGATAGATAAACCCTTAGCCAGACTAACCAAAGGACACAGAGACAGTATACAAATTAACAAAATTAGAAATGAAAAGGGAGACATAACAACAGAAACTGAGGAAATTCAAAAGATCATCAGATCCTACTACAAAGGTCTATACTCAAAACAACTGGAAAATCTGGAGAAAATGGACGATTTCCTAGACAGATATCAAATACCAAAATTAAATCAGCATCAAGTAGACCAGCTAAATAGTCCCATAACCCCTAAAGAAATAGAAGGGGTTATAGAAAGCCTCCCAACCAAAAAAAGTACAGGACCAGATGGTTTTAGTGCAGAATTCTAACCAGACCTTCAAAGAAGACTTAACACCAATACTCTCCAAACTATTCCACAAAATAGAGACAGAAGGGACACTGCCCAACTCATTCTTCGAAGCAACAATTACGCTAATACCTAAACCACAAAAAGATCCAACAAAGAAAGAGAACTTCAGGCCAATTTCTCTGATGAATATAGATGCAAAAATACTAAATAAAATTCTTGCTAACCGAATCCAAGAGCACATCAAAACGATCATCCACCATGATCAAGTAGGCTTCATCCCAGGGATGCAGGGATGGTTCAATATACGGAAATCCATCAATGTAATCCACTACATAAACAAACTGAAAGAAAAAAACCACATGGTCATCTCATTAGATGCTGAAAAAGCATTTGACAAAATTCAGCATCCTTTCATGCTAAAAGTCTTGGAAAGAGCAGGAATTCAAGGCCCATACCTAAACATAGTAAAAGCAATCTACAGCAAACCAGTAGCCAACATCAAAATAAATGGAGAGAAACTTGAAGCATTCCCACTAAAATCAGGGACTAGACAAGGCTGCCCTCTCTCTCCATATCTTTTCAATATAGTACTTGAAGTTCTAGCAAGAGCAATTAGACAACATAAGGAAGTCAAAGGGATACAAATTGGAAAGGAAGAAGTGAAACTATCATTATTTGCAGACGATATGATAGTTTACCTAAGCGACCCAAAAAACTCCACCAGAGAACTTCTACAGCTGATAAACAACTTCAGCAAAGTGGCAGGTTATAAAATTAACTCAAGCAAGTCAGTGGCCTTCTTGTACTCAAAGGACAAGCAGGCTGAGAAAGAAATTAGGGAAATAACACCCTTCACAATAGCCACAAACAACATAAAGTATCTTGGCGTAACTCTAACCAAACAAGCGAAAGATCTGTACAACAGGAACTTCAAGTCCCTGAAGAAAGAAATCGAAGAAGACCTCAGAAGATGGAAAAATATTTCTTGCTCCTGGATTGGCAGGATCAATATAGTAAAAATGGCCATCTTGCCAAAAGCAATATACAGATTCAATGCAATCCCCATCAAAATCCCAACTCAATTCTTCATAGATCTAGAAAGAGCAATTCTCAAATTCATCTGGAGCAACAAAAAACCCAGGATAGCTAAAACTATTCTCAACAATAAAAGGACTTCTGGGGGAATCAATATCCCTGACTTCAAGCAGTACTACAGAGCAATTGTGTTAAAAACTGCATGGTATTGGTATAGCAACAGGCAAGCAGATCAATGGAACAGGATTGAAGACCCAGAAATTAACCCACAGACTTATGGTCACTTGATCTTTGATAAAGGAGCCACAACCATCCGATGGAATAAAGATAGCCTTTTCAACAAATGGTGCTGGTTCAACTGGAGGTCAACATGCAGAAGAATGCGAATTGACCCACTCTTATCTCTTTGCTCTAAGATCAACTCCAAGTGGATCAAGGACCTCCACATAAAACCAGACACACTGAAACTATTAGAAAAGAAACTTGGGAAGACCCTGGAGGACTTGGGCACAAGGGAAAAGTTCCTGAACAGAACACCAATAGCGTACGCACTAAGATCAAGAATCGACAAATGGGACCTCATAAAATTACAAAGTTTCTGCAAAGCAAAGGACACTGTCAGAAGGACAAAACGGCAACCAACAAAGTGGGAAAAGATCTTTACCAACCCCACATCCGACAGAGGGCTAATATCCAATATATACAAAGAACTCAAGAAGTTAGACCGCAAAGAACCAAATAACCCTATCAAAAAATGGGGCACAGAGCTAAACAAAGAATTTTCACCAGAAGAAATTCGGATGGCCGAGAAACACCTTAAGAGATGTTCAACATCATTAGTCATCAGGGAAATGCAAATCAAAACAACCCTGAGATTCCACCTCACACCAGTCAGAATGGCTAAGATTAAAAACTCAAGAGACAACAAGTGCTGGCGAGGATGTGGAGAAAGAGGAACACTCCTCCACTGTTGGTGGGATTGCAAAATGGTAAAACCACTCTGGAAATCAGTTTGGCGGTTCCTCAGAAAATTGGGCATGTCACTTCCAGAGGACCCTGCCATACCACTCCTGGGCATATACCCAGAGGATTCCCCTACATGCAATAAAGACACATGCTCCACTATGTTTATAGCAGCCTTGTTTATAATAGCCAGAAATTGGAAGGAGCCCAAATATCCCTCAAAGGAGGAATGGATACAGAAAATGTGGTATATTTATACAATGGAATACTACTCAGCAATTAAAAATAATGAATTCATGCAATTTGTAGGTAAATGGTTAGACCTGGAAAATATCATCCTGAGTGAGCTAACCCAATCACAAAAGAATGCACATGAAATGCAATCACTGATAAGTGGATATTAATGAGCCCAGAAGCACTAAATACTCAAGACACAAATAGCAAGTCAAATGATTCCCAAGAAGAAGAAAGGAGAGGACCCTGGGCATGTAAAGATTGCATCCAGTTTAGTAAAGAAACCGAGGGGGGAGGGGGAATGATTGGGGAATAGTTGGGGGGGAGAAGAACTATGGGAACTATGGTGGATGGGAACTGGGAAAGGGGAAAGCCTTTGAAATGTAAACATAGAATATAGAAAATAAAAATAACTAAAAAAAAAAAAAGAAATGTAAATAAAGAATGTTTCCAATAAAAAAAAATGAAAGGGCAAATAGAATTTATCTATGTACACGTAGAAACACATGCAAAACCATGACTAAATATGTAAAGGTGGGAGTTATAAGCAATGCTTTATGAGAGGGTGGGAAGAAAAATGATTTTCGAGTGGAACCAGGGAAACACCATAGTTTCTTCTTAATGCTATTTTAATGGGTTTATTTAATTATTGAAACAGAATCCTGATGTTTTCCAGGTTATATTGTAACTCCCAGGCTCCTGCCTCAGCTTCTCAAATAGCTGGGATAGCAGGTTTGTGTCACTGAGCCTGGCCATTAAAAGATACAGATTCATGATGCTGTTTTGTCTACCAAGATTAAGAGGGTTAAAACTCTTCTGTTTTAAATCAATTACTGTCAATCTAACAGGCAAGTTGAGATATGTCAAGATACCAAGTCCAAGAACAAAGAGTTTATTCATGCCAGAATATAGGAATGCCACCAGGGAGAAAATAAAAATTCTGATTATCCAGAATAAGTGTTTCCAATGTGGCTCCAAAGGAAGAAAGGAAGGAAGGAAGGAAGGAAGGGAGGGAGGGAGGGAGGGAGGGAGGGAGGGAGGGAGGGAGGAAGGAAGGAAGGAAGGAAGGAAGGAAGGAAGTAGGAGGAGGGGGAGGGAGAAGAGGAAGAACAAAAAGAAAAAGAACAGGAAGAATAAGAAGAGGAGGAGGAGGAAGAGGAGGAGAAATATTACAGCAAACCGTTTTGTGCAGTGAGCCGTAAAGGTCAGCACAAAAACACAAACTGCAAGAACAACACAGGACATCCTTGGTCCCTTACGCTACACATTCCAGGTTAGAAATGTAACAAACAGGAAAAGACTTTTGCATGGAAGTTCTTTATTATGTTTATGGCATCACTGAGTTCACAGAGGCATGCTCTGTTGGGTCAGGATGACCTGAAAGACCATGGCCCCATGTTTCTCAAGTATCCCACATTTATCCTAAGGCTAAAGAATGCATGACCTCACTGCTATACCATTTGAAGTCTTTTCTCAGCTTTTACTAACTTCCTAGTCTATTGGTCTGTTGGATGAATCTGCTCTTAGGAAGGCTGCCAGTAAATTCTCCTGGACTCTTTCCAACAACTCCTCTTAGATGGTGGGTTGCTGGAAGCCAGAGATTCTAGCCCAGCCTTAAATGAAACCACTCAGCTCTACTCCTCTTGGTGCCTCTTAAAATCCAGCCACAGAACCAAGAGCAAATATACGCTATGATACTGTCAATAAAAGACAAACTGGGATACCGTACAAGCACATTTTCGAGAATTTGCATCAAGCTGCTCCTGTGTAAGTAGCCAAAGCCAGTTCTGTGGGTGAGACCAGCATCAGGTGAGAGGCTCTGCAGAGGGTGTGGACTCAGGTGTCGGTGCATCCAGGCTACAAGTTCCGTGTATATGAACCGCGTATATGTGATTAATCCTGTCATGTGTCACTGCGTTCCTTTCCAGTGTTCTTACTCTGCAGTGTTACCATAATTATCACAATGCCAATTATTCAAAATTAGATGTCTCCTTCAAATTGTATTTGTATCCCCTTTAAAAGGGATTGTTCTTTATATCTTACACTTTTTAAAACATCTTTTTAAAATGACATGTGGATAAATAATAACAATGAATATAACCTTTGATCAGGAAACCATAAAACCATCCTATTTCATGAAATAGGATGAAAAGGTTTCATAAATTATCTTGAGTTCCAAAAAGGCTGTAAATGCTGTATGTTTTGTCAAAATTCTGAATCTGATTTCGAAAAATTAAATATATGTTCATCTGCATATGCTAATGACAACATACTCTTTCTGTCTGCTTACTAATCTTTTGAACCTTTGTTTCGTTTCTCTCTGTACTTCTTTGCAATTGATAGAGTGGATTGATCCATTATGTAAAACCTTTTGTGCTTGTGTTTTCAGGCAAACATACACAGATGCAAGCATTACAGTAAAAGGCTCTATATTTTACCAATTAGTAACATAACTAAGCTTCGGTTTAAGATTGAAGACAAGTGTGTTTTCTTCTATAGGAATACTTATTTGGTGCTTGTCCAGCTTCAAACTGAATCCTTCAGATTCAGAAGAATATATGTATAAGGATTATATTATATAAGAATATATGTATAAGGAACACACACACACACACACACACACACACACATATATATATATATATATATGCATATATATATTAATGCCTTTAAGCAGGTATTGTAAATAACCTTATACAAGTAAACTGTACTCCATGCAGCTTTGAATTGCCATGTAACATTTTATGCCAACACAAGTAAAGAACAAAAACCCAGACAACAAGAACAACAAATAGCCGTAGAACACCACTTGAATATGCTATGTGGCTTGTCGTTTGAAAAGGTTTAGCACTCTGTGCCTGCTCACGATGAAGGAAAGACTCAATATTCTTGTGTGTATGTGGAGAAGGTGTTCTTCCCCACCATATACTAACTTGAACTAGACTCCCCATGGTTCCAGTTCCTCCCAGGTTAGCTTCCCAGGATCCAATAGGACAGCAACACACGTACATACCACCAGGCTTCCTTGCTTTGGTTTTCTTCAGAAACAAACAGAATTCACAAGTAGAATTCAAACGAAAGTGAATTTGCTTGGCAGTGGTCCATGGGAGAGCTGGTGGTAACGGAGGGAAGTGAAACAATCAGGGAGAAGCGGCCAAGGAAAGCTGCAGGCAGCTGTAGCTGCAGTGTGCTGAGGACTCTGGGAGCTGGCAGAGAGTACACACAAGTACACACACACACACACACACACACACACACACACACACAAACAGCTACATTCCAATGAAGGGCCAGAAATTAAGAAATCATTACTCACTACCTCCTGCTGATCAAGTCACAAGAGAAGTAGAAGCATTAGCCAGTAGGAGTCATCCATCAATGGTTTGGGGTGTGCTCAGAGAAACTAACTCCCTTGTGCTTTCCCTTATCAGTTCCTGTTCACGAGCTGAAAAGAGTTCTGCGGCCAGAAAAGGAAGGAAATGAGATTCAGTAGCTCATCATTGAAGTCTAGTGATCCTGGCGCTCATATTAAGAGGACGGAACCAGGGTGTCCTCCACATGGAGACACAGCAGCATCACACAGTCGCTTCCGCAGCATATCTGAACATGAGATTTATTCCCCTGAAAGCTTATCATTTTTCCCATCTTTACTATTGCTGCCTCCTCCGCTTCTCTCAAAATTCAAAATCTTTCTCACAGCCATGTTCTAGTGATGCACACAGCGGATAGCGATTCTCATGCCTACATGACAGCAAGCCCAGATCACCAGGTGGTAGCTACACACTCTGTGAAGATAACTTTGCACTCAAGCTTTTTCTGAAAAGTCTAAGAAGTATTTTTTTTATGATGGCACAGATGTCTTGAAGGATTCCCAAAGGCAAAATTGCAAGCAGCTCCCCAGTCCTCTACCTCAGAAGGAAAATTTACACCACCGGTTCACTTTCTTCCTACTTCCAGGTTGATATTTGGCGCCGGCCGAAGGCAACTGAGTTTTGATTGTCACAGGTCACAGGCTAGAACCTCCAAACCTGGGATCCAAGGCAAACCTTCTCTTCTAGGAAGTTGAACGTCATAGGTGTCTGTTATAAGGGTACAGTGCTGACCAACATACAGCTAATCATCTCATAATACACAAAGTAGTATTCATTCCTCAAATAATGGTACATCCTCAAGGTTCTATGTAGCCCTATAGAAGAACTGAGATACCGAGGAGCCGTACCAATGGGAGAGGAGTTCCCATTGGCTTCTAAAGGTGATTCTAAGATTGTCAGCAGGCACAAGGAAGCTCATTAGGAATTTTGAACCTTTACTAAATTGACTAAGGGAGTAGCAACCTGACCTTTTCAAATGTTTCCAGATGCTGAGCACTGGATTGAAATGCTAAATCGAAAGAACCAACTATTACTGATTAGCAGTGCAATAGCAAAAGGGCCAGTTTTCATTTGATGTAGTGAGTCATGTAGGATGGAAAGACTCTGACACTCAGTGATTAATTTCTAAAAATGCGGTTGAACGAATCAAATTATGTATCATTTGATGCGATTAAATGTGAGTCCCTGCACTGTACGCAGACCTTTCACTTTGCAAGCATTGCCAGCCTGTGAAATTAACTGTGCCATTTACAAGCTATCATGCAATTTTCTGTTTCCCGAAACAAAAGCAACAATCTGGGTACATTAAAGATCGTTATATAATTGACAAACCTGCTTTTATAAAACTTGATCTAAAACACTTAAATGGCTATCATTTGCAAAGGGAGCTACTCATTAACAGTGCAAAATCATTTAAAAATTAAAATGAAAACCACACTTATTTTTGTCCCCCTAGGATACTTCCAAATCTACATTTTTATAGTCTACAAAGTTTCCTTCACTCAGACCAGTTACCTCATCTGATTTCAGTCATAGAAGAAGACAGAAAAGGTACCTGTGTCCCTATTTTTAAATACAACTAAAGGATAATTTTCCTTTTCTACTTCAGCAACTAGAAGACAGAAGTATTTCTGTCAAATCACAATAGTTGGATTTGGAGTTCAATTTCAATTCTTAAAATATTTTTTGGAGTAGGCATACATGGAAAGGTGTATACAAATTACAAGTGTATAGTTCATTGACTCTTCACAACCTAAAGATACAGATGAAGCTAGCGATTATATCAACAAGCAATTATATCAAGTAAGGTCCTGCTCCATTTGTAGGCCCTACAAATGTTGCTCCAGCCCGGCCCTCACTGCCTGTTTCCCCTGGAGAACCAATACTCTCCCTGCTCCTCTGGAATTCACTTGACCTGCATTTGAATTGGATACAGAGGAAGTCTCGTGGAATGTATTCCATTTGGCCCTCTTGATTGTGAATGTAATCGTACATTTTAGATTATCAATACATACTATATCACGTTACATTTAAAAACAATCATCAATTTGATTATTGATAGAAACATCTTATTTCCCAGTTTTTTTCCATTATAAATATTGATACTGTGAAACCTCCCTGTACACAATGAATGTAAATAAATTTCTGTTAAATTTATGCCTAGGGGTAGTGATGAGAGATATATGCTACCTTAGTTGACATTCCCCAGTAGTGCTTGTGTGGACTTACAGTCCTATGGTATTGCCAGAGAGTTGTTACTCCTTATTCTTGTTTATTCTTGGTATTATCTGTCATTTCATCATGCCCATTATATGTCGTATGACATATCACTAGTAATATTTTGTTCTGATTTTAACAATTGGAAGCTAAATCTCTTGGTGTTGTTCACCTGTAAGTTAAACAGTGATTCAAAAAAAAAAAAATACTAAAGTTTTCTGTTTGTAGCCCCTACCTATATAAGTGCAACGACTTAAGTCTGTTTTATTTAAGCCACCTATTTGATTCAGAGTATCCATGGAGACTACAGAAACCTGAAGATCATATCTGTTTACTTCAGTAGACTTTGGGGCCCATGAAGCAGGAGAACACGTGATTATATTAGAATCATAAGTGTGAAGCCTACTGAGTCAATATTATGTTTATTCCAAAAGAGATTTTGAGCAATACACCCAAGCCCTGACAAAGTGTGAGACCACTAAAGAGCATAGCATGGATGCAGGCTGACATTACTACAGCCATTCTGAATCATCTCTACCAGTGATTGCTCCTGAGAAACCCCAGGCAGTTTTCCCTACATAGTTTGCCAGCACACTGTAAGTAAACAAAGCAATTAGAGAGGTGTGTGAAGCTTTATAACCTTACCGTAGTCCTAGGAATGCGCTTGACCCTGACAGCAGCTTGAGATAAGCTAGGTTCATTCGAGAGAGGGTGAAATAATTGTTGTTCTGGCTGCTTTACAGGTCTCTATCATTCTGACCCACTGAATCTTGACATCACCAAGGTCTATACTTTATCTGTAGGACCCCATCAATTTGCATTCCATGGAAACCTGTGTCTTTTTCTCAGTTCCTTTATTCAGCCTCATAGCACCAAGGTCATTCTCCTAACCTGAGACCAGCTTGCTCTAGGACAAACATTGTCGTCTCATGTCATGAGAGCCATATTATGATTTTACTTTGCTATTTAAGCTATAAAATGTTATGTCTTCCTCTACTCCTGTCCTTATACCCTGATTCTGCTGACCAAACCATAACCAATTCTGTATTTTAGTTCATACCTCTTGCCTTGTGACCTCTTTTGGGTGGCTAATCATCTTTAATTGCTTTTGACTTCTCTGCCCAACTTTTTCTCTCCCGCCATTTCTGACCCAGGAACTTTACCTACCCTCCCTTGAGAAGCTGCTTTCAAACTGTATATAATGAAAATTATGGACATTTCTGCACTGTCAAGTGACAGTTTTTTCAGATGGAAAATCTCCAGAAAATGAATAAAAGAGCAATTTCAGTTGGATATGTTCAACTTTTGATGCTTAACATATGTGCTAATGCATTACACAACTCTTCATTGTAGCCAGTGTCTACAGAAAATAATTCAACAAGGAGACTTTGGTCTTTATCTTCTTCATATTTAGCTTTGATTTTGAACACTGGTAGATGATTATTGAAATAACACTTTATAAACCACAGCCTCCGAATATAGTGGCTTAAGAGAACAAACATATAAAGTTACCTAGTGAGTCTAAAGATCGGCAATTTAATCAGCCCTAAGCTGGGCAAGCTTTTTAGTCTTGGTTGAATTTTATGACATGTTTTCTTCCTAGCTGTCTACAAAGCCTTGGTTGGGATGAAAGAGGTTACTGGTATCTGTTCTAGGTGTTTCTTTCATAGCAGTCTAGCCTAGACAGGTCCTGTCCAGGGCAGTGATGAAGACAGGATGGCAAGTGGGAGCAAGTCCTGCTGTGTGAAGGCTTGCCCTGCCTCTCAATGTCTGCACCTCTCTCATCCCATTAACTGAGACAGGTCATGTAACTGGTGTGGCAGTCAGACTGGGAGGTGCAACAAAGTGCATGGCTAGAGGCATGGAGCAAGCAAGGGTGAGGAGCAGGGTATTTTTGTATCTAGCACGGCAGGCCATCGCAGGCAAGTTACTTAATCTCAGTTCTGTTGTCAGTAATTAAGGGATGATTATAGTCCAGGAGACTCTCCCAAATTTTTACAACGATTTAAAATATGACATATGTATTATACAATGATAAGTGCTTCCAAAGTGGTTAAGTTATAAATGTGGGGGACAGCATTGTCATTATTATGTTTACATCACTGGCTTTAAGCAGACTACTGAGGTGAGTGAGCTTGACCTTCGGTGCCTCTGGCCTCTGAGGTGGCTTTAAGTCTTACTAGGCTGCCCATTCCACTAGTTCATTAGAGGAGCCTACCCAATTCAGGAAGAATGTAGTCAGTGAATGAGGCGATGAACTAATTTGTCAAGGACTTGGGTATTTGATTCTCATCTTGCGTTCAACCAAATTGAACTGATGACTTCCCTGTACAAAGCATGCTCCACTTGTTACAATCAAGTTTCAGAATGTAAAGAACAGATCCAGTGACAGAGAAATACCATTCCAGAGAAATTCACAGCTTATCGGTAAAGAAATACTAGAGGAAATGCTGTCTCAACTTCAGAGCCAACATACATTGGCAGTTGAAGTGGGGTGATAAAATAAGACTTTGAGGGAGGCTTTGGAGGAAACACTTTGAGGCTAGGAGATAAGTAGGTGTCGCTTTGACACTCTGACATTCATGAGAGGGACATTCCAGAAAGAGGCGGGTGATTATGTAAAGAAACTGAGAAACTGTCATATTCAGTCATTGCTTATTCATGCTGAAACATATAATAGAATCATCAGTGTGAGAGGAAATGAACTTAGGGCAGTATGAAGGTGAACACAAAGACTTGGGTTGAGCTGAGGCTTGAGTATTAGAAAGACCGGAGTGGTGAGAACAGACCAACATTGGAAATAGTCAGTGGTAGATGAGAGTTTTGAATTGTAAAAGTTTAAGCAAGAGATGCTGTGTCCTTTTACCTTGAACTTCATCAGGAGAGCTAAGGAGGAAAGGATGAATATGACAGATGCTCATTGATGTTCTCAAGACTTTGTGATCAATGATGGATGAAAGAGGTCTGCCTACCGACCACGAGAACATAAACAGGAGATCCAATTCATCACTATACAAGTCAATCAACAGATGATTATTCACTGTGTGGATACCTTAGGCAGACCAATGCAAGATGATGAAGACATGATGCTTTGACAATTAGTAAACAAGTAGAGTAAGTCACCAAATTAGAATAAAAGCCTCTCTCAAGGAATATATGATGCACTTTGAGATAATTGAGAAGGGGTAACAACTTGATGAATAAACTTTCTTGTCATGAAGCTGAGAGATATTATTCTAAGCCTGGATTTTTCCTGTCTCTATTAGTTGTCATAATATATTCTATTTCCTTAAGAGGAGGGAGACCTCATACTGTTCATTCTGTTTTGATAACATGAATAAGACTCAAACATTAGAGTTCTGGCCTGGAGAGATGGCTCAGTGGTTAAGAGCACTGACTGCTTTTCCAGAAGTCATGAGTTCAGTTCCCAGCAACCACATGGTGGCTCACAACCACCTGTAATGGGATCTGATGTCCTCTTCTGATGGGTCTGAAGACAGCCAGTCTACTCATGCAAAATAAATAAATAGATAGATAGATAGATAGATAGATAGATAGATAAAATAATTTTAAAATAAATTAGAGTTCTTTTAGAATTTTCTTACAAAATTCCTGGGCCAGCATCACACAAATATCAGTCTTTGCTCAGTGACTGTTGTCTCCCTGTCCTTGCTTGGTTTCTGTTATTATGAGAACACACAAAAACAAAGAAAACTTACAGAAGAAAGTTTATTTCTTCTTATATTTCCAGGTAACCATCTATTACTGAAAGAAATCAATAGTAGGAAGTAAAGGCAGGAACTAAAACCTGGAGCCTCGGAGGATTTCTGCTTACATACTTGCTCCCTGGCTCATGTGCAGTTGCCGTTCTTATGCCTCCCAGGACAACCTGGCCCAGGGTGGCACCCCCACCATGGGCTTGGTCTTCCCACATCCACCAACAATCAAGAAAATGCCACACAGACATGCCTAGAGGCTAATTTGAGGATGGCACTTATTCCCTTGAGGTTTCCTCCTCCCATATGATTTCAACTTGTGTTCATGTGACAAAAACACACCCAATGGCTCCTCCATCAAGGTTGCTATATGCCTCACGTCTCTAAGGAAGTATGGGATAAGAATTCAGATATCCACCCTTAGCTTTAAACAGGACCATTCCTCAGAAAGGTGGCAAGGATAGTGGGTCGGGAAACCCTTCCTCACAGTCTTACCACTTGTGGAGAAGTGTTTGTTTTACTTTTACTACCAACTTCCGTTGGCTACTACAGAAGCAGATTCTATAAGGTGTAACCACGTGCAAGTGATAAAGGAGGGAGTTTTACTTTGGAGATGGCAAAGCAAGTAGGGAAGGAAAAAAAATGGTTTTAGTTTCTCTTGCTATTGCTGAAACAAAATAACCAACAGAGGCAACTTATGGGGAAAGGAATTTGTTTTGGCTTTTGTTTAAGATTTTAGAAAAATTGCTTTTTGATAATGTGGAAGGTGTAAGTGTTTATGTCATAGTGATTCTGCTTGCATTAGTGAGATCTATGAAGCTCACATGTGAAACTAGGAAACAACTTCAAGGGCCAGCCAATCCCCACATCATATGGACTATACGTCCTTCTAAAGACCACCACAGACTGAAAGAGTAAGCTGTATGTGTGCCCATGGGATGGGGTCAGGGTGGTGCTGGACTTCAGATAAAACCATGCCACTCTGTCCCTGGACTCAAACATTGAAGAGCACAGACAGAATGTCCCTGGATGTGGCTTAATTGTTTTAAACTTAAAAATGTTTTAGAATTCTAAGCATAATTATTATATTTATATGATGTCAAACCCTCTCCCAATCTGTCTATGTCTCTTCTCCACTCCTTCTCAGATTCATGACTGCTTCTGTAATTATTATTGTTATATATTGGGGGTGGAGCATTGTGAAATTTCCCCTATCAAGGTTGGAATGTTGACAGGTGTGATTATTGGGTTTTGTTTAAGCAACCATATTGTTAAGATCTCATGTATGCAACATCCCTGACATATATAGTAAACACTACCTAAAAACAGGTGGCTAGAACCTCTGGCTTTTACATTCTTTCTGCCACCCTTTTCCACATGTTTCCTGAGACATATGGTTATGAGTTGCCTTGAGGACGTACCAGTCAGGTTAGAGACCCCGTAGTCGCCTATTCTCTGCATTTTGACCAATTGTGGATAGTAATAGTCACCACATGCATAGGGGAAGAGTTCCAACCTTGAGAGGGGGAAATGTGCCAGTGCTCTCCCCCAATGTATAACAATAATAATTATAAAGAGATCGTGAATTTGAGAGGGATTGGGAAAGAGACATAGAAGAAAGTTGGGAAAGGGTTTGAAATACTGAAAATGTAGTACTTATGTTTCGAATTCTAAAACATTTTTTAAATTTAAAATGTATAATAGTATCTATATGCTGGGAAATGAAGCTTTGTTTGGTGAGGGATGAGAGATACAGTCACCTATAGGTGTAAAATACCTTGCTTCAGGGAAAAGGCAGTAATAGGCTCTCCTCTTGGGTCTATGACCTCTGTAGCTATGGGGAGTTGGCTGGATTTACAGTGCCAGGTATTGATTCCCTCCTATTGAATGGATCTTAAGTTCAATTAGACAACTCTCTACTTCCCCAGATATAAAGCACCACCATTGCACCACTGGGGAATATCATGCCAAGCGGATCACCCCTGTGATTCATAGGCTTTACAGCTATCGCTGATAACAGACAGCCTTTCTTCATTGGAAACTAGCCAGATCATTTGTCAGACAACCTCTAGTCCTGTTTTGACCTAGCCCCTGATAGGGGTCTAATCTCATGTGAAACCCCATGAACAGCGTATTCACTGCAGGATTTCTATCTGCGTATTAGTCTTCTCCTCTCACTCCATTGTCACCTATCAAGTTCTGATGAGAGAATCCTAGGGCTTCTAGTCCTCATCTTCAAAGTCTTCTACATTCTTCCTGAAAACTAACCCAAAGGCTTTATACAAATGTCGGAAAGCTTAATCATTGCACTGGCCCCACTCAATACCTATGTGCCATATCATATGTTTATACCCTGGTTTCATAAATACTATTTAAGTAGAAGGGAAAAAAACTGTACCAGTTTATTCACTTTTGTGCACTTATTTAAAGCAAACATTTTAAGATTGTAGTTGGAGATAAGCCAGTTCTGAGACAAGAACTTTAGAAGGAGAGTTGAAATGCAGAGTCCTTCCCTGGAGAAGCTGAGATTTGTCTACAAATATTGAGAGTGGCCTTAGATAGAGTGCGAACTTTCTTAGCAAAACGTGAACTGATATGTGCATGGTTGACAAAGGGACTGTTGTTCATTCCAAAGCAGTTCCTGCTAGCCATAGCTGTTGAAGTGTTTCTTTTTTGGAGTATGAAAACTTCTCTGAAAATCTATACCACTCTACATCATGATTTTACTCAGAATGGCTCAGCATTGCATCACATTTTGGGCAGGATGTTGGAAAGAATGAGGTAGAACAGTGCTAAAGGGAAAAAAATCATTTCCTGAAATAGAATGTCCGAATATCGCAATAAACTTACTTGCTGTCCCTTTGAAGTATAATTGATGTACTAATCAGGTTTACAATGCATTCTCATTTCTTTCATCTTGTGATATAAAATTTAAGGGTATTCAAGATTGATTTATTTTCTTAAGCACAGGGGAGCAGGCAATAATGAATGAAGGAGATGGAGCGCCTGTGATGCTTGCCTTTTGTAAAGGGAACAATTACTGCCCTGTACCTTCACATAGCTGCCTTGTGGGAATGGAAGACTTAAGTTTATCAGACCTTTGAAGACCTGGAAAAATTGAAAGTATAACGTTCTCTCAGTATTAAAATGTTATCAAATTAAGAATTGTGTCATCTAAGTTTCATAAATAGCAAAATGCCATTTCAAAATAAAATTAACTGCAAAGTTCTTACTAGACTTTGAAGTTATTATTGAGTTAAAACAATGACTTTTAACTCTAACTTTGGAATAAAGTTGATATGTTGTTGTTTTAAGTTATGTTGAATTATACATTCCCCCCTGCTATGTCCAGTCCCAGTAATGATATGTGTTTATACTATATATCCCATCCATTAATCAATATGTCATAATCCCTACTTTATCTTCTGGGTTATTGATGTTGAAGGCACATTTAGCACAAAGAGACTGAATATCTATGGTCAAACAGTAACAGAATCCAAAACTTTTGCCCTACTTCTGGTATAGTCCCTGTTTTATAGTCTATAAAACTCCAATAACACTTATTTCCATAAAAACAATCTCTCTCAGCTAGGTAAGCTTAATTTTGACATGGTCTCTTACCGCTCCAGTACAAATTCTGTTCAGTTCAATAATTCAATTAAAAATACAAAAGTTTACTTATTAGATTAGCAAAAAGTAAATGTTTTAGAAATGCTCAAATCTAATGTAAATTCTGAGCACTGGGATCTCTTTATCCACAGGAAAAAGAATAAATCTGTGGCGCTTTTGGAAGCCAAGCTCTATAATATGTTTGTTCACATGTACCAAGTTTAACAGTTATACATACATAGCCTGAGATTCTACAATTCAGTTTCCAGGAAATTCACTGCAGCAAAAACTTCTCAAATATTGATGGGAGAGAGGGCTATAAAGAAATAGTTTTCATTCACTAAATCAAGATACAATTCTGTTTGTGGCATGAAAGTAATGCACCAAATAAGCATTAGAAGGAAAGATCCAAAACATTTTTTATTTCGGTTATATATTTGTTTGTTTAAACTGATATGAAAGTGATAAGAAATAGAAGAAAGGGATAAAAAAAGAGCAAAAGATGGAAGGAAGACAGAAAAACATCATGTGATGGTGGTAGTCCTTCCATTATGTTTGTAATAGGACTAAAGATGATCTTTCAAGCTGCTTGTTACTGTTTCAGTGTATACATAAATGAGAAATTGTAAAGCTGATGTCTTTTACTATCCACTAATATAAAATCGCTTGAAGCACTGGGGACTCAAGTGGTTTTGCTTTTGAATAAAAATATCAGTGAGAGAATTGCATTGTGCGCCAGCCTTCTCGTTGTTGTATCCTGGTGCAAACGTCTTTTCTATGGGTAAATTGTCCCGCTCCTTTCAAACTTTCGACTAGCTTTTGACACAGTTCCCTTTGTATTCTCAATACTGGAAAATAGCTCTTAGAGTTTCTGTAAGAGAGTGATTTTCATTGGCACTCCTTCCTGTGGGACGTCTCCATGCTCTCATCCCAGCATCTCCCATTCATGTTAAAGATACCGATCCACACACTCCCTCCCAATGGCAGCCGCTCCAGCATTCCTGCAGTGGGCAGGCTCTGTCTTCCAAGACTCCATTTACCTTTTGTACTGGCTGGTTTTGTCTCAACTTTATACAAGCTGGAGTTATCACGGAGAAAGGAGCCTCCCTTGAGGAAATGCTTCCATGAGATCCAGCTGTAAGGCATTTTCTCAATTAGTGATCAAAGGGGGGAGGGTCCCTTGTGTCATCTTTGAACTGGTAGTTTTGGGTTTTAGAGGAAAGCAAACTGAGCAAGCCCGGGGAAGCAAGCCAGTAAGTAACATCCCTCGTGGTCTCTGCATTAGCTCCTGATTCCTGACCTAATTGAATTCTGGTCCTGACTTCCTTTGGTGATGAACAGCAACATAGAAATGTAAGCTGAATTACCCTACCCAACTTGTTTCTTGGTCATGATGTTTGTGCAGAAATAGAAACCCTGACTAAGACACCTTCTCTTTGAATCTCACTTTCAATCTGATCACAACATCTTCATCTTTACTTAGAAATATCACTTTGGGGAAAGGGCTAATTTATTCTTTCCCTTTCTGATTTTTGCAAGCTGCAGAACGATTTATCCATAGCAGGTAATGTAGTAACGCAGTCATAAGGTTTGCTGTCTATGTGTGAACTCAGTAATAAATGAACGGGCGACCCACTGCTGCTGGGGCAAGAGACCTCCATGCCACTGAATTATTAGGAAAGCACTTGGTGGCCAAATGAGCCGGAGGGAAGAATTTTTGTTTATATTATTACAGTTAGTACCACTTGGTAACTAAAAATTGAATCATTTTGTTGGGTAATAAAGGATAACTAAATTCTGCAACTAAAATTTTGTATGTCACAGACATTAAACCAAATAATCTAAAATGTAAAAGTGTAAAAATGATGGAAGAGTATTTCTAGAATCTACAGAGTGCCTCCTACCTTTGGACAATTGCAGTTATTAAATTTTCCTTATGTATGTTTTAATCTTCCCTACAATTAATGTCTATTGTAAAAAAATAAGTAATATTGAAAAATAGCACTTTCTATCTTTCTTTGCAATTTATTTTTATTTATTTCTTTTTATTTTGTTGAACTGCTTGGGAACTAACCCAGGGCTTATCACACACTAAGCAAGCATTTTATTTGCATTTTTTTTTTACTACTGCAAAATCTAATTACATTTTGGTGTAAATCAATAAATTTAATTTGATTCTGGTAACTTGGGGATTCTTTAGCTAATAAAAGTGTTTTCTTTTAGTTATTCATTTAAACTCCCTCTAAAATCAGTGTTTATTTGAACAAGTAACCTTGATTAAATTACTTTCAGGAAAAAAATACTCTATTATAATATTTGTCTTTATCCCAAGAACATTAACTGATGTTTTTTTTTCTCTTGTACATGTCTATTTTATCCTGGTCACCCATATTTTATGGTGGTTTCCAATACAATCTCTCATATTTCATATTAGAGCTAGGATTTTTGTCAGTGAATACTATAAGCGTGGAGTCTGAAATAGGGAGGCTATTGATTTTGCTACATTTAATAATATCAGTTCTAATCATAGAACTCTTGTTAGTAGGATATACTCGCTTTCAGGTTTTTCTCTCTGCTGTGCATTGAGCTCCACCCTTCTCTTCCTCTCCAGTTTCCCACTGTCTTACATGACTATATTTTTCTCTCCTCACTGTGCTATTCCTATAAGCATTCACACACCCTGTAATCTCACTTCCACTAAAAATAACACACTATGTTTCCTCCACCTGTCATCGGATTTCTCTTCTCCCCTTTGCAGCTACCTTAGTGAAGGACATGCCCTTTGCTTGCTGACCTCCTTGGTTGTGCAGCGCAGAAGTGGCATAGCAGGTCTGACTTGAAGGCTTTCTCGCAAGGAAGGTAAACTTCAGAGAGTCATCACTAAGTGGGAGTGGCACTCTGAGTCTAAACTGTTCACATCTGTGATTTTTTTTTCTTCTTCTGTTCTCACCCTTGCAAGCTGGAACCTTGCTGCACACCACTCAGATGCTGCCTACATGACTGGCCCCCCCCGGGGGGGGGAATAATGCTGGATTCTAAGGCTCTTGTGAGCTTGGCTAATCGGCAACATTTCCCACAGTGTCTTGTGGCAGATTGAACATGTATTGTGTGAATCCAAAGAGAAAGGCTTGAAAGAATAGAGCTGGTTTACCCTCCAGCTCTTCCTCTGCATCTTATCATGTGGCTAATTCAGTTTTTTATCTTTCTAGCACAGTCAGTCACAGTTGTGGGTTTAATAAAAAAATAAATTAACTAATTAATTAAAAAAAAAACTGACCAGGAGTTGATCACAGGCACCATGCTCCAGACATCATTTCCAGTTCTCTCTTAGCCTTTATTTAAATTTTTACTCTACTGTTCTCATAAAACCCACTCTTGCCAAGGTACCCAGTGAACCCTGTTGACACTGAGTCCTGTGGCTATTTCCCAGTCCTCATTGTCTTCTCCCTTCAGTGGTTTCTGAGTCAGATTATCATGTTCTTTTAATTACTTCCTTCCTTGGTCTCTAGAACAATACAGTAGTTTGGGTTTTGACCTTCCTTGACGCACTTTTTCATCTTTTTTACTGGATGTTGTCTCATTCCTGGACTCTATAGTAGAAACAACGTAAGAAGTAAACATTTCCAAGCATTCTCTGTGTGTGTGTGTGGTAGGGAAGATAAATATCCAAGTCTGACAGCTGAAAAGAAAGAGAAGAGAAATTGGAGGGTAGTACAAGAGACAGTAGGAAATATTCCTTCTCTCCCATAGCCTTACTGTGAAGGGGTTCATAACTAAGATGCTTTCTAGAGGTGAAAATAGAACCTAAAAGATGTTCAAGATAGGAAAATGACTCCTGAATAACCGGAATCCTGACAAGAATGACCTGGGGTCGGGGGGAAGGGGAGACAGAAGAGAGGTGGATTCAGGGGTAGTGTAATGGTTGTAGGTGCCTATTGAGCAAGTAGGGGGCTTACTTTATCTGGAAATAGGAGAAATATCATTCTTAACCAAGAGAAGAGAAACCAGTAAGCCTGGAGGCATTTGCTTAGAGACTTCTTGGTGTTGTGGGCATGTGGGAAAGAACACTACAGGGTACTTTGATTTTCGAAGTCATCTTTGAACTGGCGTATGCTGAAAGGCATTTGGCAATCTGAAGAACAGAATGCTGATGGGAGTGAGAAAAAGCAGTGGATGGAATATGATGATGGATGAAATCTGAGGAGTATGGACTGCATAGGTCTCCACTGACCTTGTACATGGTCCCCAGGAAGCTCTTCATTCTCTTGATAGAGTTCCTTCCCAGACTGGATGTTAGAGGGACCTGCTTTGTGATGGAGACATTAGTAATATAGTTTGTAAATACCACTAGTAATTTTTTTTTGTTTTTTTGTTTGTTTGATTTTGTTTTTTGAGAAAAGGTTTCTCTACATAGTCTTGGCTGTCCAGGAAATCACTATGTAGACCAGGCTGGTCTCAACTATTGCTCTGCAACTGAGGGCAGCAAATCTACACACACATTCTGGATAAAGTTTACAGACCAAGCTTGTGCAAGCTTCTAGGCTGTTTGCCCATTTTCTTTTTCTCTCCAAAGAGTAGTTCTGGCTCTTTTGTTTTAGTTTTCCTGAGTTATACTTGTTTGGGGCTGTGCCGCGGATTGTCCATTTATGGGGGTATTTAGGACATCTCAGTGTTTTAGTTATAATAAATTAAGCCTTTTACAAGAACTCACATACAAATGTTTACACTAACAAGGCATCCATTTCTCAAGCAAATTGGGGTTGATGGGGGTATATAATAAATGTTTTATTAACTTCACCACAAATTTTAAGACTGTTTTCCAATGTGATTTTACGGTTTTGCATCCTCAGTAGACATACAAGAACTCCAGCTGCTTGGTTTTCCTTGGAACTTGATATTATCACTCTTTCTTTCTTTCTTTCTTTCTTTCTTTCTTTCTTTCTTTCTTTCTTTCTCTTTTTCTTCTTTCTTTTCTTCTTCCTTCCTTATATCTTCCCTTTCTCCCTCCTTTCTTCCTCCTTCCCATCCTCTCTCCTTCCCTCCCCTCCTTCCCTTCCTTCCTTATTTCCTTCCTTCCTATCTTTCTTCCTCCCTTCCTTCCTCTTTTTCTCCTATTTTTATAAAAACCTTTTTTATTACTTTATTTTCTGTGTATGGGTGTTCTGCTTGCATATATGTCTATGTACCACATGTGTTCTTGGTACTTTAGATGCCACAGAATGAGTTATAGATGGTTGTAAGTCTCCTTGTGGAGTTGGGAATTGAACCTGGGACCTCTGCAAGAGGTACCAGTGCTTTTTAGCCCCATTATCATATTAAAAAAATCCTGTTTATTGACTCTGTGAATTTCATATCATCCACTCCAATCCTGTTCATCTTGTTCCTGTGTATCCATTCTCTGCCCTTGCAACTTTTGCTCCCAAAAGAAAATGAAAGCAAATGAACAAACAAACAAACAAAACCTCTCTTGCCATGGAAGCTTCAGAGTGTCACGGTGTGTCACACAGAATATTCTATCATCCAAATATCTTAACTTGCAAATGTTTATTGCAATCGGTCATTGGTCTGATTCAAAACCTCTGGCTCCTGCTATATTATCAATACTCGATCCTCACCAGGATTCTTCTCAGGTATTCTTTTGTTGCTGTGTGTCATGGAGATCCTATATAGCTTTACATCTGCAGGGCCACGCCCTTCAAAGGCTCCAGCAGTTTAGAGATGGGGTAGATGTTGGGGTGGGCCAGTTCAAAGCCCCAGATCTGGGCCTGGGTATTAGTTGGCTTAGTGAGCCCTCTCTTCCTCTCCTAAACACAGCACAAGGGTCAGTTTTTCCAGCACTGCCTTTTATAGCTCATCCAAGTACCTAGTGGCCAGTGGGTGTGGCCAGCCCTCCTGATCTCATGTTCACCTGTGACCATGCCACCAGTGTCAGCTCCAGTGTGCTGTCCAGGAGAGGTGTAGGACACTGCCCTCACAAGTGCTGCGGCCATTGAGGGGTGGGGCCAGCTCTGTTCAGCTCTTAGACATCAACATGGTCTTAGGTGGCAGCCCAGACCAGCCATGTCCCCATGACCTTCCGTGGTAACGTGGGCCACAGATACTGCCACAGACAAGGCCCTCTGGAACAGCACTGCTGGGACCTCACCATGGCTCAGGCACTAGGGCAGGCTACTTACATCAGGCTGTCCCTCACTACCCTTGTGTGTCCTGTTTCAGCTCTCTTCATAGTGCTCAAACCATTCCGCTTCTCTTCCTCTCACATCTCTTTACCACATATTGCACATCCATGCAATGTGTCTTCAGGCAGGCCTCTCTAACATAATTTTAATGATCTCTGAGATTTCTGGCTCACAACCTACCAGAAGGCATATATTATACTATTATAAACAGGGCTGCTATGAACATAGTGGAGCATGTATCCTTATTACATGCTGGTTCTGAAGTCATGGCAGTCCATGATCAAGATACTGTTTGATGTGGTTATGATCAGAGCCCAGATTCATCTTCCAAGATGGCTACATCCTCAGAGGGGACTAACATTGTGTTCTATGACAAAAGAATAAGAGATCACTTCCAGTAACCTTAACCTTAACCTTCATGTAAAGGTACTAATTTATGATAGTGCAACCCTCAGAATTTGATCACCTTTCAAAGGTCTCACTTCTCAGTGCTGTTTTCCTGAGGTCCAGGGATGAGCATCATCCTGCCCACAGAAGGAATCTCATGAGGTGCACCATCTTAAACAATGGGAGGACACAACCTGCTAGGATGCCAGTTCTTGCAGGTATATGGAGAGGTAGAAAACAAAGCGGACATTGCAACTCGCTTCTCTTTTATAGAAACTCATAATCCAGAACCAAACTTTATTTTATGTGATTTAAAAGTAGTTGTGGAGTTTATCCACTGTTGATATTTTAAGGGAACATAATTGAAGTTTTTAATATTTATTTTGTTTCAGAGTTATCTGTTAACCTCTGCTATGTGATCTTATAATGTACCTATAGGTTTTGGTAGTATTTTCTAAGAACAATTGCATCTTCTCTGACTTATAGCAGTACTCTATTGATTCGCCAAATCCTTATGCCTTAATGTTCTCTTTCTTATTTTACTTCCTTAGATAATAATGCAGAAGATGTGGTAACAGGATTTATTGATTCCTTAAACCGTTTAAAATCAGTACATGATGCTAAATGCATGCCATGTACATTTCCTTATTTTTTAAGAATATTAATGAATTAAGTTGATACGTACTTGTACATCATTTTGAGCATTATATGCCATATGTTAGTGCAAAGTGAGAGAATGGGAGTTTGCAGACTGTTGATGGGAGTGTAAGGTCTGATTGTCATGGAAAATTGTAGGATCATTCCTTCATCAACTAACATTAGATCTACCCTTCTCCTGTATCACTTTCTCTATTTTACTTTCTTTTTCTGTTACTTTTTATTTTTGTTTTATTTCTCTTAATATGTTATCTAGATAATTAACACATTTCACTCTCTTAAGTTGCCCATGCTTTGAAAATAGTATGACACCAGTACGCCAAACCTGAGAAGCCATGTTCTTTATATGAGGTGGTTTAAATATTTTTTTCTATTTCTACCTATGGTTGTCTGTGTTCTCATGCTTTCTATTGATTTTTGTGTGTACATGTGTGGCATGAGCGTGCATATATATGATGTGTATATAAATGAACTTGTGTCCTCACCTCCAATCTTGTCACTTGAGGACTGGGATTATATTTTGCTACCGATTCTTGTTTTATGTGGCTTCTGGGGATTCAAACCAGGGCCCACATGCTTGCGCGACAGTCCCATATCTCTTTGTGACATCTCCAGCCTAAATCTAAATGTTCAATAGGTTTTTCTTCTTATAGAACTACTTCTTTTTCATTAATATATTTATTTGTGTGTGTGTGTGTGTGTGTGTGTGTGTGTGTGTGTGTGTGCATGTACATAGTTTTCAGAAGTGGATACTTCCTTTCTCCATGAGGTTCAAGGGGATCAAATTCAGGTCTTCAGGCTCAGTAGCAGCTGCCTTTACCTGGTTAGCCATCTGGTCAGTACTGAAGAACTACTTTCAACAAGTTGAAACAACAAGTTGAGTTTACCTTCAATGAACATCCCTTCACTCCATATAGGGCTCTAAAAAAGCTGACCAAAGCAATGCTCCCATTCAAGTCCAGCTTAAGGAATGAATAAAGAGTTCATCAGCATGGCTTATATGAATATGGATACATACTGAAATGCCCAGTATATGTGGTGATGACCTCCCAAAGCTGATCAGATGGAATTTTGCCTTCAGCTATCCTCCCACTTCCTGTGAACTCTACTATCTCTCATGACCAGCTGCAGGGTGTTGAGGGTAGACAGACGGTAGGACTGTCGGGGAGGATTCTGAGACCTTCTGTCTTTCACATCTCCTAGGTGGTGTCAACAGCCCCATTGGTATTACCTTACACTGGATTTCTTTGCTTATTTAATTAGAGATATTACACGGACAAGAGCTTCTTTCTGCTCAGTGGTGTTGATGGAACTATCTGCTATATAGAGAGGCGAAAGTTTTACCGGAAACCTGACAACAAACTTCCTCAATTTTATTCTTTATTTCTTCTTAGTTTTGAGAAATAATTTTATATAATGTACAATCCAGTGTTGTGGGCTTTCCACAACACTTTAATACTTCAACTAACTCAATGTGGTGATATGGTTTCTGAAAAGCCAAGAGTAAATTTTCTTTCTCTTGCTCTGTAGAAAATGGATCTTTGCCCCATTTTGGCTTCTTAATTGTTTTTCTTTATTTCAATTTTCTGCGGTTTTATTATGATGTGTACAAGGCAGCTGAGTTTGTTTGTTTGCTTCTTTACTGTTTGTTTGTAATTTATCATGCTTGGTGCTCTCTCCACCTCTGGTTCCAATGGTTTCCTACCTCACAGCAATTCAGCAGTTCTTCAGCAATTACTGCTCCAAACATTTCCTTCACTCCTTCTTCCCCATCCCTTCTCAGCACATGCCACTGAACCCTCTGTAATTGGCCTAGAGTTTTGTGATATTCTACTGTTATATTTTGTCAGTTTTCTTAGATTTTTCACTTCCCGAATTTTGCCCTGACATTTTCTTTCTGTAGCAAAGTGTTCTCTGCTAATAAAGGCATTCTTCATTTTCCTTATTAGCTTCAATCTCAATCACTTCATTTTCATTCTTTCCAGGATTCTGTCTGTCTACTTCCAGAATCCATCTTATATGTGGGGAATCTACATTAGAGCCCCTGATGTTTGAATCATTCTTGCTTAAGATTGCTGACCTGACGATTTCCACTTTCTGGTAACAGCTGACTGATTCTGATGCCTTCTCTTAAGCTTGAGATTTTGACCTGTTCGCCTGGGCGTGGTTTCTGTTGAAACCAGGCATGGTACACTGGGTGAAGCAAATGGTAGAAAGAGGACTTTAGTAATAAGAGAGTAGTGTGCAGGAGGGAAAAGGAGTCTGAGATCTAGCTTCAGTTCTTGGTGAAACTGAACCTTGCCCTCAGGCCTTCCTAGAGGAGGCCAATTTTGGGGGGTTTTCCTTCCTCAGGTAAGTAGGCTCTGATAAAACCTCTGTAAATTTGGAGCCAGTTAAAAAAATTTTGAGAGAAAATTGATGCGGGCACTCAAAGATTCTGGTGTTTTTTAAAGAGGCACTGACTTCATGTTAGTGGTAGTCAATGTAATGCAAGGTAACTGAAAGCAGGGTGCAATCCTGGCATCTCTGCCTCCCTGTTGTGTTTGTTGCCTTTGCTTTGTCATGTTAATCACGTGGAGTAACAGACTTACTTTATCTGTCTTCAGGGCTGCAAGTACAGTGACAAGTTTTTTTGTTTTTTGTTTTTTGTTTTGTTTTGTTTTCTAAATTTGTAGTCACTTTAGATCCCAGGAAGAGCAAAAGTCTTGGACCCCACCTCCATTCAACCCAGAAAGGGGCAATCATCTACAAAGTCAAATCTGTGTCTTGGGGTCCAGACTGATCTACCCATATGATGGCAGTTATATTGACTTCTTGAGACCAGCTTGAATAGACAAGATAGATACCAGGATTGACCAGATCACATTTGACCAAGAAGTTTATGCATACATCTTGCCTCTTCCCTCAGCTCTTCCTCTGTTCATCCTTAAAGGTCCTGCCAGTACCCTGAGACTGACTTGTGGTAACAGGATCCCATTATTTATCTCTCTTCCTACCATGGCCAAATTTGAATAATTCTCCTTCTCTACATTTCATCATATATTATGAATTGGTTTATGGGGTCACATGACAAAAGTTGTTTACTGAGCCTCTAAGGCAAGACTTTTGCTCTAAAATTTCTAGTTACATGACCTTTGAAGACCAGAGGCCTCCCGTGTTTTCAAGATGGCTGCTCTCTCTACTGGTATCAGTGTAGATTGTTGGTTCTCCAGTCTTTAATGACAAAACTTGGTAGCACCCCTAGACATACAGTTCATAAGATCACAAAGATAAAAATCTCTGTAGAGCTTTTTAGTTCTAAGATGTATGCAAACTGATTCTCCAACAATGTTAAAGTTTCTTATTCTTATTTGGATACCTTTGTCTTTTCCTTGGTATGTATATATTCATGGGTCACAGTAGTAGGTTTCATTGGGGCAATTTCTTTTAAATATATTATGTGTTTAGACCAGATTCATCTCCACATTCTTCTATACACTCCCCTCTAGTCTCTTCCTTCCTTTCCCTCCTGCTTCCATACCGTGGTTACAAATGGTTTCATGTGTCTCTAAACAACCATGCTCTGTGAGCTTGGTTCATTTCACTCCACACAATAATTTCCTTGCAGAGGTTCTGTCCTATTTGTCTCCTCTCTGGTCACTCAGTGGTTCTCTCCATCTTTCCAGTTTCAGGGTTGGCAGTTTTCCCTGTGTCTTCTGTTCTCTGATGGGTCTCAGAATAGTTTTTAATTTCTTTAGCTTTTCTTCTTATTAGGGCAGATGGATAGCTTTCAAGCATTTTACACATCAAAGTAGAAACTGGACTTTTTTTTTAAAAATCTGTTAAGACAGTGAATTTAATTACAGCTATGTGTACATATACTTGCAACCTCACACTAACCAGAACAACCGTTAAGTTAATACTAATGTATTTTTTTTCATGGTCTGTTCAGTTCACTTGACTCAAATTTTCCTTTGCAGTTTGTACATATGTTTATTAGTGAAAATTTCTTTTATATTTCCAGTATCCTGACTTCCAGCTTGATTTATGTGCCATGATAACAGAAGTCACACATTTGCTAGAACATTTTTTTGCTATTTTCTAGAACAGTGTGACTAATACTCAAATGATACCCTTCCTTGAATGTTTGTCAGAACTTGCTTGCAAATCTTTTCATGATCTGAGATTTCTCTGGCAAAGAAACTTAAAAGTACTGATTACTATTTCCTATTAAATTTGAGTTGACATTCATACATCAGATCTTGGGGATTCTGTTCATTTTCAACTGATATCAAAATGTTGTTTGATAGTGGCCAAAATAGTTATATTATTTAGAACCATCCCTTATTTGTGATTCTTCAGAGCTTCATGCTTATTCTTTTTTTCTTCAAATTTTCTTTATTCTTTCTTTTCTTTTCTTTTCTTTTTTTTTACAATTTTTTTTATTTTCTATATTCTTTGTTTGCATTCCGAAGGCTGTCCCCTTTCCCCATTCCCCCCTCACCATATGTCCTATATGTCCTCTTCCACCCCCCACCCCCCACCCCCCACCTATGGGAAAGAAAGTTAAAATCTTTGAGCTATCATCTGTCTCTGCCTCTTCTAAGGTCTTGGGCCTAAGTAGAAACAGGCTAGCTATCTGCTAATACATTTCCTTTTCATACTGGACAGCTATGGAGGTTACACTTCTCAGTTTCCCTTGGAGTTGGGTGGGGCCTTGAGGCTGAATGCTTTTAATGTAAAGTTGAGTCAAGCACTTGCTTCCAAACCCGCCCTGTAAAACCCTTCAGTCACTGAGGTGCAAACCATCTTTAAGACCTAGTGACTTTGCGGAAGAGCTATTTAATTTACTTCAACGATATGACGGTGTCATGCTGTTTAGTCTTTTGTGCCACATGACTGCATTAACATGTGAGCAGTCTTGGGCCAGGAGAGCCCTAGATGTTCTTTCTTACACATAGTAGTCTTTTGTGCTCATTGAGAGCTGGAGTTCTGAAGCTCTGTCCCCTGTGGTCATTCCCCCCATCTAACATCTATCCTTCATGGCCTCTTGATAACCACAATCAGGGAGAATTATCAGAATAGCATTACAATAGTCTACTCAAGTGCCAACAGGAAAAATGTAGATGCTAATGGTTCTCTTCAGGCTCAGAAGCCCCAGAGTACTGCTTTCAGCACATTATACTGGGCCACATGAGTTAGATATTTAACCCAGATTCAAGGTGAGAAGCAGACTGCCTCTTCAAAGTGATATTGTAAAAGAGTAAAACCATAGAGAAATTGGATTGTGTGTGTGTGTGTGTGTGTATGTGTGTGTGTGTGTGTGTGTGTGTGTGTGTGTGTGTGTGTAATATGGGGGATAGAACTCAGGGCCTATGCATTCTGAGTGCTATATTACAGATCCATGTCCACAGTCCCACAGGGCTATTTTCAATACTTTAATACTTCACACCTGACTATTCCTACATGAGACCCTTTCTCTTTTTTCCCTAATGACAGGTGGATCATGCTTCAAGAGGCTTTATAAGCCTTGAGAGGGATCACAGTGAGAGAATTTGTTCTCTATAGTTACTGTGCCATGCATTAAGTGCGTAGGAAAGGAATAAATGTGTTTTGGATTAAGCCACTGATATTTCGGAGATGTTTATTAAAGCTAATCTTACTCTAAGAACCGAAATTGAAGCTAAATCTCAGCTTGAACTTTCGTAAACTGCATAGCTAATACAAATTGATTGCAAACTTACAAAAGGACCATTCTGTAAGCATAATTCCTAGGGGAAAATGCTTTTCACCTAATGCCAAGGTCAGAAAGAGTCAACTTTCCTTTTCAATCCAGGCAGTATGAATCATGGAAAGGTTTATAGAAGGAAGGCAGAGACTATTTTTTTTTATTTCCAACTTTATTCAGTGTTGCTCAAGTGTACCCTGTTGCAAAGCCCATTTTACCTGCGTGAGGATTCACTTTGTCTGCTGATAGTCCAACTTATCTGTGAAAGCTAACAAATCCCACTATCGTTTGGACTTGGCAAACACCCTCAACCTGAAGTTGGCCTTGGCTTTCTTCTCTCATGTCTGGATTCTGCATTTAATCAGTGCCCGACCTGTGAGAACCTTATAAGCTGTCCACCACATGCGTACTTTTAAAAAAATACATTATTTATATTTTGGCTATCATTTTAAACTGTTTTTGACATGAGGGTCAGTCTGGTTTTGTGATTTCTGATACTTCTAGAGGAACTAGTTATTTATTCTGAAAAACATTTAGGTTAATGAGAAATGTTTCTCACGACAATCTACAGATTTACATACTTCATTCTATTTTGTGAATTTTCTGTGTATATTCCATGGTGTTTTATTTCCTTCCTGCTACCTAAACAAAACATTAAGATCAAATCCATTCCGAGGAAAGTCCCAATGGTATTCCCACTCACTTTGCTCTTTTGCAGGTGGGTGACCTCACAGTATCAGTAGTGAGGCAAAGATTGGCACCTTTCCTTTTATACATAAATCTTCTAAACAAGCCTATTCTTGCTCTCAGGACCTGTGTCTCACAGTAAAGTCTTTCAGTCCATTGGATTCCCTTATATTTCCTGGGGAATTTGCAGTGAATTTAAGGTTTAGTCTTCCATTTAACATTCTCAGCATTAAATGTGTATCTTAGTTTGGAATTTCACAGGACTTGCCAGAAACATGATTCCAGTATGTTGGACCAGCTATCATAATACTTTGTATTTACATCCTGCAAAGAACTTAAGTGTGAATCTGCAAGAACCAGAGATCAGATCCAGCAAGACTGTGTTCCATATGATAAAGCATAGTAAAACTAATGCTTTGTCCATTAAGGTTACTGTAACAAAATATCACCACCTGGGCGGCGTACCATCAACTTAAACTTTTACTTTATAACTCCAGAGGCTAAGAAGTCCCAGCAATATCATGTTCTTGCAAGGGCTGTTATCTAGGTTGCAAACACCAGATTCTTGCTGTGCCATTGGATAGTAGATAAAAGCAGATGGACTCCCTTGGACCTATTTTATAAGATGTCAAGTCCATCCTGAGTGGTACAACTTCATAGACGTATGTCACCTAAGCCCACACCTCCTAACACCGCTATATCAGGGTTTCAGGATTTCAATATATGAATCCTGAGTGACACAAACATTTAGAATATACCAGACTTAAAGGACAGAATTAAATGAACAGCACTTTCTATCATCATCATTGAAGTAATTGCAAAGATGCTGATGCACTGCTTATCATTTTTCATTAAATGTAATTCATTTGATCTTTGAAGAATTAAATGAGGTGGAACACTTCTTAAATACCCATCTGTATGCAGAGAAATTAATATGTAGGAAGATTGCTCAGGTGCCTAATGTCACACAAGTCATAAGTAAGATGGAAACCCAGGTCCTATGAAGACCATGTTCCTAAGTATGCTACATATTACCCCTCAAGTTTATTCCATAAATGTAGATAATTGTACAAAAATCATTAAATACACACAAGTAGAAAAGAAAAAATAACATCATAGGCAATTACTTCAATCATACCATGGCTTGTGTTTTCTATTAGATAAGGTTTTTCAGTTTCTTGTGTTGTAGGTCACTCTAATAAACTGGAAAAAAGACTACTAAGTAAATTATAACCAAAGAAAGAAAGAAAGGAGAGGAAGAAAAAATGGAGGAGATAGAGATGTATGGGAAAGGGAAAGGGAGAAGAAATAGAAGTAGGCTATAAATACATTTTTCTCCATGCAAAGCATATTTTCCTTAATTCTAATATTCTAGTTGGCATAGGGTGTTTATTTTAGGAACACATTATGAGATGTAAAATCAATTCTGTGAGAACATGTGGGTGTGTGTTTAGTTGTAACGGCTCATACATTTTTTTCCTTCTTTCATCTACACATGGAGTGTGTGGGCTTTGTTCCAGGTCCCCTCTGAGATCCCACACTCTAGAAGCCAGGGATTACTTTAACTTTGCATTTCAGGACCAGACACCACTGTGACTATAAACTCTCTCATGGCCTTTTAAAAGTCTCTTGCTTGCTGAGGCTTATTCCTTATTTAAAATGGGCTCAAAATAATATCCAGGTCATTTTTTCCTGCTAATAAAAGGAATATGAACTAAGTCATCAAGATAAAATGAAGGCATATTATGCAATTTTAAAAGGAAGCCATTTGCTCTTTTCACTTTAAGCACTGAACTAGAAAGAAGGGTGGAATACAAAAAAAAAAAAAACCATTGAAGGAAATTAAATTAGGGATCAAGGAAGGGCAAGCACATAACAGGCAGCTTAATCACAATAATTTATAAAAGCTCATTATAGGATGATTTTCAAATATCACAAATTGGATCACAACAGATCTGACCTGATATCTTAAGTAAGCAGCTTTGTTACCCATCAGTCTGGAATCTTGAGGGTTGCCGGGAGAGCATCTGCAAGATGTTATTAGCAGGGGAAAATAGAAATTATTTTGGGCCTTGGAGTATGTGGTTGTCACTGAGCATTCTGTGATTAGATATTTTAGAGAGAATTGGACAAATGGTGCAATTAGGAGGAGCCAAACCTTCTAATTTAAGAAAACCTTAAGATAGATTTTTCATTTTGTACATAGACTAATAATTAAAGCCTAATATGTATTCTTAATTTTGTTTTTGTGCTTTGGTTTCTGACTTTTTGCTGGTGGTAATTGTCCTTGGCCTAGATTAACTTTTTTCTTCTGTGAACAAACATGAACTATCTACAAGGAGCACTCTTTGTAGGGCTGTTAGTCACTCACATAGCATCTTTCTGAAGTTTTTATAATATGGGTTCAGTACATTGTTAATTGACAAATATCCTGTTTTTTAGTTCATTTTATGTTGCTATCACAGAATACTTAGTGCTAGGTATTCTACAAAGAAAATACATTTTCTTAGCACCGAGTTTGAAGGCTTAATTAGAGACTTGGCAAACGGCCTTTGGTGAAAGCCATTTGACTGGGTCTCATGATGGTGGACCAATGGAAAGGGAGATCATGTGTGTGGAAGAAACCAAGCTCATAGAGTGGCTGTGCTAACAACCGGCTGTCATGGTAACCAGCTTATTCCTTAAGACTAGCAGCAATCCTTTTATTAATTAATTAATTAATTAATTAATTAATTAACTAATTAATTAAATGTATGTGAGTACACTGCCACTGTCTTTGGACACACCAGAAGAGGGCATCGGATCCCATTACAGATGGTTGTGAGCCATCATGTGGTTGTTGGGAATTGCACTCATGACCTCTGGAAGAGCAGTTAGTGCTCTTAACTGCTGAGCCATCTCTATAGCCCCAGCAGTAATCCTTTCTGAGTCTGAAGTGCCCACTCTTCAAAAGTCTATTTCCTAATACCATGACACCAGGGTCTAAGCTTCTCTAATCACTCAAGCCATATACAAATCATAGCATATGCTATTTTATTTCATATTATTTCTTTATTGAGATAACATCTTCATCTATACCCCAGACTGACCTCAAGTCAGTGACAACCTTCCATCTCTGCTTTCCAAGTGCTATAAAAGCTGTGAACCCCCAGGGCCCATAATATTGCCATTTTAAAGATAGAGATGTATATAATTATATTACTATAAATAATTAGAATACAGTATTTCTATGGTCTCAGCATTAATATTCTTATTGGAAATGCTCGATCTCAGATCTTACCCACATATACTGGCTCAAACTCTGTGGTAACTGAAGCCTGAGAGAATGAGTTTTGAACAAGCCTATATATACAATGTAAGTTTAAGGTTTAGAAAATTAAAGGCCAGTCAGGAAACTGTTTCTATAAACTCCTAAGCCCTATATAATTTAGACACTATAGACAACAGCAGGCCCTTATTATGTGACCACAGAAGCAGATTGACCAGCAACAGGTATGTGACTGTGCTTCAGTAAAACTGCATCTATTAAACCACACTCTAGGTCACATTTGTCCCATGACACATTGTATACCCATCTCTGGGTATACATGCAATGCTTATTAAAAGTATGGAAATGGAAGAAAAGCTAATATTTATTAACTAATTACTGCATACAAAGCATTTTATACATTTATGCCAATAACTTTTGTTGTCTTATCCAGCTGTGCAGATTGCATCTTAGATCAACCCTTGGTGACATTTGGAGGATACTGTATGCAGCCCAGACAGCATATGTTGGACATAGTTTGCATCATTACTTTCATTTTAAAGAATAAAAACCACCCATCCTCAAAAGGGTGAAAGAATTTGGTCCATGTGCAACACATTAAACTGGGTTTATCTAACAATCATTAAGACAGTGACTGGCCCACCCACTCTACTGAAGAGAGGTGACACCAATATTTCTGGCTTACAAGTTCTATTCTACTTTCAAAATATAAAAAGGTGAAATCTTGCTACTGGGTATTGGGATGCAGAGAAAGAGAGAGAAGAAAGATAATGTATATGAATAACTCAAATGCTTTTGAAGAATTCTGAAAATTTGTAAGATTCTTCTGGATCAACATACAGATTTGTATTATGGCAGATTTATAATAAGCTGCCTATCATTTACTAATGTATATATTACAAACCAATAAATATATTATTTACTGGCCTAAAATAAGCATTTGTTGCCACTCATTTGTTCTTACCTTGGAGCACATGTGGGGTTGGCAGTGTGTAGTCAACAGATCTACAGATCTTTGCTACACTCCACTTTGCAATTAGAGTTGAAGCCTATATAGAATAATAGGATGCCTTCACCTCAAGAAAATGGCTTCCTTTGGGTTAGTTGGGCTGAGCTAGCTTCCTTCCTTCCTTCCTTCCTTCCTTCCTTCCTTCCTTCCTTCCTTCCTTCCTTCCTTTCTTCCCTCCTTCCTCCCTTCCTTTCTCTCTCTCTCTCTCTCTCTCTCTCTCTCTCTCTCTCTCTCTCTCTCTGTCTTGGTATTGGTAAGGTTTAAAAGAGAGAACAGCAAGGAATATGCAAGCCTTTTTGACATGCTCAATTATCAAAAAATGAATCTCATCCCATCACATTGTGTTGTCTGCTTTCCCATCTTCCAAGCTTTGTGTAGCCTTGGGATTTTCATTGATGAATAATTAATAGCAGGAGTGAAGAACTGTTGCTGGTCTTTGCTGTGTTGTAGGTTCTTCTTTTGCCCAGCCTTTATCTCCCCAGTTTCATCTCCATCACTAGATAGGGGAGAAGGAAAGATAGAGAGGAGAGAGAGACGGAGTCTCTTGAATCTAATTTCTTTCATTTTGTTTCTTCTTTGAGCCCAACTACTAACAAACCTCTACCTCTCCTAGTCACCAAGCCTAGGAAAGTTTTCTTGGAAGTTTGGAGCCACAAAGAAGAGAGATGAGTTATCCTAGGTCAGTATTTCTGAACTGAGTTAGCCACCATCTAGCCAAGTCCAACATAAACTATAAAACAAAGTGCTAGGCAGACTTCCTAACCTTATGGGTTATTTTTGCAGCACCAGGCTAACTAATCAAGATAACATAAACATATGATGGCTACCATTTGTTCTGTGTCCCCATCATATGCATAAACAACATTTAATCTTTAACTCCAATTTGAATCTCAAAAAGTTCTAGTGGCATGTGTCCTTTATCTTGTCTTGGACTACTATTGTTTCAAAGAGCATCTCCAAGGAAGGGTGAGAAGATGTCAAGATATAATTCTTATCTGCAAGAAAGTCATTGTCCTGTGGATGAGACAGCTCTGTAAATAGATAGCTGGCAATCCAATATGATATATGTTGACATAGATTTATGGAAGCACAAAGCTGTCAAAAAGAAGAAGATTTGATTTACCCTGCTGGCAGAAATTGAGGGTGGCATTCCTTGCTGTTTCCTGGGTGGTGGCAGGGAGCAGGGTGAAATTTCAATTAGAGTAAATCCTATAGACCAAAAGATCTAGGCTTCTATGCTCATGGATCTAGGGAAAGATAAAGCTGGAATAACAGAGAATTGGGAGCCTCTGTAAACTCGTGGGTTTTGGGCCTCCCACTTTCTTCTTAGCTTTGCTTCCAGTGGCAGCTGCAGTGCTCAGTTACTTATTCTCTACATTAACTCCAGTGCAGACGGTGGCAAACAGTTGAATATCTGATGAAAACAATCTCTTCTTTTGGATTCTTCTGCCTTTGTACCCAGAGTGACAAGTGTGAATTCCTGTCTTCTAACCAGATCTTGTTAATTCAATTCTCAGCCCTTACATTTATAGGATAATCTCGAAAATAATTTTTGCAGAAGGATTAAATGGGAGAAATGGAAGAATGATAAGAAAAAAAGGACACTGCTGTAGTTTTGCCTAGACCAAAGTCACAGGAAGCCTTGACTAAAAACAGTTATAAAGAGAAAACATTGGCTCAGACCCAAAGTGAAGGCAATATCTTTAATATTATTCAATACCTCTCTATACTCTGTATGTGCTACCTCTGAACAATTTCATTAACAAGGACCCTCCATTCTCTGTGCAGGAATGTTTTGGATCTGACAAGTTTCACCACATCTGCTGGAGCAATTCTGTTTTGAGCCAATACCATTCCTAGCCTTGATGAGGAGAACAGCTAAAACGTTTTTATCCCCAGTCTTATTCCCCATATAAGGCCATTATGAAAATAGCAGCCAGCGCCAATTTTGTAAACAAATTAAAAAAAATAAAAAGGAATTCAGAGCTTCAGAGTTCTTCATTTAAAACTATTACATTTCCTGGTAAAGTTGAGTGCTCTCTCTGTGTAGACTCCACCCACTTTTCTGGTGTCTTCCTCTGCTTGTCTCCCTCAGCCATTGTTCTGTGTCCATACTGGTTTTCCTGTTCTCTGAACTCTGTCAGCCTTGTTTTCCTTTGAGCTTTGTACTGTCTGCAACTCTTTTTGCTGAATACCCCGGGGCTGGCTCCTGTCCATCTGGTCTCAGTCCAGATGTTTTCTGCTCACAGCAACATTTTTTTCCTTTCCTTCCTTGTCCCACATTTCTTCATGTTCCATCACACCATGAGCACATTTCCATTAAGACAAATATCTAAATAGATCTCATTTACTGTCCTGTCTTTTCCTCCCTGCCTTCATTTGTCTCTTATTGGAGCTCTCTCTCCCTGATCCCTGTGCATTACGATAGTGGCTTTTCTACTCATCATATAATCTGAACAAAAAACACCAGCAAGGCAGGGCCCAGGAAACACAGAACAGTTTTAGAAAGGAGACATTTCTAAGGCTGTGGTGTCTATTTGAGTGTCCAAAATGGGGGAAAGAAGAACAGAGGTCAATTTCTAATGTTCTTAAAGAATTAACTTATTTTTATTTGTAGTGAATGAATGTTTTGCCTTTTTGTATGTCTGTGCACTCCTAGGCCTGGTGTCCATGGGAACAAGAAGTGGACATGAGAACTGTAGTTATTTGAACAGTTATAATGAATCTGAATAAAACTGAATCCAGGTCCTCTATAAGAACAGAAAGAGGTCTATACAACAAAAGCTCTTAACCACTGAGCCCTCTCTCCAGTCCCTTCCTAGTGTCCTTACAAAGATGAGGCAACACAGATGCTCAATGGATGACGGCTTAATCAGCCACATCAGACATATCACCAAAAGAAGCATTGGACAGAAAATAATGACATCGAGTTTGCTTAGAATTCAGGAAAGAAGGAAGAACTGGAGACAAGGTTTAACATTATCATTATTGTAGATAATCCAATACTGCAAAAATCTTTGTAATCTGGAAATCTATATGGCATATGGATTAATAACTATCAATGAGAAAGACATGAGGATAATTAGATGAAATATTATATTATACACTTGTAATTTTAAAGGACAATGGTAAGTATGTAGACGAGATAGTAAAGGAAGAAAAAAGACAGGGTTTTTTAATTTTAGAAGTGTTTAAAACCACTCAAAATTATTTTAGAATCATGATATTTTGAAGGCTAGTTGTAGAATATATTTATGACAGATTCTGACATTTGGTATTATAATTTATTTATAGTTTGTTTATTTGGTTTTCTGTCCATTTACTGGTTCTTCTGATTCCCTATAGCTGTGAGGGGAATTAGAATGAGAAAGTTTCATCAATCCACTCTTCTCTGCACTTTCCTACCAGACAAATCTCACTGCTTTTTTTTTTCTAAATTGATACAAAGTCCAAGTGAACCCCACCCTTTTATTTGCATGTTCATATGGCATAATAAAACCATACTTCTCTGTGTTCAACCTTGAGTCTTGGGGGAAAGAAAGCTTTTTAAGGTCAATGCTGGCAAAGAACACTGCATTTGTAAAACAATCATGCTGTCACACTAATCTCATTTATCATCTTGATATACTTCCAAAGAAGGAAGAAGAAGGAACCACAATGAAGGAATTTCTGCCATCATATTGGCCTGTGGACATGTCCTGCGTATCCTTCTTGACTGTTCATTTGACTAGAGGTGGTGTCCAGGACCACCTCTAGTCAGTTGAGCCTGACTGATGAGCAAGTCTGAGGAAGCATACCAGTGAGCACCATTCTTTTTCCATGGTCTCTGTCTTGAGTTCCTGCTCTTGCTTTCCTACATGATGGACTGTGAAGTGTAAGAGAGTTGATATCCTTGTAAAGCTTCCTCCCAAAGAAGTACAAGGATATATTATTATTATTCAGAAAATTAAGAAGGAAGAGAAGGAATATTATTCTAGCTAAAGAAACAGTCTAAGCTTGATATTCAGCCTATTGGTTTAAATAAATGCTGTTGAAGCCATAGGAATTCAACAAAATGTAGCATAACTTATACATGATGGTCTGGGGTAAGTGACAAGGTTCTCTTGTCAGTCTCTTCCAATATGTGTCCTAAAGGTTAAGCTCCTTTCTTGGGGTAACTACACAAATTGAGCTATGTGCTTCTAACAAGAGACATATAGAAAATCATTCTACCTATCGAGATGGGTGGTCAGACTGAGAAACATTTTTCATCACTTTTGAGCACATTCTACTGGCCAGAGTCAGTCACATGGTCCTATCAAAGTACAAGGCTCTCAGAAAAGAAGCCATGTTGTAGCACTGCATTGACAAGAAAATTAAGCATTTGAGCAAATACATGGTATTAACCATACTTAATATTCTATGTATTAGTTTGGAGGTGATAAACCTTATGTTTTAGTCTTCATATGTAAAATAGTTCATAATCATTATGAACATATAGACTGTTATGGAGAAAAAAAAATCGATCAATATGGGCAAAGTGCCTAGAAAAGTTTCCGGTTACACACAATGGAAGCAAATCATTCTGACTTTATGTGTGAAGAAATTTACCAAAAGGATGATCTGATGGTCAATAGAGTTTCAATGTAGAAAGAGACCACTAGAGTCATCAGCAGGATTTCTCAAAGATGCCCACATACTAAATCATGTTACTCAACTCATGAGTATTTTATACTACATAACAAAATTGAGTTGGCATATTCAGTTAAAGTTATGGTCCTTGAAATGGGGAGGTTGGCTTGGATTATTTTATTGTACTCAGTCTAAGGATACATCTTTTCAAACCATAACTTTTTTATCAGAAAGCTGAGAAGATGATGTAGATGGAGAAGTCAAGGGAACTGAACCTTGAGATTTAGTCTTCCTGGTATTGGAAGCAAGGACCTTAGAACCATAATAACCACATTCTGAAAGTATTCATAGATGATTCAGTTTTTGTACCAAATTCTGCAGATAGTAGCCCAATTACATGGACCCTTGTACTAGCTCAAGAAGATGCAGACAAACCTACAGAACTGTTTGCTGCAGGAGTGATAGGAGACAATTCATATCAAACAATTGTATCCTTTAAGTGTATCGTTGGTGAAATTTATTACAATGGCTTCAGGAATTGCTTCTGCACTAGGAAGTAGCAGATAGTAGTTTGGTCAGATTCTCTTAGACCGGCTTCTCTAGAAGTTGGCCTTCTGGCAAGAGTACCCGGATTTGGGAGTTTGTCAAGTTAAGGGAGTTTCCTGGAGGAAACAGGAAGTGGGGAAGACAGAGAAGGTGAGGCCAAGCTTTCAAGATTCATTTGGTTCTTGGGGGTTGGGGATTATGGACATGAGCGATGCTTCATTTGAATGTAGGAAAGCAGGATTTTCATGATGCTACACAGGTCGGGTCAGTGATTGGCTATGAGCCACCCCAGTGTGATACAAACAGGAAACACTGAGAAGATACTGGTGACCTCAGGCAGCTCTATGGTAAGAATAGAGACAGAAGCCATTGGAAGCCAAGCAAGCAGTATCAGGAAGATGGGCACAGAGAACTAAAGTGACTTTGAAGCCTGGGACCACCAACATCATGGGCTACAAAGATGCTGCAGGTGGAGTGCCAGGCAGTGGATAGGTAGAGTTGTAGACAGAAAGCAAAGGCCTGTGTCAGTTCCCAAGAACTTTGCTTTGGGAGAATGGTGTCACCACGAAATAGAAATTTCTTTCGGAAGCACATTAGGTTGAGCAAATCCAGAAAGAGTAGATGATTGGGCCCATTTTGGATACATACATATATAGTTTTTCCCCATAAACTCACTATTTAAAATGCCAGATCCCAACTGAGTTTCCAAGTGAATCAAAACTCCAAGCATGAGGGAGTCACATGAACTCGAGGTTCTTGAGTTAGTAAGTCTCCATTTTCTAACTTAGTGCTTTGATTTTTTTCCAAAAATTGTCTAATTTTCACATGAGCATGGTCAAAATGAAGAATTATTAAATGGTTTCAATGATTCAGATGAAACATAAGTAAATTACAATGTTTTATTGCTACAAACAATTAGAATTGAAGTAGATATTGATCACATTAGTATATTGCTCAAGTTAAACAAGAATGAACAAACATTTTCCTCTGGCATCCAGGGATAATCTAAATGAAAAAAAAACCAGCTGTCTGTTAAAATATACACAGGAGAAATTTGTAGCAATAAGCTAGATTGTGATGAAAAGGGGAAAGAAACAGGCAGACTTGAAGAAAACAACAAATATTTCCTAATCTAACACAATTACTTGCGCCTTGACTCGCAAGTTATGTTCTAACTCCAATTCAATTTCCCATATTTCCTGTGTCAGAATTGATTCTAGATCATCTAGGAGATGGAGAGAATTAATTGACTTGGTTCCCTGGGCTGTCATCACAAGTTTGTTCTCTAGGAAAACGTGGTGCTAATTTCAATCTTCTCAGAAACATTGGGACATTTGATCACAGACAAGTCATTGCTGTTGCTTTATTAAAAATGTATTGATCAATAATTCACATATGCCAAATCTTGTTCAGATGATGCAATCTTCGTGCTAAAATTTTAAAACATTTAGGTGCTAGAATCTTCTTTGTGGAGCTGTACTATTCTTCAAAGTGTGGTTCTTGGACTTTACGTACCATCAGAACTGGGATGCTGGCTTAAAAGTGAAGATCTCTGGTTTCATCCCAAAGCTGAGGATTCAGGATCTTTCTGATTCTGATGCAAGCTCTGATTTGAAAAGTATGAAGGAAAATGAGACAGCATCTATGGCACTACATACCAAAGCAATTAGGGCCACAGGTATTGGAGCCAGGCTCCTTGCTTCCTCCATATGCAAGCTTTCCAATCTTGCAACATTTCTGAACCTCTGTGTCTGTTTCCTCATCTCTACAAAGGCAATTAGTAATGTAGAATTCAAATGATCATGGAGCCACATCTGGTATTTTGTAGGTATTCAAAAAGAACCTGCCACCATTATTTAAGTACTTACTTTGATACATACTGACATTTTTTTTTTTATGATGAGTGGAGATACTGACCACAAGGTAGTAAAGTCGTAGAGTTTGAATATCAACTCCAGTCCATTTTGGCTCTAAAGTTCAAGGCAAAACTAGCTAAACAAAAAGATGTACAGCATATACATCTCTGCAGTAGAAATGGACTGATGGCCATCTCCTGGAGCTAATGTCATAACAAACAGAGTTTAGGTAGTACACAGGCCATGGCACCTGCAAATCTGTATGTTTGTAGTACAAGATACTTACTTTATTTAATATTTATGAATTCTTAGGTGAAGATCATTATAGCAAAAGATAGCTTAACAATAAGAAAAGTCTAGCTCATACACACACAGAGAGAGATACACACACAGACACACACACACAGACACACACACACACACACATAATCATGTATTTTCATGGTTGATGGGAATTACCCAGAGAATGTGTATGTAACACTAGGTAATTATGTAAAATTTCTCCATTGCTGCTTCCATTGTTTTATCTTACTTCAGGTCACATTTTTGCTCTTATTTATAATAGCCAGAATCTGGAAAGAACCCAGATATCCCTCAATGGAAGAATGGATACAAAAAAATGTGGTATATATACACAATGGAGTACTATTCAGCCATTAGAAACAATGAATTCATGAAATTCTTAGAGAAATGGATGGAGCTGGAGAGCATCATACTAAGTGAGATAACCCAGTCTCAAAAGAATACCCATGGCATGCACTCACTGATAAGTGGATATTAGCCTAGAATCTTGGGACACCAAAGACACAGTCCACATACCAAATGATGTCTGACAAGAAGGAAGGAGTGGACCCTGGTTCTGGAAAGGCTCAAAGCATTAGTGTAGGGGAATACCAGAACAAGAAAGTGGGAAGGGGTAGATGGGGGAACACAGGGAGAGAAAAGGGCACGTGGGAACCTTTGGGGGGCAGGGAACCAGAAAAAGGGAAATGAAATGTAATTATAGTATATATCCAATAAAAAATAATAAAAAATGTTTTTGCTCTATTTCCTAGGCTGGCCTCAAACTTGTGGCTGTAATCCTACCTCTCATATCTCTTCTGGGATTGATTATAGTTGTCTACACTTGCTTTTTATTTTTATTACTTTTTAAATTTAGTTTTTGGGAATTTCATATATGAGTACTTATTTATATCATTTTTCCTCCTCCTCACTCCTGTTCTCTCTGTTCCTGCCCCATTTCTCTGGTTCATGGATTCTTTTTCTTTAGTTATGATTGTTACATGTGTATATGTAAGTTTATAATACAATTGCTGAGTCTATCTAGTGTAGCTCATAGGTGCGTAGGGCTGACCACTTGGGATTGGCTCACCTACCAGTAGGCTTGTCCCTGGAGAACACTGATCTTCTTTTCCCTCCCTGTAGCCATCAATTGCCTCTAGTTCTTCTTTTAGATTGAAGTTCCCAAAGAATTCTCCCATTGATCTTGGCATAGCATTAGTAGAAAGGCCCAAGATATCAAAAACAATGAAAAAAAATCACATGAACAAAGAGGTATAATAAAATAACTTAATTAAATGCAATTCGTGTTTTTAAATTCTTTGCTTGAGGTAACAAACAATTCAAGCTTCAGGACTAAAGCTGGAAGTGGGAACAGTGAATGTTCAGTGTTCGCAAGACTTGAGGTTTGAGTATCCCTAGCACTACCAAGAGGACGGGGAAGAAGACAAAAAAAAAAAAAAAAAAAAAAAAAAAAAAAAAGATGTGTGTGTAGTGGCTCAGGCCTGTAATCCTAACACTTGGGAGTGAGGCAGGAGAGTTCCCATGAGTTCCAACTGAGCTTGATAACAGTAAATTTCTGGACAGTCTAGACTATATAGAGTTTCTGTCCCAAAATGAAAAAAAGAAAAAACACCAGCAAATTTGACTACAATATTCTTTTACTCAGAAGGAGAAGACAGGGAATATCTAGGAGTGGGCCACTTGCTATGTAGAGTTCTAGTCTAAGAAATTGCAAAGATTTTTTTTCTTAGGCAAAAGTAGGTAGATCAACTTTACCTTCCATCCTGGGAGCCTCACTTGCTACAGTGGTCTTTGTTCTTTCACAGGTTAAATAGGCATTGTTGAGAGGCTGCCATGTTGTGATTTGCCGCTTCAAGACACTTGAAAGAATTATGGTTCATGGTTGTGGATCTTAAAACTGGAAAGGGTGAAGGACATTTACAAGAGTGCAACCCTAGTGGATGTTTATAAGAGTGTACTCCTAGCAAATTTACAAGAGTGCGCCCCTAGTGTATATTTACAAGAGTGCGCTCCTAGTGGATGTTTACAAAACTGCACCCCTAGTGTATGTTTACAAGAGTGCACCCCTAGTGGATGTTTACAAGAGTGCACCCCTAGTGGATGTTTACAAGAGTGCACCCCTAGTGGACATTTATTATAAGAGTGCGCCCCTAGCTGCCACATGGACTCCTTGGATGCTTTTAACAGCCAACCAACCTAAACACTGCTGCATATTCATGTTGACTTTATGTTTTGCTCTTTCTTTTTTTATACAAATTAAATCTTCCACCCAATTTCCCTCTCCACATTTCCTTATATCTTACTTAATATGTCCTTTTCCTATTTAAAATAAAAAAAAAAAATTAAACCACTATGTGAAATTGTTCTGCCCACATGTGCATAGGTGTAAGTTTGGAATATTGGTAACCAGGGAGCTACATCTGGAGGCAAGAAGGACTCTCCCTCTATCTGCATTTATGAGCTTACCTATAGCAATTTGGTAGGATGTGGAGTCTCAAGAGCTACGTGTTGCCTACGATGGAGTTTTGTCCTTTTGGATTCACAGCCATGTCACATCCAGAAAATAACATTCCATAGCACTCTTTTCTTATTTTCCTTCTCTCTCCTCTTCCGTGGTGTTTCCTGATCCTCAGCAGGGGGCATGACAAAGATGCTCCATTTAGTGATGGTCACTCATAGTCACTTGTTTTAAACATTTTGGCTAGATATAAGTCTCTACACTGACTGCTGCCTATTACACAAAGAAATTAAGCAGACCAAGGCTGTGGCAGTCTAGGTCTCCCCAGGGACCACGGTCTCCATAGCTATGGACTTTAGATCAGGTTTACAGTTCCATGTGTAAAATGAAATTTCCTCCTGTGGAGTAAGACTAAAATCCAACCAGAAAACCGTAGGTTATGCCATAACAGTGTATCACATACCAGTCCAACTATTATTGTATCAGTGGGAACATACTGCACACCTTGTCTGCTAGATGCCATTTTCTAAAATGCAGGTTTCACAGTGTATTTCCTAGTTAGCTTAGAATTTCCTATCTAGGTCATGCAGGCAGATTTCTTTAAATCTTTGCCAAATGAATATTGAACAGAGTCTTAAATGCAGGACTAGAGGACATTGTTTGAAATACCACAGAATGGTCATCAACTTTTAGTCACTTGAAAGGTGGAAGAAAAAGAACCAAATTTGCCAATTGTTTATCTTTGCGCCTGAAGTGCTCTTGTATTTAAAAAATTCTAATGATAATGATCAGGTGCCCACAAGAGGATGATCTTAGCCTTTTTCGTGTGCACCTTCATCTTGAAACAAATGCATAGGTTTTCAGTTGTTAAAATCTAGTCTTGAGGTCCAGAAATCCTACAGTATCAGAAGATAAGAATTACTCTTGAGACCTGATCCCAAGAAAAACTCAGGGTGGTAAACAAGAAAGAAGCAGCTGGTGTCCATGCCATAGACGATATGTGGATGCCCAATTCTATGAATTAGACCACAGCTATTAAGTTCTAGGAAAAAAAGATATGAGAAGCTGAAGAATGAAAGCAGTTCATACTATTATGTAGTTTATCATTTATCATGGGTTTTTCTAGGGGCTTTTATCAGAAACCCTTTGCTCATGCTTTGTGCCCTTGGTATGCTTGCTATAACCCTGCTCCATATTTGTTGTTCCTGAGATGCAGGTTGACAGAAAAGGCTCAATTTCTGTATGTGTGAATTATCTCTTTGCTTCATTAACGATGTAACTTAAAACTAACACGTCATTTCAGCCTTACTTAGGTATAGATACATTTTTTCCCCAAGACTGCATTCCAGCTTATGGCTGTGCTGGTCAGCCCAATTACCCTTTGAGGCTTAGTTGGCAGCCTGAAAGTTTTTTTTTTTTTATGGACAATCGATATTTCTATAAATAGTACAGTCATGCATACAAGTTAAAGGGAAAACACAGATTTCTTTAAGTACATTGCTGACTCAGTATAATGACCATTTCTAACATGCTTACTAGACATAGGATAGGGCATGAAAAGACTCATAATATACTTGCATATTTCTGTAAGTTTGTCTCTTGCCATCTTTGGGCAATTTTGGGATACCCCTTTTATAACTATTAGCTCAATCAATATTTTCTATTATCAGTATGTCCTATTATATAGTATAAATACTTCTGATCCTCAAAAGTAGCAGGCATACTCATTGTGGTTGAAGAGGCAAATAGCCCAGTGGATCTGAAAAGAAATACTTGTATTTTAAAATCATGGTTCAAGTCATGGTATTTTGGATACTAATCCAACTTCCCAAACTCAGGTGTATATGAAATCCACCTCCTTTTATTTTCTACAATTCTCTCTAACATCTTTGATGAGACACTGTGCTACAATAACGGACACATTTGATTTCAGCTATCCCATATGTTTGCCATCACTACATGTTAGTCTCTGAAACTTTCACTGTTTCTTGGCTTGTATAGTATAGGGCTGAGAGTACATTGTTTTTCACATCACTACCTGAGATTCAGGCTTCCCCCTCGATCTTGGATTTTGATACCTAGTATTGATACATAAGATTCTACCAACAGAACTCTTTATGTCCCATCTTAACACAATGGATACATGTACTCCTCTGTCACATCTGTAACAGACAATCTGGAGAGACCCTTGAATTCTTTACTGTTGCAATGTCTAGACCAGGGGCAACTATTTAGGCATAATCAGCTTTATTGCTATTTTTCGAGTTTTCTTAAAGACATGCAATTTTACCAGTTGAGGTTTGAACCTTTTGTCACTTCATGCCTTTGAACATGTTCTGAATTTCCAATGATTCTGTCTCAAGCATTTGAACCCCACATCTTACTGTTTTATTCTTTTAAGAAAGCATTGCATTCTCCCGTGTCCCTCTAAGTCCCTTGCTTTGTTTAAGGGACACACGAACTGATGGTGAACTCTGTTTTTGCTCACCTTACTTGCCCCTGACTTAGTATATTTCTTGCAACACAGGCTCCTTTTCCTCTTCAGCGCCCAACCCTTTCAAACTGAAGCCTGGAAAACAGTTGCTGTTTCTGTCCTTTTATCTTGTCTTATGTTCCTTGTTTCAAGGAACATAAATTAAACACTGTCAGAATGGGGGCAAATGGAAGAAACAGAACACAGGAGAGTGTAGCAGAAGTGAAAATGATTGCTGGTATGCTGGTAAATGTTTAACATCCTGCTGTCAAAGAGTAAAACAAAGCTTGCTGTGTAGAGGTGCTGGTTTCTACAGTGTAAATAACTTGCACCAGCCACTGAGTCTGGTTTGGAGTTGTCAGAATGGCATCATTGTACTCTGGGTTCAACATGGATGGCAGCCGTGAGCCACCATGCATCCTTCTCCCACACAGTTCCCAACGTCACGAGGAATGCCAACAGCATACAGACAACAGCTAGAGCAGTGCAATTACAAAATGATCAGCTGTGACCACTTCCTTTGTAGTCTCTGCAATGCTGGCATTAAGTGCTGCATAAATACTAAGCACATCTCCTTCAACAGTAAGCACCACCTGCAGTCCAGTTCCTATTATGTCATTTTTAAGAATCATTGAATTTTTTTTTCACAAAACATCTGAGCATTTAACAATGTGCTCTGGGAACACCAGTTATTAATACTTTGAACACAGTTGTTGTTTGCTAATATTTTCAACTCTTTTCTTGACACAATGGAAAGTGGACTTTTGTTGCCTAGTGTAGAAAGGTCACTTAACATTATTAATCTTTCTTACATCTAAGTCATTCCTCACATTATCTCAGGTTCGCCTACGTAACAGCTTGCTTCTTCCTGTACAAAGATCGTTTGGGCTTATTTATATTTCTTATGCTTCCATAAAATATATTTTAATCATATTCTTTACTGTCCTCCAGCTCCTCCAAAATACTCTCCCTTCCTTGACGCCATCCTTTTCTCTTACAAAACAAAACTAAAGGCACATACTCACATGCATTCCCACGTGTGTATTTGCATTTGCATGTGAATGCATACATACCCACACATATGCACACACAGAGACAACAAAACATGGAGTCTATTGTTCTGTCTTAGATCATGTATGCTCAACTATTTCTAGCCTACCTTGGGAGTGCTGAGTTACCTATATCCCCTGGTGTAACTCTAGGCTGATGCGGGAAAAAACAGTAATAGATCTTGATTCTGCTGAGTCCCAGGTCCAGTTTCACACAGCTCTGGAGAAATCTATAATGGAGAGTTGGGTGGAGCCCATGTCTCCATTCTTATTACATTCTCTATTGCCTTTACCCCAGTTGTCTGCGAGTCGTTCCTTGGTGACTACTTGTATTCAATGCCCATCCCAGGCTCTGCTTTTAAGAGCGTCTTGAGTAAGACCCTGCACATCTGTATATTTGCTCCTTAACCTAGTCCACATTAAAAAATCAGTCTATAGCTGAGAAAAATCATCTAAAACATGGTCAATTTTAAAAGAATATGTTAAGTATCTAATATAAATAGCTAAACATTATATGGGGAATGAAAAATGGAAGAATTCTGGGTGAAAGAGAAAATACAAATGGGAATTCTCTTGACTTCCCAGGAAAGAAAAGCATAAAATGCTTGTTTCAAAAGACATTAGCAACATGATATATTAATACTATATAATATTGATTATCTACTTTTATGATTATATAGCGGATCAGAAGCTGCCTCTTCCCAGCATCACAAGAGAATTGGCAAATTAAATAACCTATGTTCAGAGTATGTTTCTTACTAAATGAATGTCACTCTTTCATCATTATAAGGCTAAGATACAGTCTTAACCATTATAGAAGACTTCCTGTGTAGTATATGTGCATACACATCTAGCAAACATATTTATGTTATGTATATATAGATCTATTTAGATATAACATATAGTCTGTCTGTCTGTCTGTTTCCCCCTCACCCAGTGTGTGTGTGTGTGTGTGTATGTGTGTGTGTGTGTGTGTGTGTGTGTGTGTGTGTGTGTACTTTGTACATATAAAGTTTATCCCTACTACTTGGAGATCCATTTTTGAGTTTACCTTCTCACTCAGTGAAATTAACCTGTAACATCAAATTAGCATTCAAAATACGTTCACATACATTTGTGGGTGTGCACAGAGCAGCAAAATATTTAGCTCAGACACATATTCAATGGGCCCAAGAGGGTCTGTTTGCCTTCCTGATTGAGCTTTCCTATTGCAAACTTGCCATTTCATGGTCTTCTGAGTGTTCATGTATTTGTTTGCATTTTCATTCTTTAAGATGAATTCCAAAGGTGATGTTGAAAGGCTTTGTAGTGCAAGAAGACTCTAATATACCTTTTGGAGAACGTATGTGTGTGCAATAAGCTTTAAGTCTGTGACTTACAATGTTGTAGCCACAACAGCTGGGTCAGTGAATAAAAAAATATGTGGTAAACATGAAAAAACATAGAAAACAGGGATTTTTTCTTTATTAGCTGATGAAAATGTCTTGACCTAAGAACTTAATGCTATACATATTTTCCCTTGGTGCACTGGGTTTATATTCACTAATTTGGTTTTCATCAAAACTTTATAGGCTATAGCTTCTGTAAGAAACAGAAATCATATGAAAATTAAGAAGGAAATGCAAAAAAAGAGAAACAGAACTGTTACACAAACATTAATTACTGCTTCAAGAAATCTCAGTGCAGCAGCAGCAGTTTTGTATAATGCTTCAGATGCTCCTGAAGGTCATGCAAGAGTTCTGCAGCAGCCTTGTTCCAGTAAGGAGGAAGCTCCCATAAATCTGGCTATTCTGCTTGACATACATTTTATCAAACAAAGATCTGGCTTCAGAGACTCCAGTATGTTTTTTCTAACACTGTACCCATGGGTGCCTAATATCTACAGCTACAGCTAAAGAAAGCAATAGACAAATAGATGTTTGTTATAGGTATTTGACACATTCATTCCTGTAGCTTTAGATATCATGCATTGTTGTTAAGAGCTTTCAAGCATTGGATCGCCATGTCATTTAATGAATAAATAATCCTGCCTGCGTGTTATTTTGTTGAATGAATTGAACAATATCTTGTCATCTTGATTTTATGAATCAATAAATACTAAATTATACCACTACTGTGTACAAGCTACTCAATTGATTTTTCTTTAAAAAGAGGTCCTTATGCACAAAGAGTTATTGGCATTATTAAGTAGTTAATGAACTATAGCCATTAAATGAGTCACAGTCAATATTATGCTTCTCAAGTTTCTCATCGACAAGTAGTATGCTTCTTAAGTTAGCACATTAAATTTTATAGAGAAAAAGGTAAAAGAATTTTTTGACATATGGTTTAGTGTTAATCTTAGTAAAAGTTCCAAAATTACTTCAAAAAAAGCTTACATTATAAAATGACTTTAAATATTAAGAGCACTGTTGTGGTATAACAGAAGTCTAAGGCATAAAATGCTGATTTGAGCACAGTTTCATATAATGAGCACTGTCCTCACATAACCCCCAGAAGACAGACTTTGCATTGATCACACAGTTAAGAAAAAGAATGCCTGCAAAGTCCTGTGGAAGATATGATGAGCCTGTACCTAAGGCTTCAACATCAAAGAGTTACTTTAAACTGTCCTGTGTCACAGAGCTAGTGACTCCAGTTCCCTTTCATGTCACTAAATAGAATTGCCCTATAGTTGTGGGTGAGGTGTGAGGAAAGGAGAGCTTGAATGACTCCTTCAAGGAGTCTCAGCAAGGGCTGGAGAGTTGGCTCATCGGTTGAGGGTACCTGATGCTCTTTTAGAGGTCCTGGGCTCATTTCTCAGCACCCACATAGTGGCTCGCACCATCTGTAGCTTAGTGCCAGAGGATCCAATACCCTACTCTGATCTCAGCAGACATCAGACATGTATGTGCTATACACAAATATATGCATTCATACATATAAAGAAGAAGCCTCAACACCCAATTATTCTCTGGAAAGACCTGTAGCTTTTCATGCCCGATAAGAGGCTTCAGCCTCCTTTGAAAACAGAAGAGTCTTCATTAGACTCTTAAGTTTTAGTGTTGCAGTGAATATTGTGGTCGCATAAACAAAGGGAAATATTCTTAAGTAATCAAAATCAACCACGAAATCTGATGGATTAAAATCACAATGCTTCAAGATTGAGGCCTAAAATTTTCCTGTAACATTTTCTAAAAACACCCATTTCTACTTAAAATTCATACACATAAATTTCCCACCTTTTTCACTTTCATCTATAGTTAAAAGGATAATTATTCACCATCTTCTTTCCCCGAGCTGGTGGGTACAGCCAGGAGCACAGGTAACACAGGAACAGCAGAGCAGCAGAGCAGCTGGGTCCATCCAGGCTACACCTGCACCCAAGAGCTGGGCAATGCCACAGTACTCTGTGCCAGGGGAGAGCCAGTCACATAGGGGTGCTGAGACAGATTTGCAGGCCCACAGGAGGGACAAGCGCCAGCCAGAGATAGTAGGACCAACTAACACCAGAGATAACCAAAGGGCAATTGTAGGAACATGGCCAACAGAAATCAAGGCAACATGGAACCATCCAAACCCAATTCTCCCACAACAGCAAGTCCTGGATACCCCAATACACTGGAAAAGCAAGATCTGGATTTAAAATCACAACTCATGATATTGATAGAGGGCTTCAGGAAGAACATAAAGAATTCCTTTAAAGAAATACCGGAGATCACAGGTAAACAGGTAGAAGCCCTTAAAGAACTACAGAAAAGCACAACAAAACAGGTAAAGGAATTGAGCAAAACCATCTAGGATCTAAAAATGGAGGTAGACACAATAAAGAGATCACAAAGGAAAACAACTCTGGACACAGAAAACCTAGGAAAGAAGTCGGGAGTCGTGAATATAAGTAGTAACAACAGAATACAAAAGATAGAAGAGAAAATCTCAGATGCAGAAGATACCATAGAAAGCATGAAAACAACAGTCAAAGAAAATGAAAAATGCAAAAAGCACCTAACCCAAAACATCCAGGAAATCCAAGACAAAATGAGAAGACCAATCCTAAGGATTATAGATATTGAAGAGAGTGAAGATTTCCAACTTAAAGAGCCAGTAAATGTCTTCAAAAAAATTATAAAAGAAAACTTTCCTAACCTAAATAAAGAGATTCCAATGAACATTCAAGAAGCCTACAGAACTTCAAATAGTTTGGAGCAGAAAAGAGATTCCTCCCACAGCATAATAATTAAAACACCAAATGCACTAACAAAGAAAGAATATTAAAAGCAGTAAGGGAAAAGGTAGAATAACATGTAAAGCCAGACCTATCAGAATTACATCAGACTTCTTGCCAGAGACTATGAAAGCCAGAAGATCCTTGGCAGTTGTCATACAAACCCTAAGGGAACACAAATGCCAACCCAGGCTACTATACCCAGCAAAACTCTCAATTACTATAGATGGAGAAACCAAGGTATTCCATGACAAAAACAGATTTACATAATATCTTTCCACAAATCCAGCTCTTCAAAGGATAATAAATGGAAACACCAACAAAAGGAGGGAAACTACACACTAGAGAAAGCAAGAAATTAATCTTCTTTTAACAAACCAAAAAGAAGAGAGACACACAAACATAACGCCACATCTAATTACAAAAATAACAGGAAGCAATACTCACTTCTCCCAAGAAGGTTATGGTCCCAGGAAACAAGTTGCTATAGCCATTCTAATATCTAATATCTAAAATCAACTTCCAACCTAAAGTAATCAAAAAAGGTAAGGAACGACACTTCATACTCATCAAAGGAAAAAAATCTACCAAGATGAACTCTCAATTCTGAACATCTATGCTCCAAATACATGGGCACCCACATTAATAAAAGAAAATACTAAAGCTCAAAGCACACACTATACCCCAAATAATAATAGTGGGAAACTTCAACACCCCACTCTCATCAATGTACAGATCAGGGAAACACAAACTAAATAGAGGAACAGTGAAACTATCAGAAGTTATGAACATATGATATATTTTTATTTAAAAGGGAAGTAAAAATTTATGATAAAATTAAAGATTTACATGGAATTATTTCAGATGAAATAGAAGAGACACAGAAAAACACATTAAAATTGACAATTTTCATGGAAAATTAGAGTAAAGTGGTACACATAAAAACATTGCTAAATTAATTGAAATATGAAATAGAAACATTTTATAATAGAATTGAATATTTATGTGGAAAATATTTCTGATAAAATTGTAGAAAAATGTAGAAAAGCATGTTAGAATTAAAGATTATCATGTAAAATTTTATATAGATATTGTTATGGTTTGTATATACTTTTTCCCAGGAAGTGGCACTATTAGGAGGTGTGGCCTTGTTGGAGTAGGTGTGTCACTGTGGGTGTGGGCTTAAGACCTTCACCCTAGTTGCCTGGAAGTCAGTCTTCTACTAGCAGCCTTCAGATGAAGATGTAGAACTCTCAGCTCCTCCTGCACCATGCCTGCCTGGATGCTGCCATGTTTCTTCCTTGATGACAATGGACTGAACCCCTGAGCCTGTAAGTCATCCCTAATTAAATGTTGTCTTTTATAAAACTTGCATTGGTCATAGTGTCTGTTCACAGCAGTAAAACCCTAACTAAGACAGATATAATAATGGTAGGCATAAAAGTATTCCTAAGTTGATTGCAAGTAGAATTATAAACATTTTCTGATAAACTCAAAGATTTACATGGAAAATATTTCTGATAAATTGAAGAAATATATAGAAAAACATGTTAAAATTAAAGATTATCATGGAAATTATACAGATAAAATGGTAGGCATAAAGATAATTCTAAGTTGATTGAAGGTGGAATTATAAACATTTTCAGATAACATTGAAGATTTACATGGAAAATATTTCTGGTAAAATTCAAGAAATATATAGACAAACACGTTAAAATTGACTATTTCATGGAAAATTTTACATATAGAATGGTAGATATAAAAACTTTCAAATCAATTGAAGGTGGAATTAGAAACATTTGTGATAAAATCAAAGATTTATATTGAAAACTTTTATGATAAAATAGAGGAAATATATAGAAAGACATGCAGATAAAATGGTAGACATAAAAACATTACTAAATTAATTAAAAGGGGAATTACAAACATTTTCTGATAAAATTGAAGATTTACATGAGAAATATTTCTGTTACTCTATGTCTTTTTATTGGGGAGTTGAGTCCATTGTTGTTGAGATATTAAGGAATAGTGATTGTTGCTTCCTGTTATTTTTAAAGTTATTTTTATGTTTGTGTGGGTTTGTTGGAAGATTAGTTTCTTGCTTTTTCTTTCTTTCTTTCTTCTTCTTCTTCTTCTTCTTCTTCTTCTTCTTCTTCTTCTTCTTCTTCTTCTTTTTTTTTTTTTTGTTGTTTTTTTGTTTTTTTGTTTTTCGAGACAGGATTTCTCTGTGTAGTACTGGCTGTCCTGGAACTCACTCTGTAGACCAGGCTGGCCTCGAACTCAGAAATCCGCCTGCCTCTGCTTCCCAAGTGCTGGGATTACAGGCATGTGCCACCACTGCCAGCTTACTTTCTTGCTTTTTCTAAGGTGTAGTTTCCCTCCATGTGTTGAAATTTTCCATCTATTATCCTTTGTAGGGCTGGATTTGTGGACAGATATTGTGTAAATATCTTTTTATCACGGAAGATCTTGGTTTCTCCATCTATGATGATTGTGAATTTTGCTGGGTATAGTAGCCTGGGCTGACATTTGTGTTCTCTTAGGGTCCGTATGAGGTCTGCGCAGGATCTTCTAGCTTTCATCGTCTCTGGTGAGAAGTCTGGTGTAATTCTGATAGGTCTGCCTTTATAAGTTACTTGACCCTTTTTCCCTTCCTGCTTTTAATATTCTTTCTTTGTTTAGTGAATTTGGTGTTTTGGTTATTATGTGCCTGGAGGAGTTTCTGTTCTGGTCCAGTCTGTTTGGAATTCTGAAGGCCTCTTTTATGTTCATGGGCATCTCTTTCTCTAGGTTAGGGAAGTTTTCTTCTATAATTTTGTTGAAGATATTTACTGGCCCTTTAAGTTGGAAATCTTAGCTCTTGTCTATACCTATAATCCTTAGGTTTGGTCTTCTCATTGTGTCCTGGGGTTCCTTGATGTTTTGAGTTACCAGCTTTATGTATTTTGCATCTTCTTTAGCTGTTGAGTCAATGTCTTCTATGGTATCTTCAACACCTGAGGTTCTTTCTTTTATCTCTTGTATTCTGTTGTTAATGCTTGCATCTATGACTCCTGAATTCTATCCAAGGATTTTTATCTCCAGAGATGACTCACTTTGTGATTTCTTTATTGTTTCTACTTCCACTTTTAGATCCTGGATGGTTTTGTTCAGTTCCTTCACTTGATTGTTTGTATTTTTCTGTAATTCTTTAAGGGATTTTTGTGTTTCTTCTTTAAGGGCTTCTGCCTGTTGACCCATGATCTCCTGTATCTCTTTAAGGGATTTTTGTGTTTCCTCTTTAAGAGCTTTTACCTGTTGACTGATGTTCTCCTGTATTTCTTTAAGGGAGTTATTTAAGACTTTCTTGAAGCCCTCTGTCAGCATCATGAGATATGATTTTAAATCCGACTCTTGCTTTTCTGGTGTGTTGGGGGTATCTGGGACTTGCTGTGGTGGGAGAAATGGGTTCTAAGGCTGTGGTGGGAGAACTGGGTTCTGATGTTGCCATGTGGCCTTGGTTTCTGTTGGTAGGGTTCTTGTGCTTGTCTTTCACCATCTGGTTATCTCTGGTGCTAGTTGGTATTGTCACTGGCTGGAGTTTGTTTCTCCTGTGTGCCTGTAAGCCTGTGTCCTTACTCCTCTGAGCTCAGAAGTGAAAGCACTGCTGGGAGATCTCTCTCTCTCTCTCTCTCTCCTGGTGAGCTATGCACAGAAGGTTGTGAAGTTTTCATGCATTCTGGTGCAAATGGCAGCAGGAAGACTTCTGTCCAAGCTGCTCCACTGATCTTATGCCCTGTGTGCTCCTAGCACTTCCCCTCCAGAGAGAAGGTGGAAATCTCACCTCTGTGCTCAGAAGTGAAAGTGCTGCTGGGGGATAACTCTCTCCTGGAGGGCTGTGCATAGAAGGCTGTGGAGTCTCCTGGCTCCCTGGTGCAAATGGAGGTGGGAAGACTTCCATCCCAGCTTCTCCACTGATCTTATTCCCTGTGTGCTCCTAGCTCTTCCCCTTCAGAGAAGGAATGAAGTGGGTTTAACAGATATCTGTAGGACATTTTTTCCCAAAACAAAAGAATATACCTTTTTCTCAGCACCTCAAGCTACCTTCCCCCAAATTGACCATATACTCAGTCACAAAACAGACATCAGCAGATATAAAAATATGGAAATAATTCCATGCACCCTATCAGATCACCACAGACTAAGGCTAGTTTTCAATAACAACAAAAACAACAGAAAGTCCACATACACATGGAAACTGAACAACATTATACTCAGTGTTAACTTGGTCAAGGAAGAAAGAAATTAAAGTCTTTTTAGAATTTAATTAAAATGAAGGCACAACATATCCAAACCTATGAGACACAATGAAAGCAGTGATAAGAGGAAAACTCATAGCTCTGACTGTCTCTAAAAAGAAACTGGAAAGAGCGTATATTAAGAGCTTAATAGCACAGCTGAAGGCTCTAGAACAAAAAGAAGCAAATACACCCAAGAGGAGTAGATGGCAGGAAATAATCAAACTCAGGTTGAAATCAACCACGTAGAAACAAAAAGAACTATACAAAGAATCAACCAAACCAGGAGCTGGTTCTTTGAAAAATCCAACAAGATAGATAAACCCTTAGCCAAACTAAACAGAGGGTACAGTAATAGTATCCAAATCAGCAAAATCAGAAATGAAAAGGGATGTATAACAACAGGTACTGAGAAAGTCCAAAAAATCATCAGATACTACTACAAAAGCCTATAATCAACAAAAGTGGAAAATCTAGATGAAATGGACAATTATCTACAGATACCAGGTACCAAAGTTAAATCAGGATCAGATAAATGATCTAAACAATCCCATAACCCCTAAAGAAATAGAAGCAGTCATTAATAGTCTCCCAACCAAAGAAAGTCACAGACCAGATGGGTTCAATGCAGAGTTATATCAGACCTTCAAAGAAGACCTAATACCAATACTCTTCAAACTATTCCACAAAATAGAAACAGTTGGGACAGTACCCAACTCATTTTATGAAGCCACAATTACTCTAATAACTAAACCACACAAAGACCCAACAAAGAAAGAGAACTTTAGACCAATTTCCTTTATGAATATTGATGCAAAAATACTCAATAAAATTCTTGCCTACTGAATCCAAGAACACATCAAATGATTATTCACCATGGTCAAGTAGGCTTCATCACAGGATTTCAGGGATGGTTCAATATACAGAAATCCATCAATGTAATCCACTATATAAAAAAACTCAAAGAAAAAACACATGATCATTTCATCAGTTCCTGAGAAAGCATTTGACAAAATTTAGCATCCCTTAATATTAAAAGACTTGGAAAGATCAGAAATCCAAGGCCCACACCTAAACATAGTGAAAGCAATATACAGCAAACTGATAGCCAACATCAAAGTAAATGGAGAGAAACTTGAAACAATCCCACTGATATCAGTGACAAGGCTGTCCACTCTCTCAACCTGTTCAATATGGGACTTGAAGTCCTAGTCAGAGCAATTAGACAACAAAAGGAGTCCAAAGGGTTTCAAATTGGAAAGTAAGAAGTCAAAATATCACTATTTGCAGATGATAGGATAGTAAACTTTAGTGATACCAAAAATTCCACCAGAGAACTGCTAAACCTGATAAACAACTCAGCAAAGTGTCTGGATATAAAATTCACTCAAACAAATCAGTAGCCTTCCAATACTCAAAGAATAAAGAGGCTGAGAAAGAAATTAGGGAAATGACACCCTTCACAATAACCACAAATAATATAAAATTCCTTGTCGTGACTATCCAAGCAAGTGAAAGATCTGTATGACAAGAACTTCAAGTCTCTGAAGAAAGAAATTGAAGATCTCAGAAGATGGAAAGATCTCCCATGCTCATGGATTGGCAGGGCTAATATAGTAAAAATAACCATCTTTCATAAAGCAATCTACAGATTAAATGCAATCCCCATCAAAATTTCGACTCAATTTTTCATAGAGGTAGAAAGAGCAATTTCCAAATTTATCTAGAATAACAAAAAAACCAGGATAGTGAAAACTATTCTCAACAATAAAAGAACTTCTAGGGTAAATCACCATCCCTGACTTCAAGCTATACTACAGAGCAATCATGATAAAAACTGCATGGCATTGATACAGTGAGAGGCAGGTAGATCAATGGAATAGAATTGGAAACCCGGAAATGAACCCACACACCTATGGTCACTTGATCTTTGACAAAAGAGCTAAAATCATCCAGTGGATAAATGACAATATTTTCAACAAATGGTACTGGGTCAACTGGCAGTCAACATGTAAAAGGATATAAATTGATCCATTCTTATCTCCCTGTACAAAGCTCAACTCTACATGGATCAAGGACCTCCACATAAAACCAGATACAATGAATCTAATAGAAGAGAAAGTGGGGAAGAACCGGGAGCACATGGGCACAGGGGAAAATTTCCAGAAGAGAACACCCATAACTTAGGCTGTAAGATCAAGAATTGACAAATGGGACCTCATAAAATTGCAAACTTCTGTAAGGCAAAGGATACTTTCAATAGGACAAAACGGCTACCAACAGATTGGGAAAAGATCTTTACCAATCCTACATTCAATAGAGGGCTAATATCCAATATATACAATGAATTCAAGAAGTTAGACTCCAGACAACCAAACCCTATTAAACCCTATTAAAAATGGGGTACAGAGCTAAACAAAGAATTCTCAACTGAGGAATAACAGATGGCTGGGAAATGTTCAACATCCTCAATCATCAGGGAATTACAAATCAAAACAACCCTGAGATTCCACCTCACACCAGTTAGAATGGCCAAGAACAAAAACTCAGGGGACAGCAGGTGCTGATAAGGATGTGGAGAAAGAGGAACACTCCTCCTTTGCTGGTGGGATTGCAAGCTGGTAAAACCACTCTAGAAATCAGTTTGGAAGTTCCTCAGAAAACTGGACATAGCACTACCCATAGCATAGCACTACCCATAGCATAGGACCCAGCTATACCACTTCTGGGTATATACCCAGAAGATGCTCCACTATGTTCATAGCAGCCTTATTTATAATAGCCAGAAGCTGGAAAGAACCCAGATGTCCCTCAACAGAGGAATGGGTACAGGAAATATGGTACATTTACATAATGGAGTACTACTCAGCTATTAAAAACAATGAATTCATGAAATTCTTAGGCAAATGGATGGAGCTAGAAAATATCATCCTGAGTGAGGTAACCCAATCACAAAAGAACACACATGGTATGCATTTGCTGATAAGTAGATATTAGTCCAAAAGCTCAGAATACCCAAGATACAATTCACAGACCACATGAAGCTCAAGATGCACAAAGACCAAAGTGTGGAAACTTTGACCCTTATTGGAAAGTGTATCAAACCACCAATGGCTCACAGCCAACCAATAGAATGAGCATAGTGTTCCCAATAGAGCAGCTAGAGAGGGGACCCAAAGGAGCTGAATAGGTTTTCAGCCCTGCTGGAGGAACAATAATATGTACCAACCAGTACCCAGACCTTCCAGGGACTAAACCAGCAACCAAAGAATACACATGGAGGGACCCACGGCTCCAGCTACAAATGTAACAGAAGATGATCAGTTTAGACATCAATGAAAGAGAAACCATTGGTCCTATGAAGACTTTATTCACCAGAATAGGGGAATGCAAGTCAGGAAATTGTGGGGGGCAGGGTTTGGGGGACGGGATAAGGGGTTTTCAGAGGGGTAACATGGAAAGGGGATACCATTTGAAATGTAAATAAAGCAAATATCTAATAATAAAAAGGCTAATTATTATTCCTCAGATACTTATGAAATATTTTAAAAACTTAAGCAGTTAACATGTTATGAGATATACTATGAAACACAGATGTTTAATTGTATGAAAATACAGGCACAAAGTTCCTGAAGTTATTAGATAGAAACTATCCACAAGTCTTTGTTTTTTGTTTCTGTTCTTTGAACTGAAGCAATTCACTAGGAATCTTCCATCTCCTACCCTGACTTATATATGTCTTTGGAAAGTATCTTGGGTGTTATATTATTATTATTATTATTATTATTATTATTATTATTATTATTTGGCCAAAAGCATCCTCCCCACAAAAGGAAGGAGAACTCCATCTGAGGTGAATGGATTAAATTTGGAGAATGTAGGAATTTTTATGAAGCAGTGTTTAATCATATAATAGTCATAACAGTAATACCAGTAATCATGACTATGATGCTTTCACAGTTGGAATCACAACTGTGAATCACATCCTTCCTGGTGACTCTTATTTTTTATTAAAATTTAGAAAATGTCTCACAGCAATACAATAAATACATCCAAATGGATGGAAACAATAATTCTACAAGGCCAGCTTATAGTTAAAGCTCCTGCTCTAGTTAAAGTCCAGTAACAAAAAGCAAACCCGATATTGATTTTTCCTTTTCATTTTTAGAAAATATATTTTCTCTGCTTAGTAAGCAATGGAAAATAGTGGATTCTACCAGACTGTTTTCCTTTGTTCTGTGCAAGGTCATTTCTAATGTAGTCCTGGCCATCTATTTGATCTGATCCTGAGGAAAGTTTGGTGTTACTTTGTCTATGGCTATGGTGTTTCTCTTTGCTTGTTTGTATTCATCTTATTTTAAAATACCAAGTAAGAAGATTAGGAAAAATCCAAAGTCAAGAATCTAGACATATCAACTACAAAGAACATGCCAGTCATCAAATACATATTATGCACAGCAGTTTTCAAAAGCCCAGTGCCCCAAATCATATTTTGAATAATAGAGTAAATGTATTATGGTTAAAGATTTAAAAGAGGGTATGGGCAATAAAAGATAATGATCAGATTATTTTATACACCACACTAGAGTGTCAATCTGAAAATGAAAGCCACACTGTAAAGCGGACATTGTGATCCTTGTTTTCAAGAGTTACATATGAATGTGTTATTTATAGTATTTGTGCTTGGGAATTGAGAGGAAGTGAGTCATCAAAGATGTTTTGATTTCTTGACTAAAATTTAACTTGTAGCTTATCTCCCTGGTACACATCCATGCCACGTGAGCACATACCTTGAACACAGTTTCCTGTTATTCTTTATTCCTATAAAGCAAATGTCCCAGCAGGGAAAAGAGTTATAGTGGCTTCAAAATATATGCCTTATTTTAGGATATAACAGGAAAGTAAGTCGTCACACCCATCTCTCTACTCTGTTTCACCAATATCTATTTGAAACACAATATTCTGAAATATGCAATTCTTTGTAAAACTCTTCGGTGTGTTGGAAATGTTTGTGGTTATGATTTATATTTTCTCCAAGGGAAGGAATCTTCTCTGCTGATTGACAATAATCTTCAGGACGATAATGATCCTCTGAGAGTGTTTCATTTTAGTGAGTTATACATGGGGTCCAGAAACTGACAGAGACTTCACCTGGATGTTTACAATTACTGTTCCCCAGGTCAGATAAGAAACTTTAGCCTTGGTTTCTCTTTCAGAGATTATCTGCATATCACTTTTTGTCAACCATTAGTCATGTCTCAGAAGGAACATTTATTTGAATCTAGAGCACACACCTTTCCAGGTATACTGGAAATGGAAACTGTTTAGATAAGTGTCTTTGGTAATTCATTTCCCATCACCGAAAAACTAATGAAGGTATCAACAATTGTACTTCTCATAGGGCTACTTCACAAACAACATTTCACTAATTTGAAACTTAGCTCAGCAATCCAAATTTATAGACTTACTTTGCCCCAGATTCCTCAATGATCTGATATCTCTGTCACCTTCCTTGGCCTCATATTTGGGAGACACAAAGGTATTATGTGTTATGTGTTAAAGATGGTGAATGGATTTTAACACGTCTGAGAACAAACGGACCACTTACTACTCAGTCTTGACAAATATTACTTCGTTTTGGACGGTATGAATTTTAAAGAAAGCATCATATTCTGGCCTAAAATACATCTTGTCCCTGGCTTGAATTGATCTTGTTGAGTCAATCTCTCCTGCAATCATCTTGCATTAGTGTAGCAAACAGGACTGAACCTATCCCAAGTAACTGCCAGCTTTGCAGGGTGGATCATCCCTGCACAAGTACATTTATCTAAGGTGAAGCTTTATTGATGGCAACCTTAATCAAACCACATTACAGAGCCAAGGTGAGACAATTATTAACCAGACTACACTGTGGCTCATACTTCTTTTTTATTTAAACATAAAGCTAATGCTAGTACACATAAGAGAGATACTTGGTTGCTGAACGCCTTTGTCTTAGGGTTTCCCTTGTTATAAAGAGAAACCATGACCAAGGCAACTCTTATAAAGGCCAACATTTAATTGGGACTGACTTACAGGTTTAGAGGTTCCGTCCATTATCATCATGGTAGGAAGCATGGCAGCATCCAGGCAGGCATGGAGCTGGAGGAGCTGAGAGTTCTATATTTTCACCCAAAGTAAGCCAGGAGGAGGGACTGAAAGCTCAACCTCACAGTGGCATACTTCCTCCAACAAGGCCACACCTACTCCATCAAGGTCACACCTCCTAATAGTGACATTTCCTGTGCCAAGCATATTTAAACCACCACACTTTTTAATCTATTCCTTTTCCTAATTTGCAATCTATTCAACATCTTTCTTATAGCTTTAATTGGTGTATTGGCAAAAGCTATTGTGTTGGAGCTTGCCAAACTAGGGACATTCCTTTAAGTCTCCAGTGGCAGGCTGAGAATAAGAAAGAAGATTCAGTTAGATGGAAGCATGGAACAAGTTTCATTGAAATGGACAGGGACAAGCCTGAATTATTCATATAAACAAAATCCTTACCTACACTGCTGGATGGGAGAATATTAGCAACTCTTGATAGGTTAGGGTTGAGTGAGAGGACTGGCCAATAAACTTCTGCTTCTGGCTCTGGATTCTACTCATACAGGGAATCTTTCTGGCATGTCACAAATTACTTCTTATGAGTATTTCTGAAAGCTTTATAATCAGTTTTTAGAGTAGAAAAAATATTCAAGAATTATTGTATACTTGGAAATCTAGCTGTGTGAACTGCTGGTGCATTTAACTCTTTTAAAAAGGTCTTTCTATTTTTAAACAATTACATATTGGTGATAAGTGGTGAAGATAGAACAAAGGGGGTTCATTTGGCTTTTGTCTAGACTACATGATTGTATTAAAATAGCAGCCTTAATCACTATATGTTTATATTTCACACAGTAATATTATAATGCTGAATACAGGAAATACACATTGGTATTTCATAACTCAGAAAGATTCTCCTGATGACCACCACTGTCACATTCAACCTTCTCTAGTTCATTACTCTTCATCCATTTTAGTTCCTGAGCTGTTTTCCACCTCCAAAGGGTTTGCCTTTAAGGATGTTATATAAGTGAAATGATAGTATGTGATTACATCAGATTATCTTTATCTTTTTATGTCCTTGAGAACCATCCAAGTTTTTTGCAACAAAAGTTTGTTCCTTTTGTTTTGCTGAGGAATATAGTGAAACAAGAAGCTTACATTGCATTTGGGACATAATTTTTTTTAATTTGTTGAGCCAAGGATGCCCCATCCTGCCTCTGCCTTCCAAATTGCTGGGGTTATAGGTGTGGATGATATCATCTTCGATTGAGGGACATTTTGCTTTTGAGATTTTCAAATGAATAAACTTGCTATAAAGAATCATATAAATTGTGTGTGTGTGTGTGTGTGTGTGTGTGTGTGTGTGTGTGTGTGTGGTGTGTGTGTGTGTGAATCTAGGTTTATTTATCTGGGACAAATATACAGGGCATTAGTTACCAAGTTATGTGAAAAGTATATGGTTTTTTTTGTTGTTGTTTAAAGAAGTTGTTAAACAGTATTCAAGAGTAATTACTTCATTTATGTTTTCATAGGTAGCATATGGGAGAGTCATTTTCTCCCCAAACTCATCAGCACTCAATGTTATCATCGTTTTAAAATTTTTAGACTTTATAATAAATAGTGATATTCCACCCTGTTCCTATTTTGCAGGTCCCTCGTGGCTGGTAATGCTGGACAATGTTGCTTGTGTTTGTCTGCCTTTTGTGCATTGTCAGTGCATTGGGAATAATTTTGAAGAGTTTTGCTTATTTGCCTAGTAAAACATTGCATTATTTCTAGCATGCTCTATAATACATTTTGAAATGACCTGTTTCACGATTTTCCCCCATTAGTCACAAACGATTCTTTTTTTCTTCTGGGTTGTCCCTACCTTCTGGATGTTTTGAATGAAATAACCCCTAAAGGCTCATATATTTGAATGTTTGGATCTCAGTTGGGAGCTTAGGAAAGATTAAGAGGCGCGGCCTTGATGGAGGAAGTGAATCACTGGAGATGGGCTTTGAGGTGTTGAATGTCCAGACCACGCCCATTCTCACTTTCTCTCTGCCTCTATCTTGTAGATAAAATGTAACCTCCCAGGCACTGTTCTAGTACCACCCTTGTTTCCTGGATGATCCATGCTCCTTACAATGACAAAAATGGACTACCCATCCGAAATGTTAAGCAAACACCATATTAAATGCTTTCTTCTGTAATAATCTGCCTATTTGTGGTGTCTATTCACAGCACATAGGACAGTAAGCAAGATACCTTCTTACCTTCGTGCTATGGGGGGAAAGTCATGTCCTCTACCCTTTGACCCTGTGTTGTATATTTCCCTATGGTGATAAGTCAAAGCATCAAAAGGACTCAGACCTAAATGCTTCTGTTCTTCACTTATTAGGGTTGTGTAATCACTAGGTCCTTAAGCTGGCATAAAAGCTCTGACAGGCACTCTGGCTTATGCTGTTAACAACCTGTCCATAGGACACTTTGCATTTTTTTTTTTTTTTTTTTTTTTTTGGAAATTGGCCTAACTTTCAAGCCACGTGTACTCCTGGAAACTCCTTTGTCCTCCTGGCTTCCTTTCCCCTCCGGGACAGCCATTTTTGTAAAGTTCCCAAGTGAGATAAAGGCCCAGTTGACCTTGAGTTACAACCATAATCTACCTTTCATTGGCTGGCTTCCTTTATTGGCTTTACTTATTTACTTCCCTGTTGAAATTTTCTGAGGTTCCTTCTGAAACTAATGCTAACATTTCTAGGCTTTGCTTTTGGATTGCCCCAAATTAGTTTGCAAGTGTCTTCATCTACCACGGAGAATGCTGAGCCACATACCCACCATCTTTCCAGCTAAACATGACTCTTCTCCTTGCAGATAAAGAGCTATTACAAGAGAAAGCAACCAAGAGGACAACTTAACCAAGAGCACAGGAAGATAAGGCGTGTTGTCAATAGACTCTTGGCTAATTCAGGAGGCCTGATGAGCTCATTTAGAAAAGTTAACGTATTCCTTCCTCTTCAGTCAGGGAGGAAGGAGAGAGGTAAGAACAAATGTAATAGAATTATCATTGTCCTGTCTTATAATAATTTATTTACTTAATAATCATTAATGCTAACAATATCTATATGTAATGTGTGGCATTCTAAAGTTATTGATAAGTATAATCAAACTATTTAGAAAATACGTTTTTGGAGATAAGATCACACTGTGCATTTCAGGAGGGCCGAACTCTCTATGTTGTCTAGGGTGACATCAATCCAGTGATCTCTCCAATTCATCATTCTGAGATCTGGGATTAAAGGTATGCACCACCTTCCCTACCTAGAAAACAGGAACTTGTTGCTTGATAGAAAATTAGAATGTGGGTTATTGTGTTAGGTGGTGTGGAGGGGTCAAAATGACAGTTTGTAGATGGACAGAAATGTGACATGCTCTCAGTCTAGAATGCACCTGTCATTACATTCGGGGTTATCTTTCCAATGTGCCGTGTTCTCATGTTATTAATCTCTGCGATGAATCAACTTAAAGCTTGACATAACTCCTTCTAAAACCAGAGGATAAAGGAATTAACCCAAACCAGCTGTGTCTGTCACTAGAGGCCAGGAATCCTTTCTACAGAGCTGAAAAATAGATTTCATTTTTGACCTGAAATGCCACCATCTATCTCAGAATTGATCAAAATTTCTTAGAATCAGAAGCTGTAAGTAGGAGTATGTGCCCTGGAGGCCAAGTTGAAAGGTCTCAAAGTCCACTTTATTTCTGATTGAATCTGGAGACTTTCATGATCTAAGGAAAAGATACAATGTAGTCAGCTCATCTTCATGTCTTCCTTACAGGTGTTTTTCAGAGAAAGTCCTTTATGGAAGGATCATTCGTTTACATTGGGTTAGTTTGCTTCATTTTAAGAACCTTTAATATATAACCTATGTCATCATGTCTGTTTAAGAAATCCCTTTTTATAGTGACTTGAGCCAATAGGAAGCAAGATATATATATATATATATATACATATATATATATATATATATAATCATCATTGAATAGGAATTGATAGGCAGTAGCCTGGCTGCTTTACCGAGCTCCTATTAGAACAAATGGTTGGGAGCTGGTATCCTCCTAAGCCTGGGTCTTTGACTTGTCATGCACTTGATGCTAAGAGGACTCTGCTGTCTGGGCCCAGCAGGCTGGGGTTCCTTGGTACAGTTTCTTGTCTGTGTAGGAAGTCTCTGAAGGACTACTCTCCCTGTGCAGCTTCAGTGCAACCAAAGTTCTTGTCTTTAGAGTCAGGAACAGTGTCAGGCAAAATCATACTGTTAATCTACCCACATGAGAGAGACATAGACCCGGAACTCTCAGTGGAGGAAGTCATTGTGGATCAGGACCTAAAATGGACATATGCGCAGTTTTGAGGAAATATTTTCTCCCATATTTTGGTTTTCCAAATGTGTACTGAACTGCAGACCTATGGCATCTCTTCTGTTTAATGGATAAGATAATTCAGAGCTTTCAAAGACTTACAGGAGTGGAAAATGACCAAGAAAACACTAGGATCACATATGAAGCCCAACACTGTTGCAAATGGACATTGTTTTGGCATTGGAAAGAACAGAGTTTGGATCTCAACTCTGTTATTTTCGACTAAGATGTTTCTATGTGCAAAAGTTATTTTTATTAAAAATCTCAGGGTAGCTATGGTGATTACACGAGGCAGTACATGAAAACTCTGAGTACCTGGCCATGTATCAATTGGTTTTAGCAGTAACACATCAGTGATAGAGATAGAAATTAACAGAAGAAACAACAATGAGTTCTTAAACAACAATAAGTAGTTAAACTTATCTATGTGGAATCATCTCAATGGGTTTTCTTCTGTGTGCCCCTAAATGACACCATAAGTAGGTTTCTTTGCATTTTTACCTGAGTTCATAAGCATCAGTGCTGAGCAGTTCATATGCATCTGATGAATGTACATTGATTTGAATTAAGTGAAACCAAATCATGTTCTCTCTAAAAATAATCCCCCAGTTCTGTATTTGGTTCAGCCAGTGACTCATTGCAGAACGTGGAACTAGCAAGTGCTTTGCATTTTTTGCACAACCATAACCTCCTTTTTGAGTTGGATTCTTCTATTTCAGAGTATCATTCTTTAGGCTGGTTGAAGTTGCATTCATTAATAATTAGTGTGCGACTCATGCTCTCTCACAGGAGACCACCAATGTCTAGAAGCCTTTAGAGCTTCCTGTTGCCCCCTGTACCCTCGCCCTTTTTACTGTGGATGTTGTCGGTGCTCAGGGTGTGTGTTCATCAACTCACATGTCTCTTCAATCTCTCGTTTGGTCTTTCCTGCACAGCTATAAAATACTCAAGTAGTCACCCGTTGTTACTCTTAAGTCCTGCATTTCATCCCCATCTTGCAAGACCTTTGCAGACAAATAATGAATGTTCTACTTATCTAATTCTCTCACTAAGAAATACGGCATGCATTTATCATTCACCAGCCAAGACACTGTTCTCAACTCTGGAGATACATAGTGTGTTTCCAAACCTTTTGCCTTGGGCTTAATTCTCCCAGAAGCAGATTTTTTATCTACAAACAAGTTGAGAGATAATGCTAGGAAGCATCAATAGGAGGTTGGAAAACAGAAAACTCAAAGGAAGATATAGTAACATGTTTATATTCCCTCGAATTGCCCCCACTGAGGGCAAGTAGAGCTCAACATTAGAGGACCTCTGAGAAGATACAGCTGTTATCCTACCTGTTATAGCTTGGATGTCAAATGCCCCCCAAAGCTCAGGTGTTACAGGCTTGGTTTCCTGTTTGGTGCTACTGGAAGGTAGTACTTTTAGGAGATAGGACCTGGCAGGATGTCCTAAAGGCATTCAGGGGGACATATTCTCAAGAGTGACAACAGGACACTGGTTATTTTGTGCTCTTCTTTTCTCACTGCCTTGTGATATAAGCAGTTTTGCCTCACTGCATGCCTCCACCATGATGTGATCTAAACAATGGGATCAATAAGCCATGCAGTGTGAATCAACACAAACCCTTTCTTTTTAGGGTTATTTATCTCAGCTATTTTGTCATAGCGAATAGAAAGCTAATAAACCAGGAAGTAGGAAGCACCTTGATGCTTAACCTTTGCACCATCTCTGATTTGGACTGTTCATTAATTCCTAAGCTCCCTGCACATATGGGCTCTTTAGTTAGAACATCAATAAATGCACAGTATATGATGATGATAAATGCTATAGGGAAAATAAAGAAGAGTCTTCGAATGATTCTTGTTACTATTTTAAAACTTAATACAATCCTATGCACAGTTGGAGGCTCAATAATTATTTGTTGATGGAGTTATTGTCTATAAATCATAAGCATGAATGTATATACTAAGATCCATTAGATGCTTAATATTTATCAGTGATAATTCATTCAGAATTTAGGGTCATTCCTTTAAAAAAACTTAATGATTGGTTTATTTACTATGGGTAACTAGGGCCACTTAACAAAGCACCCAAAGTCAGACGCTGAGCTTAGAAAACTGATTGGTTGGATTTAATGTATAATTCCTCCTTAGTATTCATTGGAGACTGGTTCTGTACTCGTTCCCATTCAGATAGCTAGCTTTGAGGCTTTTATAGCCCTTTATATGAAACAGTAGTGTATTTGTATGTATGAAGGTTCTCGTTTAGCCATCATTGAAGATGTGCAATCTCTAGTACAAGTTGTACCATATAATAGTTATATTGCATTTCTTTTTCTTAGAAGTGCATTGGCCAGGAATCAAACCTGGGCCTCCCACGTGGCAGGCGAAAATTCTACCACTGAACCACCAATGCTTCTTATACTGCATTTCTTGCAGAGCAATGACAAGACAATCCTGTATATATTCAGTAGATATGTGAAATAATTATATTACATTTTTTCATGAAGCACTGTCACCTTCTACATACCAGATTAGCTTCAAATTCAAATTCAAATGTGTATGTATACATATTGTTATATTTATATATGTATACCCCTAGTATATTGCTATATATATTCACATATATAGCACCTTAGTATATTGCTTCTATAAAAAGCAATTTCATGAAAATTAACCAGAAAATAGAAAGTAAACACAGAAAAAAGTTCCTAGCTTACTTCCTGTAGAAAGTGTTGCCTCTTTATACTCTTCATATATAATTCTTATTTAGTGACTTTAATTTTATATATTAATGCATAATATCCCTTTACCAATTCATGAGTGGGCAGTTTAAACACTGTAGGTATAATTATACTAAATGTCTTGGTTTCATTTCCGTTTCACTGGGGTAGAAATTATAGAAATAAATACCTTCTCATTTTGTGTTTTATGGGAAGAAAAAAATGACATTAATCCAAAACAATGGGGAATAATCAAGAGGTGTTGTCAAGCAGTGCAGTGACAGAAAATTCCCTGTGCTAATCCCCTTTGTTTCTTTGAATAATTACTAGTTGTAAAAAGAAAAAAAAAAAGAGCAGTTCCATGATATAATCCGTTTTTTGTTATTAGTAGGGAGAGGCTATTTTAATCTTATTTTGACAGTTCCTTACCTAAACTGTTAGCAATTGCTCTACTCTCCATTATTAGGCTAAGCCATCAATTGTGGTCACCAGTGACTGGACATCTCAGCTCTTTCAGCTCTTGTTCCCTGGGCTCTGTGCCCTGAGACTCATGGGGTTCCACTCAATAATGCCCTTAAATAGAGAGGGTTTTCCTTCCTTAAAGCTACTAAGCACAGTTTGAATGCTAGTGCTTTCAATTAAATCTTCCAGGTTTTGTGATGTTGTTAAATAGGCCACCAATGCGGTTGGTGGCTTCTAATAAATGTAGAACTGAGGACACTGTAGGGTCTTTTCAACCAATATAAAGGAGGTAAAAGATGGAACAGATTGCTCTTTTCCTTGCTTGACTTAGAATGAAAACATTGTAAATGATACCTTTAAATAAGAGTAACAGTAAGATACCCATTGAAAAGGAAAAAAAAAAAAAGAAAAGCAAAAGAACTTTAGCCATGTTAGTTACTGTATTGGCAACACATATATTAGAACAGTCTTATTCTTCAAGGTTAATTTCACACTTAAGAGTTCAGGCTGGAGTCACAGGAGGCATTTAGACAATTGTCCCCCCACCTCCATTCCTCATGGCAGTTTCTTTTTATTTTATTTTATTTTTTTAAATTCTTTTTTTATTTTCTATATTTTTTGTTTACATTCCAAAGGCTTTTCCCTTTCCCAGTTCCCCCCTCACCATATGTCCCATAAGTCCTCTTCCCTCCGCCCATTCCCCTAACACGCCCCCCCCCCCCATTTCTCTGTTCTGATACTCTCCTACTAAACTGAATCCAGTCTTTTCAAGACCAGGGACCTTTCCTTCCTTCTTCTTGGGAATCTTTTGATTTGCTAATTGTGCCTTGAGTATTCAGAGCTTTGGGGCTCATTAATATCCACTTATCAGTGATTGCATTTCATGTGTATTCTATTGTGATTGGGTTAACTCATTTAGGATGATATTTTCCAGATCCAACCATTTGCCTACAAATTGCATGAAGTCATTATTTTTAATTGCTGAGTAGTATTCCATTGTATAAATATACCACATTTTCTGTATCCATTCCTCCTTAGAGGGACATCTGGGCTCCTTCCAACTTCTGGCTATTATAAATAAGGCTGCTATGAACATAGTGGAGCATGTGTCTATTGTATGCAGGGGAATCCGCTGGGTATATGCCCAGGAGTGGTATGACAGGGTCCTCTGAAAGTGTCATGCCCAATTTTCTGAGGAACCACCAGACTGATTTCCAGAGCAGTGGTACCATCTTGCAATCCCACCAACAGTGTAGGAGTGTTCCTTTTTCTCCACATCCTCGCCAGCACCTGTTGTTCCTTGAGGTTTTAATCTTAGGCATTCTGACTGGTGTGAGGTGGAATCTCAGGGTTGTTTTGATTCGCATTTCCCTGATGACTAATGATGTTGGACATCTCTTAAGGTGCTCAGCCATCCGAATTTCTTCTGGTAAAAATTCTTTGTTTAGCTCTGTACCCCATTTTTTGATAGGGTTATTTGGTTCTTTGGGGTCTAACTTCTTGAGTTCTTTGTATATATTGGATATTAGCCCTCTGTCGGATGTGGGGTTGGTGAAGATCTTTTCCCAATTTGTTGGTTGCTGTTTTGTCCTTCTGACAGTGTCCTTTGCCTTACAGAAACTTTGTAATTTTATGAGGTCCCATTTGTCAATTCTTAATCTTAGAGCATAAGCTATTGGTGTTCTGTTCAGAAACTTTCCCCCTGTGCCCATGTCCTCCAGGATCTTCCCCAGTTTCTTTTCTATTAGTTTCAGTGTGTCTGGTTTTATGTGGAGGTCCTTGATCCACTTGGAGTTGATACTGGCAAAGATGGTGGCCCTCTCCATCCCCTTCAAGCCTTTTTGAGTGCCTTTTTGAGAGCTGTCTGGCTGTGGGAGCCAGATGAGCACATGCACAAAGCAAGTGAGAGATGTGCTGGTGATGTAGGGAAGGGATCGTGTGTGCCGTGATCCTAAGCCTTCTGCTGCATGTAACATATGTATGAAGGAGGGATGTTCTCATGCTGCTCCAGGGCTTCTCAGCTGGCTGGAGCTCTAGATGCTCATATGATAACAAGGCACTCAAGATTGCTGCCTTCCTTGCCGGGTCTCCCCACAGATGTTTTCTGGAAGATCCCTAAATATTTGTGCCTGCTTATCACATGTATTAGTGCTATATTCACTATAAAGATGCTATTATTAATATTTGTACAGCATATTTTATCATATTCTTTTTTGTCTCTACCTCTTTTTTTCATCTCATTGTGAAGATTTCAATATTTCAGATCAACAGAGAGCTTTGTATTTCATAATTATACTTTTCATTTTTGCCCAAAGCAATATTTATACACAATCCTGACATTTTTCCTGAAAATATTTTAATATTGCTTGAACGACCTGAAACAATATGCAAACTGACCTTTTTTAATTTAAGAAAGGAACATCCATGTGGATTCTTAAACCTTAGATGTGCAGATATAAGAACTACCAGACGCTGGGCGGTGGTGGCACACGCCTGTAATCCCAGCACTCTGGGAGGCAGAGGCAGGCGGATTTCTGAGTTCGAGGCCAGCCTGGTCTACAGAGCTCCAGGATAGCCAGGGCTATACAGAGAAACCCTGTCTCGAAAAAACCAAATTAAAAAAAAAAGAACTACCAGACATTTAATTAAGTTTTCTGTGATCTAAAACAGACAGATATTGTTGACACACACACTGATTAAGGATGTATAAACAAATATCAGAGAAAATTTCTGAGAGCTATAGAAAATACTATATGTCAGAAAATGTCAAAATCTTGAAAAAGAGATGCCAACCTATGTACAAGGGTCATTTAGGTCATCTATGAGACAAGAGCAAAAGAGAAACCTCCTACATCCCATTCTAGTAAAAATACTGTAGTACTCAGCGTCTGCTAAGGGGACCAAACAGAAAGAACACACACACACACACACACACACACACACACACACACACACACACATGCAGAGGGAGGGGAGAGAGAGAGAGAGAGAGAGAGAGAGAGAGAGAGAGAGAGAGAGAGAGAGATATTATTAAAATGATTTAAATGAAGTGGTCTGGTCAAGCTATGGCAGTTGTTGAATGTCTCAGCAGTCTCATTATGGCACTGAAGGCCTGAGTGAGTTCTGGAGAGCTACTGGTCTTCGATCTACATTGGAATCCTGATGTATTCCATTATAATAACCAGGGAGGAATGATGCATCAATATGATATATGAAATTGCCACTGAGAGTGAAGACAAGGAGGAGAAACAAAATTTCCTCCTTTAATGTCCTTTATCTGGGCTGCCACCAAAAGATGTAGCCCATATTTAGGTTGGGTCTCCCTGCTTCAAATAATCTGATCAAGAAAAATCACTCCCAGGACTGATCAGAGGCTTGTGTTTTAAGTGCCTTCAGATGCATTCCCCTGCATCAGATGCAATCCCCTGAAGGATTAGCCCCTGCAAACACTAAACACTTTGTGTTTAAAAACACTTTGGCAAGGAGGGCTTGGAATGATGTATTTCAAGCTGTGAAAAGGAACAAGTATCAACTCAGACTAATATATCTAGCAAAGGTATTTGGCATATATTAAGGAGAAAGAAAACAATACACACACACACACACACACACACACACACACACACACACAAATAAAACCAAAAACATTCAAACCACTAAGCCAGTTCTCAAAGGAATCTCGAAGGATAAAGAGAAACACATTTATTTGTCAGGCTTTTCGGAAAAGTAAACCATATTCAAACAGTAGTTAACCAGATTGGGTAATTTAAACATTATAAACTCAACAAATGGGCAAGAATTAACACATAACTTTCAATCTTAATTCTGAGTAGTAGAACACTAGTGGCAAAATGCTAGACCCCCCCCCAAGCAAAACACAGACTAGCAGATTGCATTGAAAAACAGCATTCATCTCTTTGCTGCCTCCCAATCCATCCCAAGCTTGCTGCTTCCAGGAAATATACCTCTTCACCAAGGACAGATGCAACAACAGATGAAAGGACAGAAAACTGTACTTCATGCCACTGCAAGTGGGGAAAAAAAGCCAGAGTCATGGTTCCAAGATCTGACAAAAATCGACATTGGTCCAAATTAGTCAAAAGACTTAAAGTTCACTTCATATGGAGTAAGGGGACAATCAACCAAGGGGACATTATAATTCTAACCATATGTGTATTGAACAGAATTCACTAGCACAGAATCCTCTAAAACGAATGCTAATTTCTATAAAGACACAGATTAACCTCAAACAACGAAAGTAGGAGATTTAAATACTAGACTCTGACTGATAGACAGGCTATCTCAACAAAACTGAGATACACCTGAGCTAAATGACACGATAGAAAAAGGTCTAACATCAAAAGAAAACACTATTCAAATAATGTAGAATGTACTCTCTTCTTATCATCCCACGGAACATTCTTTCAAATGATAACATAATAGGACATAAAGCAAATATTAGCAAATGTAGGTAAATTGAAGCAATGTCTTCCATTTTATTTGACCACTGCAGAATAAAACTAAAAATTAACAGCAAGAGAAACATATAAATTTAAGGAGCCTAAGCTATATACTATTGAGTGAATCATCAAAGACATCATAAAACAAGCAAAATATTTTTAGAATTGATTATAAATGAAATGTATATATGCATAAGTGTGTATGTATGTGTGTATCCTATTGGATACAATTAAACCTGTCCCAGTAGGGAAGTTTATAGCCCAAAGCATGTATATTAAAAAGAGAGAATACTAAAAGATAACAATAGTGTACCTTAAGCTCTTAACAGTTAGGATTAATCAAATCCAAGATGAATAGATAGGAAATATTAAGGTCAGGACAAAATTTAATGAAATGAAAAATGAATAATAATAAATAATGAAACAAACAGTTCTTTGAAAGAACAGGCAAAATTGAAAAGTTCTCAGCCAAGCTAACTAAAATACAGAAAGACAGAAAGAAAACCTAAATTACTACAATTAATGATAGAGATTGAAACATTGCAAAAGATACCACTGAATTTTTAAAATCAGTAGTAAGACAAACCTTACAAATTTACATTTTAGTAAATTGGAAAATCTACAAGAAATGGCTGGATTTCTAGATGTATGTGACAGAGTAAAGTTAAACCATGGAAAGAGAAACATTTTAAACAGATCTAGTCCAAACATTGAGATTGAAGCAATAATAAAATGTTCTCCAACTATAAACATTCCAGGACCACACGGATTCAGTGCTGAGTCTACCAGAGCTTTAAAGAACCAACTACAATGCTTCTCACATCATTCCATAAAATAGAAAAGAAAGGACTGCTACCAAGTGCTTCCAGTGAAGCTGGCATTATTTTGATACCCAAACCAGATAAGAACTCACTATCACCATCACCACCACTATCTCCACCATTGTAATTATAACCACAAAAGAAAGGAAGAAAGGAAGGATGGAAGAAGGGAGGGAGGAAGGAAAGTAGGAAGCAGGAAAGGAAGGAAGGAAGAAAAGAAGGAAGGATGAAAGGAAGGAAGGAAGGATGAAAGGAAGGAAGGAAAAATGAATTCTAACACTTTGGAGGCAAATGCAAATTAAAAAAAACCCTGTGACTGTGGGGAAGACATTATAGAACAATAGATTGTTGATAAATTACAATAAAATGCAAGCCTAACTCAAGACCATAGAAAAAGATTGATCATTCACTATGATCAAGTTGGCTTTACTACATACAGAGATGCTGATCTCACAAAGTTGTAACCACATGATTTTTGACAAAAGACAGCACAACTAAACATTTGAGAAAAGGCATTAACTTCAACAAACAGTCCTGGGAAATGTGTAGAAGATTAAAAATTGGCCTTTCTCATCTTACTTAGAGATCCATTTTGAATGGAACAAAGGTCTATAAAATCTGAAAGTGCTAGAGGAAAAATTACGAAAACATGTCAAGACGTAAGACTAGGCAAGACATTTCTAACCAGGGCTCCATTTGCTCAGGATATAATGCCAATGATTGACAAATGGGATCTCATGAAATTCAAAGCCTTCTTATAGCAAAGGAAATAGTTAAAATCATGTAAGGTGACAGAGTGCAGACTGGGAGGAAAAAAATCTTTGCAAGCTGTAAATTAGATAATTGATATGTAGCCCATACAATGTACTGGAAAAAAAACAAGCAGGAAGAAGTAATGCTATCCAATTAATAAATGGGCTAATGAAATAAACAGTTCTTAGAGGATGAAATGTGAATGGCCTATAATTACATGGAAAAATGCTCAACCTCTTGAGCCATGAGATCAATACACATCAAATGTACCTTGAACTTCCATTTCACCCCAGTCACATTGACAATCATTATGATAACAAGTAATGAATCTTGAAAGATTTAGACAAATAGAAAACTCTTACATTGCTTGGGGATTGTAATGCAAACTTGTCCTGACACCAAGAATCCTCAAATCTTAAATTAGATCTACCATACTACCCTGCAACATCATTCTTCAGAATTTGTCTGAAGGTCTCCACTTCAACCTACCACAAAAGATACAGGTACACCAATGTTTATTACAGCATTATTCATAGTAGCTAATTTATGGGACCAATCTATGTGTCCAATAAGGGAGGAACAGAAATAAAATGTGGTGTATAGGCACAATAGAATTGTTTTTCACCTCTAAGGAAAAATAGAGCTTTGTCATTTACAGGAAAATGAATGCAACTGGAGAAAATTACTTTAATAAAATTAAGCCAGTCTCAGAAAGACAAATAAATATGTTCTCATCTGTGTTACTATTCTTCTTAATAGATACATACATCATACATGTATATATGACACAAAACTGTCTATAGGAATTGAGGACATTAATAATGGGACACAGTATAAAAGGGGAGAAGAGGGACTTGAGGAAGGAGATGCACAAAGTCAAACATATGCTTCCATGAAAATGTCTGTGTACAACACTGTAGTTATATGAATACACACCGCAAATATTAAAGAAAGGATGATTTGTTTTCTTGTGAACATCTATAACATTTAAACAAATATTACTGAGTTCTTACTGTATGTGTGGCCTTGAAAACTCAGTCCTCACATATGGTGGTGCCATACTACTGACTAAGTATGACACTTATCAAAATCTGGAAGGTGGTCAAAATCCCTTTCTGATGCAAGTTTTCTTGCACTGTAGAATTTATCAAAGTGATTCTCATACTTAGGACATATTTTTCCATTTGGGAGAAGGGAATGGATTAATAGGAAAGTTAAGTTGTTATTCCAATGCAGTTTACTTTTGTAGCTCCCAAAAAACAAAATCCTGAAATGATTCACATTTCTATCACAGAGAAAAAGGAGTGAGTAAACTCATCTTTCTACTATAAAAATTCTAACAGTAGAATTAGAGCTCATCATAGGTCTCAAATATCAAGTATTGGGTTATCTCTTTCTTCTGCACCATGTATCAGTGGCTACCGAGGTCATAGACACAACTATTCAAGATTAAGAAGAGGTACACATAGAAACCATTTTCTCTTATAATGTGGTTATATAAAACAAAATATAAAAGTAACTACTCAAGCCTGTGCCAAAGTAGCATATAGCCTACAATACTGAAGGACTTAGTGTACCTACAAATTAGACTGTGTTGAATTAAAACAATGATTCTCAACCTTTCTAATGATGTCATCCTTTGGTAGAGTTCTGCATTTTGTGGTGTCCCCATCCATAAAATTATTTCATTGTTACTTCGTAACTGTAATTCTAGTTACTGCTTTGAATAGTAATATAAATATTGGAAATGTAGGCTATCTAATTTATAACCCCCAATGGGGTTGAAACCCATGCTTTGAGAACTGCTAAATTAGAGTAACAGCTATAATCATTTAGGATATGTTATACATCTACATTGTTAGCTGGAATTCATGATCACTTTAGGAAGTAATAGATTTAGCTCTAGAGATATATCAGTCAAAATATACAATCAAATGCATGGGAATCTCTTACCTATTCGACCCATTGACCCACAATCATGGGTCAGCGCTAACATGTACATAAAAAGAAGAATTGTACTAGGCTGTCCTACAGTGCAGATCTATGTGCTGCAAGACAGTAAGCATTAGCCATGTATGGAAACACTTGAAATGTAGTTAGTCACTTGAAAAAAGATAATGTGAGAAAAATAATGTAAAATACCTCAATTACTTTTCTATTGATTACATTTGCAATGTTAATATAAATATAATGGTCTAACTGAAATATATTTCATATGATTCTCTGTGGTCATTATTTAAATGCAGTTAATAAAAAGTGTGAACCTAACATTTGATGACTAGCTAAGGTAATTGAAGTTACTGAGGCATTTCTAACATTACAGACAATTCAGTATGGAAAACAGTGCTGGGAGATCTTTGGTAAGTAACACGAGCAAGCAGTTTAGGGATCAAATTCAAAACACAGTAGCCAATGTGGTTTAAACCAGACATGGCTTCCAAACCTGGGAGATGTTCTGTCTCTGTCTCCCATCTTTAACCCAATATGAGCAAAATCTCAGAATTGCACAGCAGATGCTGAAGGCAAAACTGACGATGGTAAATCTCATATTGACTAATGATCTGGTAAAATGGGCCTCTCATGTGGGTGACTTTGGAGGAAATGTCCTATTTTCTTTCTTGTGCCTTTTTATGCTTTGCATTTTCTGTCTTTTCATCTCCCTTTTTTCTTCTCAGCCCTGATTAGAGTCAATCACTCACAGGCATATGGCAATGAATCAGGGAATTAAACCTTGGCAAAATTACTCAGTCAGATTCCCACTACAACTACAAAATGTTGAATAAGTCAGTTTACAAGGACAAAAAGTTTGTTTTGGGCTCATGATTTCTAGTTCTCAGTTCATGGTCATTTCATATCGTTCTTCTGTGGCTCATAAAAATTCAAGGGACATATAGAGGAGACTACTTGTTTAAAAGCAGTCAAGAAGCAGAGACAGAAAGGGAGACTCTGTGGTCCTACTATCTCCTTCAAGGACAGTGACCAAATTTTCATTCCTTAGACACCATCTTCAAAGTTTCTACCACTTACCCACAACATACAGGGTGACAACCATCTACTCGGTACATCAGGACACATAAGACTTACATTATGAAAAGAAATATTGCTTCTCCAAATAGAGGAACCATAAAAGAGGTCATGCCTGAACAATATCCACATTATTTTTCTGTCTCTTTTTGTCACTTAACCTCTACTTAGCAGTAGTTATCTAACAGTTCACAGAGCTGTGGGCAGAGTAAGTCATAAGACTCTTTTTTGGTTATGAGAACAGGACAAATAAAAGCTCTCTGGAATTCGAGCTTCCTGGAGAAGACATGTGATGGAGAAAGCTGGGTCTCTAAATATGGGTTATGGAATGATGTAACCGTTGGTCTAACTCTGAGCTGGGCATTTATAGACAAGCACAGCAGGACACAGAAGTGCCTTTGAAGACTTTCTGACTAATGCTTTAACTCTGAGTCAAATCTAACTGTCCTTGGAGCAGAGCCTGATCCACATAGCAAGCTAAAGGTGTGGGGTACAGAACTGGTATTGATCATAGCAGTGCAGGTAAATCTCTGGACAGCCCGAATATCATCATTCTGGTTGTCACTGTCAAAAAATTGATATTTTTAGTAGAGTATAAAAATACTTCAAAACTTACAAAATCAAGTTAAAATATCTTGAATACAATCTAATATTATGAGACATGATAAGAAGTGGGGGAATTTGAAAAGAATGCTCAAAAGGTATAGAATTAATTACATTTTGAAATTGCCAGTGGAACATGTGAGAGGAGCTATTATAACTACTTCTGATGAGATAAAGTTGAAATTCATATTTTAAAAAATTGATCATGACATATGGAAAATGTCAGCCAAAATATAGGAATATTCAAAATGTAATGAATGAAAATTTAGAAACTGAAAAATATATCTGACATAAAACACACTACAGTGAATCATTAGCAGAGTAAAGAGTCTAACATTGAGTTGGGGAGACAGTTGTAATTAGAGTGTGTGCCTTGTAAACATAAAGATCTGAGTTCCATATTGAGAATCCTTATAAAAACTCTGGGAAGGGTGGTGCGTGTATGTGTAATCCTAGTGTGGTGAAGGCACATAAAAAAGCATTCCTTGATATCTAACTTGCCAGTGTGGCCTGATAGGAGAGATCCCAACCAGTGAGAGAAGATGTATGAAAGGAGAGGGACTGCTTCTCTGTGGATAGCAAGTGAGGCTGTCCCCTGGCTTCCATGTGCATAATGTTCTGTATCTTTTGAGCATTTTTCAAATTCCCTCAATTCATAGCTTCCTTTTATTATAGATTGCAATTCAATTACCAAGAAAACACAATGAGCTATGCACTCTTTCCTGCATTAGACCTTCATCACTGGGGCATTTCAGTAGTAATATTATTTGCCCTAAAACACTCTACTCCACCTTTGTTTACTCACCATTAATATCATAAGCCAACGTGCACCATTGCAGTTGAACAGTTTTATTTAAGAGACAGTATACAATTATTATTTTATTAGTCTGAAAAATACCTACCTTTCAGTGTGTAGACATTTATCCCATTTATATCTAGTGTGATTATTTATTATGCCTACATTTATACCTGCTAACTCAACCATTGTTTCCAATTTGCCCTGTCAGATCATGGGTTCCCTTTGGCTTTTTTTGCCTATAACCCAAAAGTTGGGAAGACATGTTCTATTTAATGTCAAATCATTTTGTGATTTCCTTAGTAATTTCTGGTATTGATTTTTGTCTTAGTTCTGTATTAATAGAGAATGTTATTTATAATTTTTATCATTTTAAATTCACTACTGAGCTTGAATTTATTAATATTACTTTTGCCAAATTTGGGGAGTTTTCATTGATTATTTATTAAAATATCCTTTTCTTCCTCAAGTCCTCTATTTCTGGTATATTTTTCCTTTTTTTCTTTTCTAGAATTCCAAAGTTTAAAATATCAGACTATAGAACGAAAAGTAATTATCAGTTATAAGTGTTAATATTTTTAGTTCCTAACACTGAACTTGCCTACATTTGGAATCAATCAAAAGCCAACCAAAAATTGTAAAGGATTGTCTTGATTGAATCCTTTGATGTCAGAAGACACATATTAACTCTGGGTCACACTTTCTGGTGACAACACATGGAAGAAGTTGTTGTGTTGTACTGACAGCTGGAAGGATGAGTGGAGACACAGTGCGAGTTTTAATTAGCTGCCTTTAAAATGGGGATTCTCCTGGTTTCCCAATATCTGGGCCATTTAGAGGACACACTCGACTGGCCATTTATTTTTTCTTCCATTATAGTAACTTCTTGCTTTGCACATTGAATTAGTCTATTTTCAGTAGCTGTAATATAATACCAAAGCTGGACACTTTACAAAGAAAAGAAAGTTGTTGATTTTGTAGTATTGGAGGATGAAAGTGTAAAACATGGTGGCTATGGAAGTCTGGTACTTAGTGAGGATTTCTTGGTTGCACCACTCATAGTGGATGGTTTCATGGTGTGGGAAGGTGTGAAATAGAAAGGAAGCAAGAAGCCATAAAGGTGATTGGTCTCACTCTTTTTATAATAATTCGATGGGAAATGATCTGATACCAGATAAACCCCAGTCCTGCAGATGATATGAATATAGTAATAAGTGATGTATTTTAAGGACCAATCACCAATTGGCTAGATTTTCCTAATTAGCCTGATGCTAATTTCCCTTGCTCAATCTGCTGGTGACAGCTCACCTTTAGATTTCAGACAGTATCAAAGTTCCCAAGAGGGCTCAACTTTCTCCTGGTGCAGAATGGCAGTGCTGGTCACAGGGAGCTTTCAGCCTTTTCTTGGGCATACCCTGCTTGTGAATATAATCCAGTATATATTTGAATGGTCATTGAGGCCCTGAAGAATAGCAGAGTGCTTGCCCACATTTCTCGACATCTTGGTCTTCCTTTTAAAATTCTTTCCAGGGTCCCTGTTTTTCCAAAATGAAATTTCAGAAAGCAACTTTGAAGTGATGGTGTCTGTCACCAGTAGATAGCCACTGTTTGCATTTATATCCTGGGGACAGGACTTTTTTTTTCAAATGTGATCTGAGCTCTAAGTGATATCAAATAGAACCAACAGGCTGCCCAGGAACTCTCCAGGGGCTGCTAATTTGATTGAGGGATTGAGTACCCTCTGGAGATGTAGCTTTTACTGGAACCCCAAAGTCAGCTTTCTGTGTTGCCTGCTAAGCTGCAGGCCATTTCCTGGACACCTGTCTGGTGAGGCAGAAAGGAAGTGAGGCTGGAAGTATCCCAAATGAAAATGACACAGACATACTGGATTTAAAAACCCGGGAGAGCTGAATCATTTTGCTTGTATTCTCACTGTCTGATTTTGCTTGATTGATCTGTTTTGGAGTCAATAACTTTTTAAAGTACCCCAGGCTACTTTCAAATCTGTGATGCCCCTGTTTCAGTTTCTTGGGTACTGAGGTATATATATAGCACCCAAAAATCTATGACAATTACTCAATAATTGATATGGGATGGCTATAATACTGCTAAAGAGCAAGTGGATAATTTCATGGAAATCTCAGTGGATATAACATGGGATTCCAACTGAGGCAAGATAGAAATGCAGGGAAAATTAAGCATGGGTGGGACATGGGAAGGACAAGAAGGCTCTAATTCTGAGTCTGACTAAAGTCTCTTACTACCTGAGATGTGAGAAGTCTAGTACAATCTAGTACATTTGCTGAGAAGGCTGTCCACATGGAGACAATATTCCTTTTTATCTAGAGACATTTCAAATAGCAACGTTAGAGAATGTTAGAAAAACAATGAACCCTGCTTAGGTTCAAGCATGTATGACTTTATTTCTTTTCCAGATATGAACCAACAGTTTTCTGGGCATCTCACAAATGGGACTACAAAAGTTTTTGTTTGCTTGTTTGGTTGGTTTGGGTTTTCTTTCTTTCTTTAAAGAAAAAACTGCCTAACTTCCTTCTATATCTTCTCTGGGCTATTGTTTTAACTTATAAATTATAATTTTATTCCATTTTCCCTGGGAAATACTCTGCTATCTCATTTACTGGGAGAAATAAAGGGGAAAATATAATCCCTCTGCAGATCTTTGAGACGTAACTTCAGAAGCTTCCAAAATGTTGTTGCAGCTCTTGTGAAGATACCAAGGTTAGGTTTCTCCTGAGAAATCCATATCTGTGCATGCTGTATGGCTTCCTCAGTGCCTCTCTACTAACCCATGTGCTTATAGCTATGGTGAAGTTCTAAGCTTCAACTCACCTTCTCATTGACTTGATGGCATGGCATTCTTTTCTGTGATGAAGAATTCTAGCTTCACTAGATTAAAGGACTCTAGTGAAATGTTCCTCTAACCCCCCCCCCCCAGGCTGATATACATGGCAGTGCAAAGCTGTGTCCCCAACTCCCCTTTCTTGATGCCACTGACAATATTTATCAATAAAATAGAAGTCCCACTATTAGTTGATGCTTGCACTTAGTTGTGGAATACAAGAGCCTCTGGAGGCAAATGTAAGAGCCAAGGTATTCATTTGATCCAGGTGTCTACATGTCTGGGTTCTGAGGTTTTAAAGAGGATGACGCCCCTTCCTCTGAAATGCTTTGCAAATTCCAAGCAATGCCTAGCAGCTACATGGTTCGAAGTCTCAGAAACTAAGAATGTAGCCCTAGATATACACTCTCCAAAGCCCATCCATCTCATGGCTTCTAAGTCCAGCTTTAATGCTGACATGATTTCTACCAGCTTAAGAGCAAACCCCTACAACAATTCCAACCCCCCAAAAATGTTTACTTTGATAAGCCACACACTGGTCACACACTCAAAAGTTGTTTTTTTTCCCCCTCAATCTTTGAAGATGGAGCCTGGTCTTCCTGCTCAGGGAGTTCTGCCTATATAACCAGCAGATATCAGACATGGCTGGTTTGACTGCTGTCTTACTAACTCAGTTGGAGAGTTCTACTGCTATGACTCTCCTAAACCCTCAAGTGCTTCTCTGACCCCCGTGTTCTCTTTAAAGCACCGCGTCACATCTATGTAGATGAACTGCGTTTCAGTCCTCCCCGGACTCTTCTCCCTATTGCAGTCTATACTATTAATTAAAATTGCCCCTACCACTTTAGCCAGTGCTCTGACCCCTTGCTGGTAGAGTCACTACCACTCTGCTGGGGATGCTGCTGCCAGTGCTCTCTCAAGTAGAGCAACCAGGGAGAGCATCGAGGAAAAGTCTAAGAGGTAGTGAGTTCAAATGAGACCCACTCCTAGAGGGTCCTAAGGATCTATATCATAGTACTCTGCTCTATTCTTCTTAATTAAAAAATGCCTGATTTATTAATAATAAATAATAATAATTATTTATTTTAATTATCCCTATTGAATGTCATACATATGGCCAATAGTTCTGTATATCTCCTGGTGCTTAAAGCCATTGTTCAAAGTTGCTTTATTCTCTCTATATGATAGATGAAGGAAGTGAGGCACAGAGACACTAATAACTCTCCCAAAGACACACAGCAACTATTTGGCAGAACCAGAATTTCTACTCATATCTATTTCAACCCAAATGCTATTTTTGTGCCTGGACATCATTTCTCATGACACCTATAGAAGTATGACTTTTATTTGTGTCTTTTAAATTACTGGGTACTAAGTCAGAATGCATAGCGAGTCTAACAAAATTCCAAGAAACACGTCAAAGAGATTATGATAAAAGCGGTTCTGACTGTTCAAACATGACCAGCCCTCCAAAGTCACAATGAGAAATGGGAGGAAATGGAGAATTGCTTGCCCAAAAAGGGCATGAGAAAGCACAAAAGACATTTGACTCCTGAGACTATTCGAGAGGTAATTTACCATGCAGTTGCTGAAGGAACAATGGTTCCTTTTCACTTCTCCAAGTTGGGGAAAGAAAGTTAATTTCAAAAGCTGAAATGCTGATAATTGCGTACATGGAGTTCCTTGTAAAAAGAATAGCATTGCTCTCAGGGGGATTGTTCCTGTGAAAAGATGGTCAACGTTGGAATAGTCTGTGTGACGTTTCTGAAGTGAATGGAAGAAGACCATGAGAAAGAGGAGGAGGAGCCAGTTCTTGACGGTTAGATGAAAGCACAATGACACGTCAGTAGCTATTACAATGTCACCATCCCAGTCAAGAAGGTGCTGTGCCGGGGACCATGCAGATGTCACACAGGAAAGCAAAATGAGGGAAGAGATGAGAATTAAAGCCTGCTGCAGACTGACTTTGTCAACCTGGATCAGGCTTCAGGGAGTCTAATGCCAGGCAGTTTCATGTCAGGATATTTAAAACACAGTACAATTTGGGAAAAGATTTCCAGGCAATAATCTATCTAGTCAGCCCAACTTCAGGTGCACAATAAAGCATAAGGTGTGGCTACACAGAAACTCTTTTACAAAGTACATGTGATCATAAGGGTGGGTTCTATAGCTTAAAGGCCTAGAGTCTACTGTGGTCTCCGACAGACAGCACAGAGGTCAGCAGACTGTAGAACACTTGTGACTTCTCCCATATGGGTGGGTAATGATCTAGGGAGAGAAGAGGTTGGAAGGATTATTCTGAGGAATTTGGGTGAGGTCTGCTCTATTGAGAAAAGTGGGCAAGGTCTGCCTCCACAGATAGCATAAAGGTTACCAGATAGTTAACAAAATCTCTCAACTTTCTGGATGGAATGCAGGGATTTGATTTTATCTCCTCCACTGAGGAGACACCCCTGCATGACTAACACCCCTGAGTGTGTTAGTGCTTGTTTGTGAGTACAAGGACCTCTGTGCCCCAACAATGTTGAAATATGAGGGACCTGATCTCATGAGAGGCCCTAAAACTTAGGGGTTCATAATGCTCAAAGAAAGTTTTGTTCTCCCATATTTGGGTCCAAGTACGTTGGCTGACTCATGCAGTTTGCTTCTTATAGTTCTAGAGCTTTCAGTGCTAAGAACGAACAGTAATAAGGCCCATTGTAAATATAGAATATATCCAATAAAAAAAAAGAAGAAGAAGAAGAAAGGAGAGGACCCTGGGCCTGAAAAGATTGGATCCAGTTTTGAAGACCCAGAACAGAGAAATCGTAGGGGGGGGGATGATTGGGGAATGGTTGGGGGGGAGAGGAATTATGGGACGTATGGTGGGGGGGGAATGGGAAAGGGAAAAGACTTTGGAATGTAAACATAGAATATAGAAAATAAAAATTAAAAAAAATTAAAAAAAAAAGAACACAAGTCAGTGTGTGCTGAGCTCCAATCACATGCTTAAGTATTCATTCCGTTTGACAATACTTGCAGGCAAGGTTTCTGGGGTGAAAATTAGGGTCAGAGTCAGGTCAGGTAGGTGGGGCTCTAGCTGGATAGGAGTTAAAGGCTAACACCTTTATCTTGGATTTCTGTCCTTAAGAATTGAGAAAAATAAATGTCAGCAGTTCGCAGCTAGTGATAGTTTATTACAAAGTGGAATAGCTCCGGTCTGATGAATACCTTGCTCTTCTCTTTGATTTAATTGCATGCCGTTTACATTTATCTCTATGATTTCCATCAGCTGTATTTCAACCAAGACCAAGTTCGATGCAACTAAAGCTGCCATTTAAATACCACAGAACGTATCCTCATGGGGATTTAGTAATATCACAGGGAAAGTTTTGGTCTTTTTTTATGTAGGGGGTAATTATTTAAAAAGAATGCCGATCTGTCAGGCCTCTGCACCACTCCTTCCAAGTATCCAGTAAAGCATGACTCTTAACCTTGAATAGGTAACCGAAGGTCTTTATGTATATAAAACTCCCAATCACATAATGCCGGTTTACAATGATAAAGTCTTATCCCAATATTTCTGATGTCTTCAAAACACCAGAAATATGTCTGAAGCCATCTGGATATCCGTGTTTCCCTCTGCTCTTCTCGTCTTGTCCCCTGAGCCTCTCTCTCTCTCTCTCTCTCTCTCTCTCTCTCTCTCTCTCTCTCTCTCTCTCTCTGTCACTTCTCTTAGTTCCTCCTCCTCTCTCCCCTCCAATCACTGGACTCTCGCTGACTCAATGTGAATAGATAGGAAATATCTTGCAACACTTGTACATTTATCCAGAATGGATAAAGGATCTGAGTCAAGTAGCAGTTAAAGAGGAATAGTTTCTTACTCACAACTGAAGATGTAAACAAAACAAAACAAAACAAAACAAAACAAAACAAAACTGTTATCCCTAATTTATCACTAAGGCTATGGTACTGAGCTACATTAACAGAAACACACCAGGCCACATTGAAAACTTCACTGTATTTGTTTCACCATCATGAAGACTTCCTCTCAAATTCTTGTTTTCTGTACCCTGACCCCTCTGAACTCTATAAGGGTTGGCAGTGCACAATGCTTTGTGTTGAGTTATATTGATGTCCACTTGAGTTAATTAAAACACTCATCTCATTATACCTATGTTCAACATAATATAATTAGCTATTTTACCCTAAGTACATTTAAAAATCACATTTTCTTCATTTTTGAGACCCAAAGGAACATGCATTTCTTTGTTGCCACTCAACAAATTAGTGATGAGCCTTCTGAAAAGAAAAGAGGGAAGCGGATCAATCTATACAGACAATAGAAATTAAATTCTTTCTGTTTTGACTAAAGAAAACATGTTCTTTGGAGGGAGAATTTCAAACCTGCAAATTACAATTTAACACGATGATAGCTGGAGGGCATAATCTACAGCAGGCGATTTTTGTAAGATATATTAAACTTACCATCTTATATTTGATGGGATGGAAAATCATAGCATTTTAAAACTTGAAATAAGAAAGGGGCCTTGGAGCATTCTCAGGGACAAACCTCCACTTCTCCCCCAACACAATTTTCTGTGGGCAAAAAAAATGGAAATGTACATTTAGCAGATGGAACCTCATTCCCCTAGAGGTACCTGTGCAAAGTGGTTTTTATATAAAGACAAAGATAATGAAAAAATTTTGTTCTTTTAAATATCTGGTTGACACACAAGCACGTACATGCTGCCAACTAGAAAAGCAGGCATCCAACGTCCCAGGCTCCTCTATGAAGATACTGCGTGTTCGCATGTTGCCTTAGGGAGACTGCTGACTGGTTGGGATGCTTGGAAGAAGCTTTCCTGGTGCATCTCCTAAACACCTCAGCCTTAGGATCTGGCACATTTATTAAGCTTTGCTTATTTTACTAATTTTTCATCGTGGCACTCTGTAGAAGATTGTATTATATAGAAATAAAGCAGAAATAACAGATTTGGCACCAAAGAGAATGTTTATATTCCATTTTGCCATTTGTTAACTACATAGCCTTGGCCAGGCACTTATTTACTCTCCTTTACAGCTGGATGAAGATTCATGATGCCTGCTCGCGGCATTTATTTAAGCGTTAAATGTAGCACACCTGTTCTAGCTTGAGTGTTGAACGTTTCCCTGAAGCATGTTGGTCCTAGGAGCAATAGCAATAGAAGGTGGTGAAACCTGGCTTTAGAGCCTACTGATGAGAAGGTTTACGTCACTAAAGATGTACCCCCAAAGGAGAGTGTAGGGCCCTGGTGCCTTCCTCTTTATTTTTGCATTCTCGCCATAAGGTGAAGGGGTTAATTGTGTTTTAGCCATCATGAAAAGGTGAGCCAAGATAGAATCTCTCCCATCTATTTATTTATATTTAATGTTTACAAGTGTTTTGCCTATATGGATGTGTGTGTGTATGTGTATATATACATGTATATATGTATACAGCATGTGTGCCTGGTGATTGCAGAGGCCAGAAAACTGTGTCAGATCCACTGGAACTGGAGATACAGAGGATTGTGCACCTCCATTTGGATGTTTGAAACTATATGTGGGCTTCCATAAGAACAGCAAGTATCATAATTGATGTACCATCTTTGTAACCCCCTTTTCTTTTTATTTTCTATTCTTTTCTTTTTATCCCTCGCTTTTATTTTTTAATGTTACTTACTCTTTGAGAATTTTATACTCATGTATAAAATATATTTTGATCCCAACTCCTTCCACTAACTCTCTCTATATTCCTTTCAACACTTTATCCCCACTAACTTTCTGCATTGTTACATACATACAAATACACACATATGAATGTATGTATGTATGTATGTATATATGTATGTATGTATGTGTGTATGTGTGTATGTATGATATATATTTTCTACTGAGTTCAATTAGTGCTTCTCAAAGCACAAGGATTGGTGGGGTTACTCACCGGAGCAAGGGCAACTCATCAACAACCACACCACACTGCGCAAGAAAAATGACTCTCCCTCACGCAGTAGTCACCCTATATAGAGGTAGAACCCTGGAAGGCCCTCTTCAACCCATGCTGGAACATTGGCTTGATCTTCTGCAAGTGCTAACTACATTTGGCACTTGATGTAAGTTAATGAATGCAGCAGTCATTAGGTGTTCATTTTTGAGATGAGTCTTATGTAGCTCAAGCTGGTTTCACAATTATTGTGTAGCTGAGGCTGGTCTCAAACTCACAGCAGTCTTTTCAGCTCCAGCCATTTTAGCACTGAAATTCTATATGTCTACCACCATCTCTAGCTTATCTCCTTGCACTAAGATCAACTCCAAGTGGATCAAGGACCTCCACATAAAACCTGACACACTGAAACTAACAGAAAAGAAATTGGGGAAGACCCTGGAGGACATGGACACAGGGGGAAAGTTTCTTTTTTGGTAATTACTTGAGAATTTCATACAATGTATTTTGATCATATTTTCCAATCTCTCCAACTCCTCCAAGACCCTGCCCTCTTCTCCCTCCTCACCCCACTCCACTCCACCCTCACTCTTTGATTTTGTTGAACCCTCCAACACTAATTTGTGCTACCCAACCAACCTTGGGAGTGGGGCTTGATCCATAATATTGTCATTCTACCACATCATTACAGGGACATCATTACTGTTTCTCCCAAGAGATATCAAATTCCAATAGCTGCCTAGGTAGGGCTGAGACAGTCTGCTCTTCTTCTTTCTTCATCCTGGAATATTGCCTGATGTGAGTTTGCTAGGGTCTTGTGCATGCTGTCACAATCTCTGTGGCTTCATAGATTACCTTTCCAGTTGTGTCCAGAAAACACTGTTTTCCTAAAGGTATACATCACCCTTTACTCTTATAGTGCTTCCACCCTCACTTCCATGAAGATCTCTCAACTTTGGAAAGAGGGATGTAATGTTTGATTATCCCATGTTGGGCTGAGCACTTTGAAGTCTCTTGTTCTCTGTGTGTTATCCAGTTGTCAACTGCAAATCTCTGTGTTAATTACCATCTATTATGGGAAGACACTTTCTTGAAGAGAGCGAGAGAGGTAGTGATCTATGGATGTAGAAATAAGTTATTAGGGGTGGTTTCACTAATATGTCCATTTAACAGAATTATAGTAGATTCTCTCTGTGGGTCTATGAACTATTTAGCCACCATTTCTTGACTCTGTTAAAGGTGGAAGGTATAAGTTTCATCTTGTGTAAGGGGTCTTAATAGAATCAGAAAGTGGTTGGTTACTCCCACAAAATGTGTGTCATTATTGCATCAAGAGGCATATCAGGCCAGACCAATCATTATTTTACCTCATATGGTTCACAAGTGAGTTTGGCTAATATTTTTCCCCTCTGGTAGCATGCACAGTGCTTTCTATCACAATCTATAATATCCAGTGCAGATGAAGCTTTCATTTTAGTATCAGTATTATCCATATTTATAGCCCAAGCATGTGTGTTTAGCTATAGGATTTTAACATTGTATTATGGGGGTAAGCAAGAACTATGGTGATAGCCTATAATTTTATTTGGAGTCCATTGGACTCCACTGGCCTAAAAGAGGAAACTATAAATGTACTAGAGTTTTATTTCTGAGGAAGAAGTATCAAATTACCTTTGTTATAGGGTAACTTTTTCTAATCTTTTTATATTAGTACATATTTTAGGAAGTGTCTACAAGTACTTTTTCAAAATGTCTTTAAGTTTTAACTGTCCCTTCTCACATTCCATTCTCCATTCTGCCTGCCCACCCTCATTCCATTTAATTCTTCCTGTTCTATTGTTTTTCCTCCCCTGACTTTTATTACTGTACTCTCTCTGATGTCTTGAAAGATTCACCTTTTCTCCATAGTCCCTTTTGAGTTTCAAACACTTATGGGTGTTTGAAATGAAACACACATATCTAACAATTCAAAGCTAACATCACGCATGAAAGAAAACATGCAATACTCGCCCTCCCAGGTATAGGTTGCCTCACTCATGATGAGAGGTATAATTTGGGGGCCAGGACACTAGGCTTAAAAGATTCTCATTGCCCATATTCCGAGGTCTCTGGAGAGTTCATTGTATCATTTAAGTGATCCTTGGGTAGCACTGGTTGGGGTTCACAGTGGGTGTGAGTAGTTATCTGTGGGAGAAGGACATAGGATGCTACACTATTCTCAGATGGAATAGGGTGTGGTGGACGTCAGGCTAGAAAGTCCTTATTTGAAACCAGGAGTGCAGAATACCATGTGATCCTTGAAGTATACTGTGGGGTATGGTGACTAGTACACAGGCAGACATGGTCTGGTGACTTCACCTGGGGTCCATGTCACAGAACACCATGTGGACTGAGTTCTGAAGTCAGGATTGTAGGCAAACAAGCCCTTTCTCTTTATGAGTTAATTATCTCACATATTTTTGTAATAATAGAATGCTGCTAGATTATGAGGGTTAGGTACCATGTCTAGCAAACATTAGGCATCTATTTACCATTTCTGAGTTTATACATGAAAATTGAATTAATTTTTTTTAAACTCAGTTAATCTTTTATATTTAGTCAAGACTGAATTGCAACTTCAGTTGTTTTATTTATGCCTCCAGGTAGATTAAAATAAATTTAAGTGAGACTACACATGTTCTTCTTGGTAATACTTTGGATTTGGAATATAAAATCACCTTTAGTTCACAAACATATAGACACACACATACATACATGTACATGTCCCATTCATGTCCCATTTCATTAAGAGATTCACCCATCTCTAAGAATTGTCTCCTGAGTGCTCAGGAGTGACAGCGATGAATATCCTAAATAAATAAGTCCAAACACGTGCTGAATGTTGTCCCACATCAGGCTTTCTGGAAGGTTCTTGTCCAGCATCATGAACAGATGCCTCTATCATATAGATAGGTCCTATCAGGGTTTATGATGTTACAGAGAAAACAAAACTTTACTCATGCTCCTTCATGATTAAAAACTGTTTTTCTTCCCATGAAAATTTAACAGAATTTAAGTCAGTGTCCTCACAGAAAATCTCTCAGTTATGGGACACCAGCTACTCCTTAAAAATGTAATAAAGCTCAACATCATATACTTTGTTACCATGTTCTGCTATTCTACAAAGGAAAAATGCTTCAACAACTAGAGTAAAGATTTTTGAGGGAAGGCAGAAAAGTAAGGGGGTGGAAATTTGGTGATGTCTTTTTGACACTAGTGAAATGTCTTTATCAAATAATGTGACCCAAAGTAGGTTCGTATCCTCTCCATTGGTCAGTTTACCTTTAGTGAGGAGAATGAATGCACCCAGATAAAACAGCCATGTATTCACGCTTGGTCATCCATGCTGGATTTGCATCAGGAACTCACAACTCCCTCTTTACAATAAAGTTCTGGATTCTAGAAAAGTTAGGGTTGGGTTGATATTATTACTGTAGAGAACATTTTTTTGGCAGTATTCCCAAACTCTACGTAAACAGAGACTCTGACCTGGCAAGTCTATCCTCATTGAACAAAGATGTGAACCAAGTTCAACTGATGACATGTGAGGATTTTTGTCACACCACTTCTCTTGCTCCAAATGGAAAACAACTCAAATGCCTACTTATGCAAGGAGGACAATTAACAATTTAAGGCATATTCACCCAGTAGGACATGACACACAATGATGGGAAGTCATGTAAAACATCACCACAGATGAGTCTCATGTAAATAATGAGTGAAGATAATACAAAGTATCTGCCCCACCCAAGAATTTCAGCAAGATGGGAGGAACAAGGCTTGAGATTTTATCCAGAGAGTTACTGTAGTTAATAATAATGTTCATATTTTAAAATGTTTCAAATTTTAAATGTAGTACCACAAAATTTTTCATGAGTGATCTAATAGTTATGCTAATTAACTTGCTATAATAATAACTTTATATTTTACTTGTCTTATTTCATTTTTTTGATGTGTGACAGGATATCACAATCTAGTTATTCAAAAGGGAACTACTTATAACTACTTATATTTTCTACAGTTCCATGGACTGGGAAGTTGAATCTGCTTATGAGATGAGGGAATATATGCTGTATCAAATGTGGCTGTTTTTCTTCGTTTTCTATTGCTTGATAAAACACTATGACCAAAAGCAACTTGGGAAGGAAATGATTTATTTCATTTTACTGCTTATAGTCCATCATGAAAGGAAGTCAGGGCAGTGATTCACAGCAAAACCTGGAGGCATAAAATGGGGAACAGAGGGCATAAGAGACTTTCTGGCTTGGTAATTATTGCTTATACAGGTTGTTTCTTATACAACTTAGATCCATCTGCCCATGGGCACCACCACCTACTGTGAGCTCAGAAATCCCACATTGATCATTAAGCATGAAAGTGCCCTACAGACTAACATACAGGTTATATAATAAAAACTAACCAGCATAGTGGTCAAGGGCATCACAAGACAAACATACATGAGATGGAAAAACCATGTCAAGCACTTCCTTTCATAATGAGCTTACTCCTACAATAACTAGCTGATGAAATTAATAATAACCCTAATATATTTGTGAGGGAGCTATTGCCCTTCTGTAAATATTTTAAGACCCTACCTCTTACTACTGTCAAAATAGTAATGTAAAGAGCCTTATTGAGGTGCCATGCCACCTGGCAGGACCTTGACATTGACCAATGTGAACTTCTTCAGCCTTTGAGTGGGAACTCCTGTGTCAGCCATAATCCCCTTCACCTAGGGTGGAGTGCTCAGACCAAGGTGAAGCCCATTGTTCTTCAAGGACCTGCAGTTTCCTGAGAAACACTAGCCACTGGTGGAGTAACTGAACCGGTTCTGCTGAGAAGCTTCCAGCCTTTTCCTCTGCCTATATATTGGGAGTTATTCATTAAACTTTGAGATCTTGAATAGCAGGTGTTTGCGGCCTTCCCATACACCCCCAGCTTCCCTTCCAGGTAACCCGTTCCATGTAACTGCGGGCAGCTACATAGTAGTTACATTTCAATCTGTGTTTTAGAAGTGTGGTGCTTCAAATAGGTTTGGCCCCCATAGATTCATGTGGTTGAAGGCTTGACAAAGGTGTGGTTTTATTGGAATAGGTGTGGCCTTGTTGGAGGAAGTGTGTCACTGTGAGGGCGGACTTTGCAGTCCTATGTTCAAGTTCTGCCTAGTGCAGAGGGGAGACTTCGTCTGGCGCTTTCAGATTAAGATGTAGAACTCTAGGCTACTGTACCACCATGCCTGTCTGGATGCTGCCATGCTTCCCCCTTGATAATGGACTGAATCACTGAACTTGTAAGCCAGCCCCAATTAAATGTCCTTTATAAGAATTGCATTGGTCATAGTGTCTCTTCACATTGATAAAACCCAAACTAAGACAAGAGAGTACATTCAAATTACATGTAGTGTGCTTATATCCAATATAACATTATAATAATACATCATACATATAAATAATTTGGACTGTTAATTAAAAAGGAAAATATATCATAGGAAAAGTATATATCATGTGAGTCTCCTAGGCTTTTGTTTTTTGGAAACATAATGTACTCATTTATTAGTTGAATGGTTGTATTCCTTTCAAGAATATTTAATACAGTATCATGTATTATAAATTGATTAAAATTGCAGAGACCTCCACTTAGCAATGGGGTCTTTAAAAAAAGTAGCCTTTTTTAAGTTACATTTCACTGAACATATTAAGCAGATTGTTTCCAGAGTCCCTGAAAGGTTATCTAGTCCTTCCACATATTAAAATAGAAGTGAGTATATATCTTTAGAATCTAGAATCTAAAGTAAACCCTGATAATCCGAAGCAGATTTAGTATGATAAAACTAGACTCTGGCTAAAATGCAAGAGGATAGGTCAAAAGTCAATGAAAATTTTAAATTAGTCACATTTGGTCAAAAACAAAACAAAACAAAACCCTAAATGCAGGTGTCCTCCATGTTTGTACTGTGTGATATTTTTGGGTCCCAAAGTACATTCTAATATCTTAAACATTCAACACCTGGAAAGGAATTTAAAAATACAATAGGATTTTATCTGAAATGAGGTGATTATTCTTTCATTGCTTACAAAGTATTTTTGCTTTTTAGCAATGACTAACTATAAATAGGTATGTTGAGAATTTTCAAAAGCTTTTTGAGAACCAAAGTTTGCTGATCTTGAAAAGTCTCTGTTGGTGTGCTTGGATTCTCCTGGTAATTGAGAACTTTGCTCATCCACTGATGCCTATCATTGTCCCTGCAACTGAAGATACCGATTTGATCTGAAACATTTATTTCTGGTAAAATTCTCAAACTGTGGCTTCCAGAATGTTTCTGCATTCTTAAAGTAGCTGAATTTCTCTATAGTGATAGATGCCAGGATACTGGTAACCCTTAGGAAGGCAATAATAACTAGAAGAGGCATTGGATTTGGGGCAGTTGATGCTCTATTTCTTGATGAAGATGTCAGTATGGTTCCTTATACAATCTGATTTATCATTATTAACTAGTAATTATGATCAGTGCACTTATTGGTTTATAGAGTTTACTTTAACAGAAATTACCAGAATATTTAGGTCTCTCTCATAAAACATAGAACATAGGAAAGAAACATAAGAAAAAAAATGGCCTAAGTCTTTGAGACACCATCAAGGTCAGGAGGATTTTTTTCTATATAGAACTGAGGCAAAGGAGAGCTGAAAAATGTGTGGTTGAACACAGGTGACTTTGTCTTCTTTTTATTGGTCATTTTATTTATTTACATTTCAAATGCTGTCCCCTTAGTGGTCCCCCCTCCACAAACCCCATATCTCATCCCCCTCCCCTTCAAGGCCCATACCTAAATATAACAAAACTAAAATACAGCAAACCAATAGTCAACATCATATTAAAAGGAGAGAAACTTAAAGCAATCCCACTAAAATCAGGGACTAGACAAGGCTGCCTACTTTCTCCTTATCTATTCAATATAGTATTCAAAATTCTAGCCAGAGCAATTAGACAATAAAAGGATGTCAAAAGGATACAAACTTGAAAGGAAAAAGTCATGATATCACTATTTGGAGATGATATGATAGTATACATAAATGACCCCAAAAATTCCACCAGAGAACTCCTACAGCTAGTAAACCAATTCAGGAAAGTGTCTACATATAAAATCAACTCAAACAAATCAGTAGCCTTTCTCTACTCAAAGGATAAATGGGCTGAGAAAGAAATTAGAGAAACAACACAATCCACAATAGTCACAAATAATATAAAATATCTTGGTGTGACTCTAACCAAACAAGTAAAAGATCTCTATGACAAGAATTTCAAGTCTCTGAGGGAAAAAAATTGAAGAGGACCTCAGGAGATGGAAAGGTCTCCCATGCTCATGGATTGGCAGGATCAACATAGTAAAAATGGCCATCTTACTGAAAGCAATCTACAGATTCAATGCAATCCCTATCAAAATTCTAACACAACTCTTCACAGAGATACAAAAGAGCAATTCTTCAATTCATCTGCAATAACAAAACCCAGGATAGTGAAAGCTATTCTCAAAAATAAAAGAACTTCTGGGGGGGATCGCCATCCCTTAACTCAAGCTGTGTTACAAGGCAATAGTGATAAAAACAAAACAAAACAAAACAAAACAAAAAACCAGCATGGTATTGGTACAGAGACAGACAGGAAGAACAATGGAATATAATTGAAGACCCAGAAATAGAGTCACCCATCTGTTATTACTTGATCTTTGACAAAGCCAAAACCATCCAGTGGTAAAAAGACAGCATTTTCAACAAATTGTTCTGGTTCAACTGGCAGTAGGCATGTAGAAGAATGGAAATTGATCCATTTTATCTTCTTGTATAAAGTTCAAGTCCAAGTGGGTCAAGGACCTCCACATAGAACCCAGATACACTGAAACTAATAGAAGAGAACGTGCGGAAGAGCCTTGAACATATTAGCACAGGGGAAATTTTCCTGAACAGAACACCAATGTTCAGGCTCTAAGATCATCAATTGACAAATGGGACCTCATAAAATTAAAAAGCTCTGTAAAGCAAAGGTGACAACTTCTGGTTCCTAGATCTATTTTTTTTCTCTTAATGGTAATTGAATCCAATGTCCAATGATCAGGGAGCTCTGTTATTCGAATGAGCAGTTGCTTGAACTGCTTCGTTATTGTCTTCGAATGGCATATTCTGGGTCAATGAGAGGTACAATGTACCTTTCACAGAAAACTTCTTTTGTTAAGAGCAGATAGCCTGTTGGTTCTAGTTAGCTCAGAGACCTTGCTCAGAGACTGTCACTGTAAGCAGAAAGCAGAACTATGGTGAACGGCTTGTTCTTCCTTACAGAACATTATTCTCATGGAAGCATGGACGTATCCAACTGTCAGTCACACAGCATCTACTATATGTCAGACTCTAAGTCTGGAGAAAAGCCACATGTAATTCTTGTCCTTATAGAACTAATAAACCAACTGATCAGTCAACTTGCACAGAGATGTTGCAGAATGCCACCATAGGAAATTAGATAAAAAATATCCTTGCAACAATAAAAATGAGTGGTGCTATGACATGAAGAAACAATATTTAGATTTGTGATTCGAATGTTTGGTGCATGGAATAGTATTCTTTGGGGGAGATCCAGAAAGCCTAGGATGTGAGGGAAGCAATGAGATCCAATATCCCTGACTTCTTCCTGTGTTATATTGTACTTCATGGTTGCCCATGAAATGATAGCTTTTATCACATAATCTTGCCACTGCATTGTTTAGTCTGAGCACATGGACTCATGGAACAATGAGTTGACCATAAGTTAAAATAGCGTTTTCCAGTCAGGCAGCAGTAGCACATGTCTTTCAGCCCCTTACTTAGGAGGCAAAAGCATGAAGATCTCTGAGTTCGAAGTCAGCTTGGTCTATATAGTAACCTCCAAGACAACCAAGCTACACAGACAAATCCTATCTCAAAACAAAACAAAACAAAAACAAAGGTAAAACAAACAAACAAAACACCAAGCCTATATCCTACCATAGGTGGTATTACCATTGTAAAATGCAATGAATGCACTGATATTTCTAAAGATCAAAGAAGACTTTTAGTGACCAAGATTGGTGATTGAAGGGAGGAGAGAGATTCAGGCTGGATTATTAACACATATTAAATAATAGCAGAACCACCTATGTTGTCTTCTGTCTGGGCAGTATGTCCATGTCCTGGACAAGTTGCTCATTGCTTCCTTTGGTGCACTTCCTTTGGTTTACACGAGTCTTCCCACACAGAACTGACTGAGGAGATATAACGTATCCCTCCTGGGGCATGCTGCAATCAATAGCTATGGACCCTGAGGTAAAAGGGCTCCACCAGCTTAAGGATTAGGTATCCATGCATGCTGTGAATGCTCTGGTACTCTGTGGAGCATCAGGCTGCACACAGTTTTCAGTTGCGTGTACATGCTACTCAGCTCCTATCATTCCTCTGTCCTGCTTGTGTCACTTTCCATGCGCTCTGCATAGACCTCACTGAATCACATACAGGGCCTTTTCCAGCCTCAGCTTCGTGTCAGGCCATGTCTTCATGTTTGTTTCTGTGAATACCAGGAAGCCATTAAGATTTTAAATCAGTGAGGTGATCCCATTACACCTGTACTTGTAAAGTGAATAGCATGACTTCAATATGAGTACAAGAATATAAAAGTCTTCCTGTTTATATTAAACATTAAAATATTTCTCTTAAACACTACTTTGATAAATCCTTGAAGTTCACCATGAGGACAGGTGTAGGATGTGTACACGTGTGTGTGCATGTGCATGTGTGTGTGTGTGCATGTTGTTTCTAATTTTGTTAGGAAAATATGATTATATCTGGCAAAATAACTTGTCTTTTCCTTTTGATGTGCTCCCTGTCTTATGGTTATGCTCTAGAATTTTCTCCTTTAATTTTGACAATAGGAGCTTTATCATTTTTCTTATGGCATTAATTGCGTCTCATTTCTATGTGCATTGTTTAAAAAACATTTTTATCCTCTGGTTTGTTATTTTGTTATGTTATTAGAATTCGGTGTTAATGATTGATTGTGTACTAGTAAAGGTGATCGCATGGGAGACTCTGCAAACTAAAGAGCGTTACAGTGCTTTCCTCCCTCCCCCTAGCACTTTCCTTCTGCATTCCTTAATTACTTTATTTCATCCCTCTCCCCACTTTTCTGTCTCTCCCTCAACCCTCCCATCCTTGGATGGATAACTCAGCATGTTAAATATATAACCATTAGCCTCCTACCATTTAGAATAATTGGCTTTTAAATTTTGTTTTGTAAAAATTCAGTCCTACTAATTAGTTGACCTTTATGAATAAAATATGCACATTTTTATTCAACAAGTGCTGGGGTGATATAGGTGTTTTCTGCACAGCACTGCTCTATCTACTGGAAATATAATTATCTTTCTGAAACTGTGACGCTGGTCTTGATCCTTGCCATGTGAGGAGAAGACATTTATGTATCTATATAATTTATTCTCAGTCAGTGGAAGGGCATAAATCTTCATTTGAGATATTAAATACATGAAGAAAGCCATTGCAAACTTCAAGTGAAAAATTATTCCTATTAAAAAATGAAGATGTTATGCCCTCCTTTTATCTTTAGCAGAGGAAATCCTACTTAACCTTCAAAGCTAAGTCAGGATATTACGTCCTCTAAGAAAGACAGGCTGAAAATAACAACGGTCATTCCTGTTTTTCCTAATCCAGAAGTCAATTCTTTCTTCAGTTCCTGAAGAGTTTAGTTCTGATCCCTTTATCTTGTGTGGTTTGGGTGTGGTTTCAATGTGCCTCCAAAGGGTTCCTATGTTAGAAGCTTGGTCTTCAGTGTGGAGTTGGTACAAACAAAAGGTCCTTACAAAAGGAGGCATGAAACCGTTAAAGAACAGGCTTAATAGCAGATATTTAGGTCACTGGGTGTAGTTCCTTCAGAAGACAGTGCAGTCCTCCTGGGATTGTGGATATTTCTTATGAACAAGATGTGATGAAGAACATTATGGGGGGGGTAGGGTACAAATTTGGGTGTGGCTTTGATCTCTTTTTTTGGACTTTCTCACATGGTTGGAGCTTTTCTAAAACAGCTGTTAGGCAATTTAGAATACCTAGTGAAGCAAACAGATACCTTTTATGTACTCTTAAGGCCTAGCAAGCTAGCTTAGTTTTGTTTAGATGACACCTGGGCAGTACTGTGGAAGAGATCAAACAGGCAAAGCTTATTGAGCTGGAAGCTTGAGAATTATCAGTTGCATTAAATTAAATCACAAAGCAGACACATTCAAAGAGTAAGAAATAAGTCCTACTTCTCAAAGGAAGGAATTACAAAGCTACTTGAAAGAATATAGTTCACAGAAGGGTGAAGAACTGGAATTTTTTGTGTATGTGTGATGAATATACTCTATTTGTACATTATGATGTGGATATTGGTCTGTGGCCAATCCAAAACATTTTGAAGATAATGTGGTATGTTATCTTATTTTTTAGCATCAACAGAGATGTTTAGAATGAAGGAAAGGGTTTATACTTTACCTCTTAATTCGTTTCTTTTAAATACTGAGCAGTAAGTGATTATAGGCCACTTCTCTTCATTCAAGTACTCTAAAAACTTTGAAAAGTAGAGACGCTTGTTGACTTTAACCTTCGAGACTCTCTTTTCCTTTTTATCTGCTAATGGCTCTTACATTTTGGTGTTCTGTCTTACACTCATACAGTCAGTGGTTCGTGTGGACTTAAAGTTCTTAAATGGGTATCCCATCTCAATGTCTGGATAAGTAAACAGAATGATCAGGCTATGGCAATAAGACGGTTTCAAAAGGTCTACCTTGAAGACATAAGTAAGAAGGGAATGTGGTTGAAGCTGATGTTGCTTGCTTTCTTGACTTCTGGCTCTTTAAATTTCTTCTCAACTTTGGAAGTGAGCATTATATGTCATATAAATATCTTTCTACTAAAGGAGAAGAATGCAGCTCTCATAGTGCCTTATACCATTGCAAATTACAAAAGAGTAATTGAGTGAAGGAACAGACCTATGATCATTTATTTTTCATCCTTTAGAAAGCAATTAGCATATGCCCTCGCCTTCACAGTCACCATTAGTTTGCCCCAGTCCTTCCTCCACAGCTGATCCTTCCCTCATTCACAAGGATAATGGGAAATCCAAGTTTCTAAAATAGGTATCTTAACTCACAGTCATTCTATATGTGATGAAGTAGCCAATGAGTACTAAAAGTCCATGAGAGACTCTGATAGTGAGGCAATCTAAAACACAGCATTAATTTTCATTCTGTGGAATATTTATATCCAAGGATAGAGTTATGTGAGTGTAGGGCTTTGGGAAAGTTTCTGCGTCTGTGAGTGGAGACACCTACACATCCATCCCAGGGCTGCAAATGAAACCTGATAATGAGTATGAAGTTTATTTTGTGCAGCATTGTTTCCCCTTAGCCTTTAGAGTTCTCTTTACATATAATATCTCATTTTGGAGTTTCCTAACCATTATTCAGTAGACCCCCCCTACACAGCTCCAATTACATACTAAGATCTTTGTTAAGATTTTTATTCATTAAGGATAATGCTGAATTGTTATTGTGAAGCTACAAAAAATGAAGCAAAACAAAACCCAAAGGCATTCACTTTCCTCTTACAGCACAAACAGTGCATACTATTCTGAGACAAGTTGTGTATGGGGTTTTCTACACACACCAAACAAGAAATTAATTCTTTCATGCAATGAACACTAGCAGAGTGTCCTCTAACTCAACTCTTCCACCATTTACTTAATGCTAACAAGAGAGCCCAAAGGTTGAGGGATCATCTATCAGGAATGTACTATGTTAGAAGTATAGATGGACACCTTTTTTGTCTACATAATGTCAAATTTTATTGAATAATAATAAGGTACAAACCACATCATATTATGAGTGAAAAATCACCAAACACTGTTGATTTTATTCAAAAGGCATGAGCATTATCACACATAGCTCTTTTCTTCCTATTTTAGCAATTCATAATCAATTACATATTACACAACTGCAACACATACAAAAATATACAAACACACAGACACATTACAGATGAGAGCAAAAGCATCACAGAGATTGCAAGGTTCAAGAAGGCCCTGGTGGCAAGAGCAGAAAGCTGATGCAGATGCAGAGAGCCTTGGCAGGTAGTTAGATATTGGTGAAAGAGTGCTCTAGATACTCAGAACATGTTCAATGTAAGATATAGAACTTCTCAAAGTTTGAGATCTGGGTCTGGACTAATGGCAATTTGATGATGCAAGAAGACTGAATCTCCAGGAAGAGAATGGGAAGTTCATCACGCGTTAACCTTATGACACATGGAGGACACAAGGCAGTGGGCACTCCAGCACTACTTAGTATGAGATGTTCATTTTAGAGATCCTTGTGGAGCAAGTGGATGGTTATTGGTCTGGTTGCATGATAAGTTCATGGGCATTTTTTAAAAATGTGCTTTGGATGCACAGCAGTCTCTATGCGGGAACTAACCTGAATCCCCAGCACTCCACTAGAAGCCGTGCATGGCCTCAGATGCCCGTAATTCCAGGTATGGACACAGGTAGACTGTAGGAATTCACTGGATGTCCAGCTTAACTGAAAGATGAGATTAAAGTTTGAAAAGACATCCTATTTTAAAAACCAAGGCAGAGAGAGCAAGTGAAGATGGCCCCCTGGGTAAAGGCTCTTGCTCCTGACAAATTTACTTTGATCCCTGGGAACTCCACATGCAAGTGATCCCTCTCCATATAATAAATAAATGTAATTTAAAAGTCATATAGACAGTGGAGGCATCTTATGTCCTCCTTTGACCTCTGTGTGTTTGTACACCAGCTTATATACATACAGACACACACACACACACACACACACACACACACACTCACACACTCACATATATACTTACACAGGGAAGGAGAGGACACACTTATTAAATGTTAGAGGTGTAATGAAGAAGGAAAGACACTTTCATAGAATAGCTGTATTATGAGTCTTTCTACTTCCCTCTAATTTTCACTGTGAATGTTGGTGGCACTTATTAGGCTCTCAGGTAGAGATGCTATTGGGTCCTTTGTCTCCAGATGGGACTAATTCTGTGTTGCCACTCCAGTTACAGAAGTGCACATGGTGTCTGGCTAGTACTACCACCTTTTCTAGCACCTTCACTGCCCCATCTTTCTTTCTTAGTAAATTGCTCCCACATATTCCCCATCTCAAGGTCTGCTTTGAGGGGAATTCAAAACCAGATATCCAATCTTACTGATGAGTTTGTGAAAGCAAATTAACACAGGCTAGACTACTTCAGACTTGGAAGAGATGCCATTAAAATCTCAGCTTCTCTCCATTCCCCAATCTATTTATGTTAGTTGGTAACTGAGATATTTAAAATACTCTTGTGTCTGTATTTGAGTATGCACACTGTGCTAATGTCTATGGACTAAGTCTTATGTCTGAGCTTCTATTTCCAGATTGTCACTATCTCTTCCTGGACGTCTAGGGCATCCCAGATTCTGGGTAGCTGTGAGTTTTTTCCTCTCAGAGCAGTCCTTTGCACAGGCTAGTTCTATCTCAGTTAATATCAGCAGCTTTTTTCACCTGCCTAGGAGGAAAGCCTGTTAGGTGTGCTTAATTTGGCTGGTTTCATGGCTACTTCCAACCCATTGGGGGATGAATTCTGTTTTTCAGCATTCAGAATATAGTCAGACTCTGGCCTCTTCCCTTGTCCTGTGCTATTATAAGTCAGGTCTCATCTCTTTGCTCTTGTCTGAATTGTTGAAAAAGCCTACTAACTGCTCAGGTCACCCCTCCTCTCTTCTATTATTAACAGAGCTCATTCTCAACTAAGGAAACCTTTAAAAGTCTAAGTTAGGGAAAGAAAGAAAACAGCCAGCCAATCTTCTATAAAATATTCCACTTTCCTCCACTGCTTTTCTGTACCCACTCCTTCACTCACTCCAGTTGCAGCACACAGGCCTCCTGGGTCCTCAAACACACTGACAGACTCATGTGACATTCTCTTCCTCTACTATTATTAAGTCATTTGCTTGGCTCTATTTCTTAGCTATCTCAAGAGTTTTTCTTTCAAATATCACCCTTTAAAATTGCATTCCAACCTCAACTAGCAATTGGTTTTTCATTATGACTTTTTATTTATGTATCTACTTACTATCCTCCCTTCCTTTCCAGAAAATAACCTAATGAGTTTAGAAGCCTCTGAATCTGTGAGCATTGGTATATCCTGCATGCCTAAAGCAGAGAGAGTAGGCACTTAATAAGCATTTGTTTATTAAATTTCCAATTTAAAGACCACCATTTGTTGCTTGATCAAAATGATCAACGTGGAATTACTAGTGTGTTAAGTGTCTGGCAAAACAACTTTATGTTGCTGTAACAGTGTGCCAATGATTATTTAATTTACCAAGAAAAGGACTGGCTTTCTCAGAGTTCTAGATGCTGAAAAATTAAAGGTTGGCATAATATATCTTTCTTCTTTTTCATCTCATAATAGAAATCCAAGGTCCGAGATAGTATGTAAATAAGAAGGTAAGAGAGTGGGCAGTTTCAAGCCCTTTCATAATCAGCCTTAATCTGCTTATGAAGATTGACTTACAGAACCCTAGCACATCTCAAAGGTCTTGCTTCTTATCACTGTTGCACTAGGGAAAAGATGCTTTGGGGGGAAACTCTTTCAACTTTATCCCTGCTTCTATAGGGCATAGCAAATTCCACAAGCCCCATGGGTCTGAATTGCTAATGCCTAATTTATATTTTTCTTGCTCATCAATCTTGTCTGGACGTGCTAAGGAAGGAACCATATTGGCTGCTCTCAACACCCCTTGGGGTTGAATGACCCTTTCATATATCAGATATCCTACCTAATAACAGTAGTAAAATTACAGTTATGAAGTAGAAACAAAATAATTCTATGGTTGGGGTCACTCCAACATGAGGAACTATATTAAATGGTCACAACATTAGGATACTTGATAACCACTGAATCATATTATAATGAACTTCACCACATTGGTAAGATATACAAACACATTATACATTGTTAAAAAAAATTTGGGAGAATAAACTCAAAGTATTCATGAAGTCCTGAGAGTAAGGACTCTGGAGATATTGATTTGGGGTCTTATATCTTGTCAAGGTCACTGTAGACTCTGATATATTGTATTTGGTTTAACAAAACTCTCCATTCCTTCTACATGTATTTCATTATTAAAAAAAATTCCTTCAGCTCAATGCTCCAGTATAGGGGAATGCTAGGGCAGTGAGGTAGGAGTGAATGGATGGGTGGGGGAGCACCCTCATAGAAGCAAGGGGAGGAGGGATGGATAGGGGGCTAGTGGAGGGGAAATCGGGAAAGGTGATGACATTTGAAATGTAAATAAATAAAATATCCAATAGAAACAAGAAAGAAAAAACATTCCTTCAAACATGAATAGTCTTCCATTTTAAAGAAAGAAGTTCCATTACTAAGGACTTGAAAAATAATCGTTGTGAACGCTTTTCCCTTATACCCTTACAGTTTTATTTTTCCCAACTATTTATATAATCATAATGTTTGGGTTTTCATGTTCCCAAAATGCCACTTTTAAAAGTGATGGGACTGGTATTTTTTTTTTTTGAGTGGAAAAAGTTGTGACAGCTGGAACATTATAAAGCCTGGGTATCATCACCACTTCCTGAGAAAGCCCAAGTGGGCCATTGTTGGTCAAAGTGATGGCCGCTTCCATGCAGGTAAAACTCTCTATTGTAAGCACAATATTGAATCCAAAGCCTAATGTGTTCTTGGCTCCTCCGGCAACTGACATTTGCCCCAGAATAGCTTGGTGGAAAATAAGCCATCATTGACAGTTGGAGGTCATGCCCTATAAATATTAAAAGTTCTGGGCTGCAGGCAAGTTTCAGAGTAGAGCCTGGAACTTTTCATTTATTGGTAACATCTTTCAAACTGCCAATGGCAGACATTTCAAACTAATCAAGGTTTTAGACAAATAAGGCAGTTTCCGTTTTTGACACCAGTTCTTTTCGTGGATGCAGCATTTCACAAATGCAAAAAAGCCTTCCATCTGTATCTTAAGGAGAGAGGGGAGTGTGACCTTGAAAACACTGCTAAACTTGCCACTACTTAAACAGAAACGAGGCTCCCTTTTCTCTCCCACACATACCTTAAGAAAGAAACTGAAGGGTGCAACAACAGCCTGACAGAATTGATGGTCAGAAGTGGACAGCCTTAACCATTAAAGGCGATGACATAAGTTTTGAATAGGGAGGGTGAGTGTGTAGAATAAAGTAACTGCAAATGGACAAACAAAAATAAACTGATAAACATGCTCATGTTTTGTTGAAAGGGAAATAAAAACTGTGGGGCTCTATTGTGCTGAGCCCCATTTAGAAAGAATCATCTTGAAAAGAAGTTTCTTCAGGCATGTGGCCTCAGCCCCTTCCCTTCTGAGAACAGGTGTGGAGATGGCCTCTTCGCTGGATGATAATTGCAGTCTGCTTCTTGAGGGCACTTCTCTCCCCTCTTGGATTCTTGTTTTTATTCAAAATGTTTACATTGTCAATTATATGCCAAATTCAGGTTCATTCTCTGCTGTACAGAAATGCTGAATCATTAATAGGAGAGGGAAGGCGAGAATGGACAGCTGCCCTGCTGGGTTCTTGTTGTCAGCCTTGTCCACCAAAAATAATGTCCAGAATTATAAGAAGAAAAGGATAAATACTCTTGATGACTAGGAAGAAAACAATCAAATTGTTTTAGCTTTATATTGTTTCTATCTGGAAAACAAAATTAACTTAAGAGATGCTTAGGTTATATTTATCACGAATCACAAGAAAAATGTACTGATATAAAATGATCTATAAAGATGAGGACTCATTTGTTAATGAAAACCCATTCAAGTGTCAAATGAGAGTTGACATGATTTTTTTTATTAGCTAAGCTTAGTTTTTCCTGAAAGATGCAGATGTTTGAGAGAATTCTTCAGTTAATATGTCACTGTCACCACTAGGATACTTTTGTATGTAACAGCTGTTCCTGAAAAGAGATTTTTTTCCTTAGTGAGGACACTGTACTTAAGTGGTAAGTTGTGCGTTTGTATTGTTCTTGATCAGTAGTCCCCATTCTGCTTTAGTTTTAGAAATTTTATTAGGGACAAGAGGAAAAGTAGTTTTGTATTGCTCTTAAGATATAACTATTTTCCTAGTCTGTGTTAAAGCTATGGCTTCTTTCTAGTGAATGAATTAATTAGGGCTGGTTTGTTGATTGGAAGGAAGAACATAGAAAATGTCTGAGAACTCCCAAAATCATAAAGGACATGTACACACTACGGAAAAGCTAAAGCATGGGGAAGAGAATCAGAGTTGCGCAGGAAATCTTTTTAAAGTTCTGCATGACGGTGAAGGAAAAGAAAAATGTACTGATATAAAATGATCTCTAAAGATGAGGACACATTTGTTAATGAAGACCCATACAAGTCATCCATTTTTTTGTCATTGGTAAGCAGGTTAATCAGTATTAAGAGAATATTTTATGTCATTAAAAACAAAGGTATTGGGTTGGTGAGATGGCTCAGTAGATAACAGTGCTTGTAGCACTTCATAAAGACCTGACTTCAGTGCCCAGAACCACAGTGAAAGGGCAGAGTAACTCCGGAAAACTGTGTTCTGTCTCCACATATGCACCATCATCCCATGCATGGATTGCACACACACACACACACACACACACACACACACACACACACAGAGAGAGAGAGAGAGAGAGAGAGAGAGAGAGAGAGAGAGAGAGAGACAGAGACAGAGAGAGAGAGAGACAGAGACAGAGATGACAGAAACAGAGAGAGGCATATACATGCCGAAATATACACAGAGACAGATACATGTGCATATACACACAGACAAACACATGTATATAGTTTGTGAAACAAAATAACCTGGCCATCTCTTGTCACAAATACAGCTTTTAGTATAGGGATTGGGTTGCATCTTAATGATGTTTTGGCCACAGGAGTCCCATGGGAATCCTCAAACAACCCAGAATATTGCCAAGACAGTAGGTTGCACTTCACAAACTCAATGTAATGCCTTATTACTGAGGATAATACTTATACAACCCATGGAACATGGAGAAGTTGAGCTGGGTGCCTATATGGATCCTTCACCCCCATGTCCTAAAGGTACTCCGAATGATACCAATAAAGGAGCCACAAACAAAATATTTGATCTGCAATGGTGTTCTGCCTGCAAGATATGGTAGAGCAATGGTGGCACAAAGCATGTGGGAATAACCAACCAATGTCTGATTTGACTTAGGGTCCACTCTACAAGATGGAACCCATACCTGATACTGTTTAGGCGACCAAGTTCCCAAGACTAGATAGCCCAGAGATCTAGAGTAAGATCACTGCCTTGTTAAACTAACATTAGAGAAGCTTTCTCCTGCAGAAGATGGGGACAAATACAGAGAACCCCCCAAGCCAGACATTATTCGGAGATTAGGAGACCTTGGAACACTCAACCCTAAATAGGATGTCTCCTTCAGATTCCTCCTCTCACAGCTCAGAGAACCCCAAAGAAAAGAAGGAAAGAATTTAAGAGCCAGAGGTAATAGAGGACCCCAAGAAAACAAGGCCCTCTAAATCAACATGAATAAAGATCCTATGAATGTGCAAAGACCGAAGTAGCATGTACAAGAACTGCTCAGATCTGCAGCATGCCCTCTGCATATAACATATATATGTACATATATATGTATATATGTATATATATATATGTAGTGTTTTTATGGGATTCCCGTGTGTGCCAGCTAGTGGGTCTCTAACTCTTGTGCTCTTGTGCCTTGTCTTGGGCTCTTTTCCTTCTGTCAGTTTGTCTTGTCCAATGTCAATGTGATAGTTGTTATTTTATCTTACTACATTTTGTATTATATTTTGTTATTATCTTTTTGCATTATTTTTTGTTATCATTAGAAGCCTGGTATTTTCTAGTGTGAGATAAAAAGGAAGAGGATCCAGATGGAAGGCGAGGGAGGGAAAAACTGAGAGGAGTAAAGGGAAGGAAAACAATAATAAAGATACATCATGTGATCTACTCTTGATAAAAAAATGTGTGTGTGTGTGTGTGTGTGTGTGTGTGTGTGTATGTATAATAAAATTAAAAAAATCTGTTTTACTCTCCAATAGTCTCAATGGACAACATATGTTCTTACACTTTAAACTTCTTTTCTCTTTCTTTGGTTCTTACTGATCTGCTCATTGTCCCCATGGAGTAATGTAAATGAAATTATTCCTAACATAGAAATCGTCAATATTTTATTGTGTCTTTTCTATTAACTCCTGAAAAATTACTTCCTACCTTTTTACAGAATTTACTGTATGAACAAGGTTAGTTTTTTACATTCTACACTCCTCTACATGTTAGCCCAAAACTACTCATATGAGTCTTTTGACCATTTTCCCAAATTCTTTCTTTCCTTTCCCTCCATTGCATTCCATTTCTACAAGTTTTCTTATATACTCTTAATTTTCTCCCATGTGCCTTGGTTCTATCACACTAATGCTCTTTGAATGCAGCATACTTCTGGAAGGCAGGGTCTTTTGTCTCATGCTCATTTGTAGTCTCATCCCATTCCATGATGTCTACTGTGTCAAGAAAGCTTCTTGTGCATTGAAGAGAAATAAATATATTTCTAATGTTCATGATATATTTCTGCATATTGTTGATACAGGCAAAGTAGAAACCAATTCTTTAAATATACGTTAAACGGTTTTTATTTCTTAGGCGGGGAAAAAGACAAAGATGTTCTGGTGACAGAGAAAGTAAATTTAAAATACACAAGTAAAAAAGGGAACTCCAGTCCATAATTAGAAACCATATTTTATTTGTTAACGATTCCCTGTACATATTATCAAAGAGCTTAGCTAAGTATCCTTAAGAAAACAATTGCATTCAGATAAAATGTACTCTTAACATCTACATAATGTCTTGCAATGAATAATTAATGCCCTTTAGGGAAAATAATACAGTTTATTCCACAACAAACTAAAATATAAATGAAAAGGAGGCATGAGGTGAGGAATGCTATACCTTTTATTTCTATTTGTTGTCCTTCTACTTTACAAGGAAGACTGGAATGTTTGGAATTGTTCAAAAGATCAGCACATATTCCTTCCATGAACTTGAAAACTAACTGACCCACCATAACCACAATTTGTCAATTTTGTTGGCTATACCATGGATAGATAACATGTATACTCTTCCACAGCATCCTGTTGGCAGGGGACAGAATTCTGCATATGCAGAGTTGGATCTTTTTCAAAACTGTCATCCCAAGTAGATTTACAGTCAGTAAGAGACTTGTCATTAAACTGAGCCAGTGACCTTACATTTGGAGTAATCCCAGACTGGAGCTCTCAGCCTGAGGTGGACCAACTTCTAAGGAACAATTAAGGGTGAGTAACAAGAGTGCAGGGTGAGAGTTCAGTAGGAAAGAGTGGAAATGCTCATGAACTGGTTTAGATCATTTAGATCTGACTGAAGAATGTTTCTTCTATGCAGAGCAGTTAGAGAACTACTCAGTGGGGTCGGCTGGCAGCCACATTAACACAGTTTGAGAGTACATAAGCATCACCTGAGGATCTTGTTAAAATGCAGATTGTGTTGTACCAGGTCTGTGAGTTTTAACTGTCTCCCATTGTGAGGCTGATGCTATTGGTCCTCAGAACACACACTGCTTTGGGGAGTCAGGGTTTAACGTTGTGTTATCTGAGAGAGAACTTAGGGATCTTGAGGATTTGAATTGAGTTCACAAGATAGGAGGAAAATAGGAAATGCAATGTGGCAGAAGCCATCTTAAACAATAATGCAATGAGAACAAGAGATAACAAGAGACAGGCACCGCTTAAATGGGGCAGGGATCCTAAATACTAGAACAGAGTTCTGGTTTGTGGTTCCTTGGTTTTTGTTGTTGTTGTTGTTTTGTTTTGTTTTCTCTGAAATAATTGCCCCTATCTGGAAGCTATAAATGATAACATTACCAAAGTGGAGAGGAGGCACCCGGGAATCTGTGCAAACTAGCCTCATTACATCCCATATTTCAGCCCAGTGTTTGCCATTAGACTGGGTTAAAGCTCCCAGACGAGCGACTCAGTGGTACATCATTTTCTGAAACCCACTCCTGATAACAATACACCCATCTTCTTTCTTTCTCTGAGGCTTCCTAAAATAAAGTACTTTTTTTGGTATGTAAAGTCCATCCTGCTGTGGTCCTGAATTTTATTCTTGGAATTTGAGAGGCAAGAACCTGAAAGCCAATGACTCAATGGAAGTTTTATGTGACCAGATCTGGTACCCTTATTCTCAAATTAAAGCCTACATGAGAAAGTAGGGCTTTCATTGAACTCAGTGACATCCAAACGTCCAGGGATCAAAGTGACTCAACGGAGCTCCTGCACAGACCCAATGAGTTTAAGGGGAACTTGGTGTTGCTTCTGTTTGTCACCCTATAGGCCATGCATAATGTAGATGAGGCTAATTTTAGTGGACTGACACAGTTCAATGCCTGAACAAGAAAGTAAGAGAATGAAAAGGTTGAAGTTTTTTAGGGACTTACTCTAGAAGCATTAGGAAAAATGCTGTTGCGGGGTGGAGTGAAACAGTGTGGGAAGGAGATTTGTTGGTGGTGAAATATATTCAGTAACAGAATGTTTATATAGTGATCCAAATAGTGATGAAAAGGGAGAAGCTGAGATTCAGGATGGAGACAAATACTGAGCAGAGGAGTTTGGCCAAGTAACGATGAAGTCCAGAGCTCCCTTGAGCACGAAGAATGCAAACAAACAAGGAGGTAGAGCATGTGACCACTGTGCGGAGTGTTAGGGGAGTTGGAAATGATGGAAGATTGAAGCTCCCTCTCTTTCTGTTTCCTCAGTGACGAAAGAAGACACTCTTAGAGAAGGATGAAGTGGCCATGTAGTACTGTAGTAATGAAAATGAGGAAACGAGAAATCGCTTTTCTTTCTTCCTTTCTTTCTTTCTTTCTTTCTTTCTTTCTTTCTTTCTCTCTTTCAGGAAGAGAAGGAGGAGGAAGCAGACAGAAATTGGACAGGCAATTACAGGACTCTCAGGTCTCACTGAGATTGCACTTGAGGTGAGAAATCATGAATATAAAATGGGGTCATTCATCATTTTTTTTCTTAGTCTACATCTATTAATGGGCACAGAGAATTTAAACAGGGCTTGCAATTTGGTTGGTTCATTACAATGCAATCAGAGATATAATGGGATGGTGAAGGCACAAATGAAATTCTCTTCTGGCCAGTCTTCATTACCTATATATATAGGACTACAATTCTAGTAACACCTGGCATGAAATAATATATAAATGACTTTGGACCAACCTATATAGTTTGCTTTGACCACTAGGATGAGAACAGTTGTCATATGAGCAGGATTTAACACTACCTGCATGGTTTGACTGGTTCTCTGTAGCTTCAGCTAACTCCATGAATACAGATACAGTCTTCTCCAGACAACTACCTGTTCTGCAATAAAGGAAGCTGGTAGAGATGTGAAGTAAGCCTGAGATGTAGAAGTCCCCAATATCCGACAGATACACATTTTAGAAGTGGGAGGGGGTTGATTGGAAAACTGGCGGAGGGAAGAGGGCTTATGGGACTTATGGGGAGGGGGGAACCGGGAAAGGGGAAATCATTTAGAATGTAAATAAAGAATATAGAAAAAAAAGAAGTAAAGCCTCTTCTCATAGGCTAGAGAGCCTCTGAATTGTGCTCCACATCATTATTTTCATAAGAAATCCAACAAATTCATCACAAAATGATCTTGCCAGTGGTAATATGAATGTGTCATCCACGTGAAGAATGACATCTAAGTCAGATAAGGGAAGAAGAGACAAGGTATCTGCACTGGAAGTCACATCAGATTGGGAGTTAGGTTATGCTATTAAAATGTGTGGTCTGGACAGATAAGAGGCAGCAGTGGTTTGAGAACAGGATTGCTAAGCTTGAGATTTTAAGGGGCCCAAGGAAAATGTGATCCAAATTAACCTAGCTCACCATCCGTTGTTTCTTACACTAGGTTTTCTTTATGGTGGCTTAACTTGGTAGTTTCAATTCCAGGGCCATTCCCTACCTCTGGCACCAAAGACAACTTCCTCTTGACCCCTGTAGGTGGCAAAATGTGACACATAGGTCACATGCTTTAAGCAATACATTGATTGCATGAGCTAAGAATTTCTCAGGCATATAATTAAGTCCTTATCTTAAGGCATATATTAAAGTTAACTGAGACCTTCAAAAAAAAACCCTCACTTAAGTTTTAGTCCAGCATGATTTTAGTTAGGCTTACTGATGAGCATAGTATCAACATTGACAAGGCTTCCAGATGATTCTTCTGGCTCACTAAACTTGCAAATCTCTTTGAAAGAAGAAGTTCTATAATGTGTTGCTTGTGATATAATTGCATTTTATAATATGTGCTTTGGGAGGCAGGAATTAGCAGGTATTGCTATCATAACAGTGGTGTCACCAGATCTGGAATGTTAACTACGGCCCTTTACCTTTCTACACTAAAGAGAAAGCTGCCATGTAACAGCTTTTTCTTCTGACAGATTTAGCCACTCACTTTTTAATGCCCCATCATCCAGAGCCTGCAGCTAGCTTTTATTTGGTTTAGAGCCACTGCTGCCTCTAAAAGGCTACTTTGTAGACAAAGCAATAACTCCCAGGAATTGCATCTGAAAGCAGAATCGAATCTTCATAATTTGCATCACCTCAAGGTGTGTTCATCCCAATGGAGGTGACAGCCACTTAGGCTGAGCTTAAGAAGCATTTATGGCTTTGCTTTCTTATGCCTTCTAAGCCACCTGGCAGCTGGTGACATTCATCAGGCAGTGCTCACTGATGTACAATGACCATTGAGACCTGGAACTAAAAGGTAATGGAAGCCAAATTTTGCCATTAGTACTCTTGTGTGATCTTCCGAAAGGAACCAGAGAGGGATACCATATATTTGCAACCTCAAAGAGGTCTAATCATGCGTAGTAGAATAAGATACTTAACTAACATCTAGGAATCTCAGTTTTTAGTTTTTGTTTTTGTTGTTGTTGTTTGTTTTTTATTTGTCTTTGGTTTTGTTTATTGTTCTGTTTTTTGTGCTATTTTTGAATTTTCGTAACCGTCTTGCCCTCTAGTATTGTTATAATAATGCCACTATCCAAGTGTTATAAGTTACTAAAACTGGGGAGATTTGAACAAATGTCTAACTGCTCTCCACAGATGGGAAACTGATGTTAGACCACAGAAAGGCCCTCACCAAAGTCTACCTTGGCAATCCAATGAGATTTGCTGGGCTTACCTGCAGAAATATTGGTAAGCAGTTACAGAAATAACACAAAGACAGCTGCTTGAGAGAAAGCCCACCACAACAGGGTAACAGCTTATGGAAACTGGAAACCTTCTACAAGTGCTCTGCAATCCTATAGTCAGATCAGCAGGTTGGAGAGTGGTAAGATGGCCAAGTAAGCAGCTTGTCTGAGCCCCTTCCAGGCAGCTCAGTTGCCTTTGTCCTTTTCTGACAGTTCATTTGTCCTTGGCTTCTTCTGGGCAGTTCAGCTGATCTGGTACTTGGGAAGAGGATAGCCTAGTGGAGTGGTCAGCTTCAGTAACTTCCTAAAGACTCTGAGTTGCTTACTTTCATATCTCAATGAACTTTCCTGCCGGATAAAATATTTCACCCTTCTTTAGAGCAGTTTGATAATTTACCCACCCTGTCCCCTAAATGTCCTCTGTCTTTAGAGGCTTTCTTCCAAGACTGAAGGGTATATTCTCAGAAGAACGAGCTACACATCACTCAGCTACATTATATTAAGTCAGAATAGTTCTTCCTGCAGAAAGAATAGGATTCTCTCAAGTCTTTAGTTTATGTTTGCTTTTGGTGAGCTGTAAATAATTGAATGCTGTGGAAGTATCACATTCACATTTTGGTTTTTAAGAAATTTTATCTATATTTTTTTCTCCTTAGATCCTCCAAATGGCCTGCTAGAGGATGAGACTCATATGTTCCAGTCCAGATTATACTATTAGAGTTACCCATCCTGACCTCACACATGTAGGAGAGACTGATCATGAGAACAAATCTCAAGCAAAACATTAGATCAATCAAGACTTGTTGCTCTGCTGCTAAGGTTGAAGTCTGCCATTACCAGAAAGCGTTGAGCTTGGTGCAAAATAGAAGACTCCTTTTGTCAGTGAGGTTTCCTCTTCTCAACCTAGGGGATTCCACACCCCACACTCTATACCTGTGGAATGTTATGTAGCCCTGGTTAAATTACAAGCTCATCCTCACTTCCAAATTAGAACTAGTTCAGTTAGCACCTGAGATTCCAGGAATGTCTCTCCATGCCAGTGACCTTTGCCCACACTGGATATTCTGACTCCCTAAGCCCCAAACTATATAACTCTTGATTCACAAGTAAAGTAGATCTGTCTCCCCAAAGCTGGCCTAGATGTGGCTTTATTACCATTCATACTCACAGGCTGTCCCAACCCCTGTTTGTTGACTCTGTTCCCTTCATCATTTGGTCATCTCCCTTCCTGGGAGAAGGAAGATCCACAAAGACTATAAAAGTTGCCCATCTGGTGTTACAGACTGAAGAACAACCATTCTTACCACATTAATTCATTGGATTTTGGATTGGTTGTCTGTCACATAGTAATATCTTCCTGATATTGGTCTCAGCTAATTTTTTTTTCAACAGAAGGACCAAGAGGCACTCTGTTCTATCTGAAACTACGTTTAATAATTATCTGTGGCTGTCAATCTAGCTGAGCCATTTCTATAACAAGCTAAATCTGTTATAGAAACAGGCTGGGTTCTGACTTTTGTGCTTACAAATTTCACAAGTTGTTCTGATCACAGCTGGGATGACAAGGCGTCTTTGGCAGTCTTCTTCCGTCATCAGAATATATGCCTTTTCCATAGTAAGCTATCTCTTAGGGTTATAATCCTCTAGAAAGGTCAGATGAAATCAGAATAATATTAGGCCAACCTAGAAATAAAGGTGCCTAGACTCCCTAGTTAAACTGTAGAAACAACATCCCTTTGGCCTGGCATGTGTTTTCTGGACACTTCGGTATTCTTTAAATAAATCTCTATGATGACTTGAACTTATTTACTTATATTTTGTAAAGATTAGGGTTCATTATATAACTAGCAGAAATAATTACATGAATTTAAGGAATTCTCTCAGAATATTGTTATGTGCTTTATGAGGCCTTGGCCTGAGTGGAGCTGTCTCAAGGGCAAATGATGTCACCCTTCTTCCATGCTTTCTCTTCTTGCCTCTGTTGCTGCCACAGCTTCCTGATTCACAGACTATATTCTTTATTTCACTTTTGTCTTTTTCTCTTTTTTCCCAGACTGACTTCCTCTAATTTCTTCATAGACCTTTCAGGATCAGGAATGTCAGTTCTACAATTCACCTTACATTATGGCTACATACAGCTTCACATCTTTGTGGCCTAATTAAAAACTTACCCCTGGGAAGAACTCTATCATTACAGTGCAAATCACAGGTCCAAATCAGATCAATCCAGCTGAGAGGGCAAGCTCTTCCCACATTCTGTAGGGATATTCCATCTGAAGCTATTTGGGAACAGATACATTATACATAAGGGTGAAATTGGAGAAAAAGATTCATGATTGTAATGAGTGACATTTATAGAATGATATATTTACATGGGCTCATCAGATTAACACACAGAAATGTTCCAAGTTAAGCTTTTGAAAATGTAACATTTGATCTTACCAAATCATAGTTTCATCTTCACCTTTATTGAGACAGTTGCCAGAACTCTATAAAATTTGTGGTGATTTGAATAAGAATGGCCTCTATAGGTTCATATATTTGAATGTTAAGTCATCAGGGAATGATACTGTTGAGAAAGGTTGGGAGGTGTGGCCTTGCTAAAGTAGATATGGTCTTGTTGGAGGAAGGGTGTCATTGGGCTTTGAGGTTTCCAAAGTCCATAGTAAACATAGTTCTTTCTCTTCCTCTCAGCCTATAGATCAGGATGTAGCTTTTATATCTTTCTTTAGAAACACGTACCTGTCACCATTCTTCTTGAGTTGAGCAGTCTCAGGAACCAAAGATGCTTGTGATTATAAAGGACTAAGCCTCTGAAGCTCTCAGCAAGCATCCTAAATAAATGACTTCCTTTATAAGATGTCTTGGTAAAGGTATATTTTCACAGCAATAAAAAAGTAACTAAGATAATATACAACATGATAATTTCATATTTTATATATCATAATTATCACAGGCAGTTTAGTCATCTCACTTTCATTTTGCAGTGCATATTTAAATTTTTCTGATATCAAATTTTGATACAAAACATCATATTTTATTTGTAGTCAGAATCTTATACTATATACTCGTAGAACTTATATAAAATATTCTAATAACTGTTATCACAAACTATAGGTCCAAAATTGTGGAAACAAAAAGAAATGGATAAATAGCTAGAAACAGAATCTGAAAAACTGCATCATGAAGAAAGGGACAGTCTGAACATAGTGCTAACAAGGAGAGTTAATCAGCAATTCAGTACTAAGATCAACTCCAAGTGAATCAAGGACCTCCACATAAAACCAGACACACTGAAACTATTAGAAAAGAAACTTGTGAAGACCCTGGAGGACATGGGCACAGGGGGAATGTTCCTGAACAGAACACCAATAGCTTATGCTCTAAGATCAAGAATTGACAAATGGGACTTCTTAAAATTATAAAGTTTCTGTAAGGCAAAGGACACTGTCAGAAGGACAAAACAGCAATCAACAAAGTGGGAAAAAATCTTCACCAACCCCATATCCAACAGAGGGCTAATATCCAATATATACAAAGCAATTCAGTATAAAAGTCTCTTGTCATAGGAAAACTCAAGATCTGATGGCTTCAATAATAAATCCTTCCAAACATTACAGATGGGATGATACTTCTCAAATAATTTAAAGAAATTGAATAATATTTTGTAAGAGTAGTATTATATTGAGACCAAAAAGAACCCAGACTCTTACAAGTAAAGAAAATTACAGACTAATATCCCTTATGAGCATACAGACACTAAAAATCTGAATAAAATACTAGGAAATCAAATTTAGAAGCACACAAAAAAGGATCAGATGATATGGAAAAGTGAGATCTATCTGTCTCTGGGAGTCAAAGGTGGTTCAAACTACTCAAATGAGTAAATGCTGTACTATCAATTAACAGAATGAAAAAAATAATGTTAAAAATTATCTCAATTAAGTGAAAAGAAAGCATTTGACAAAAATCTATCATTTTCATGATAAAAGTTCCCAAAAATGTGTCTGAGTAGAATATAGGCCATATATTGCAAACCATCAGGTAATACCATACTCAATTTTTAAAGGTCAAAATATTTTTGTTTAAGATTAAAAATACATGAGATAACTCTTATGCCCTATTCATCACCGTCCTAGAAATCCTAAACATAAGTGGGAACAAAATGAGAGAAAAACATCTAAATTCGGCAAAATCATTATTCTTTGTGAATTACATGGAGATATGTATATATACATATATATATATATATATATATATATATATCAAATGACATGTTATTGATGAAATAATCCAAAGAATACACATATAAATGGAAGACATGCTCATGAGCAAAAGAATGGATTTATTCAAAAGTTATTCTAATATATTTACATATATTAACATATATCTCTCTATATAGATATATATGCATGAAAAACTCCAGAGAGCAAAGCAAAAGCCTTGATAAAGAATAAGTGACTTCTAATTTCAAGCAATATTATACTAAATTTTAAATTATAGTAACTTAAACAAGATATTAATGTTAAATAGAAACAAATACCTATCACATTAAAGTTAAAGCCATTCATATGTGATCAGTTAATATATGATGAGAGATCTGAGAACACAGAGAAGGCACAATGTATTTCAATAAATACACCAAGAAAACTGGCTATCTACATGTAAGAGGATAAATGTGAACCTTAACCTACACTCCCCCACCCACTTTCTGTCATTAAAATCAACACAAAATGGATTGAAGACTCACTAGACACCGTGAGACTCCTGGAAGGAAACACTGAGAAAAATGATCCTTGACATTGGTCTAGGCAATTACCCCCACAGCACAACAATAAAAGCAAAACTAAATGAGTGTGACCATATAAACCTGAAACGTTTTGGAACAGCAGATGAGCCAATCACCACTATGAAAGAAAAACCTGGAGAACGGTAGAATATGTCTAAAAGCTTGCATCCAAAGAGAAGAGTTTAAAACGCAAAATAAATAAGAAGTCCACGTAACTTAGCAGTGAAAATAATTTTATTAAAAGCTAAAAGGAAGGACTTATGCACTCATTTTCCCTACTAAGAGGCAAAGGACACCAGGAAGTGTCTGATCTCACACATACCCTGAGAAATGCACACCAAAACCAAAAGAAAGCATCAGCTCACAGTTGCCAGGATTGTTGTTCTCAAAGGACAAGTAAAAGGCATTGGTGTTGGGAGAGGATGGAGAAAAAGGAAGTAGGGATTATGATTAGAAGAGATGTAACAGCAGGCAGAATCCTTAAAATACCACAACATAACTATTATCTGTTCTAGAAATATCAGTATTGTTTCGGAGCACATAGTTGAAGGATGAGAAGTGAGCATTCGGGAGAGGAATCAATAGTCCTATATCCTCTGTATGCCCATTTATAATCATTAAGACATGGTTTCAATCTAAATGTCTATTAACAAAGGAAGAACTGAGAGGGTGTCATTCTAAGTGAAATTAGCCAGGCAGAGAAAGAAAAATACAGCATGCCCCTCCCTTCCTTGTCTCTCTGACTCTCTCTAATCCCTGGCCAAGCCAAATGAAGCAGGATAGAATGGTGGCTCCTGGCTGCAAGTGACTGGAAAATGAGCAAATAGGTAAATGTTGCCCCCCCCAAAGTAGAAATCAAATCACCATTAAATGTAACTGCTTGCACGCTTTTGAGAACCCATTAAAATTCAGGTTTATATACAGGAGAGCAACGGTATTTATGTTGAACACACACGAAGTCTTCATTTGTCAGATACAAATCTAACAGCTTCTTTGCACGTTGCAAATTTTAATATACACCTTCACTCTACAGAAAATGTGGGGAGTCATCAAAGAAATGACCAAGAAATAAACATGAGCCCTAGAGGAATAATTCTATCATCAATCTGGTTTACCTGTTTCATAGTTTCATACCCTTGAGCAAGGAATACGTGAGAAAACAAAGAGGAGAATTTGGCTGGGAAATTGTAAGGCAACGAAATAATTGCTTTTTTTGCTTCCATTTATTTGGAATGCCCTTTCAAGGAACTCGGATCCACAGAGTCATTGACTATAGTTATTCACTTAGTGCATAACTGTTTTTTTTCTTCTTCTTCTTCTGAACTTTGGTAAAAGTTTTAGAAAATTACAACGGCCAAGCACAACCTCTGATATGATGGAAGATTTATTTTAGTAGGAAGTGGGTATTTCTCAATTAGTGATATTAGTAATTATCCACTGTATATTGCGATGGAAAATCCCAGGCAATCGTGGAAAATTACAAGCAGATTTGAGATCATAAATCCAGAGCCAGGTACAGTGACAAGTGAACGTGAGGGTGTCGAACGTGACCCTGATGGACGGATGATTTGATGAAAGGGAACTTTGGAAACTTCAGAGAGCGAAGGGGACCCCACATAAGTATAAGTGTATTGGGGAGAAGGAGTATGACATCAGAGTCTGACAGGAGGCTGAGACAGCTGATGCCCAGAGGACTTACAGCCAATGGAGTATGAGAAAAAAATGCAGGACCAGCAGTGGGCAAGGGGTGCATGCTCTGTATTCAGGATGGCCTCTTTTACTGTGAGAACAGTCAGAAACCGTTGAGCCAGTTTAAGAAAACAAGCAGTAAGACCAAGGTTTCTTTGTAAAAGAAAAAAAAAGTCTTGGTCCTGTATTGAGAATGATCTAAGGAACATGATATGAGTATGATACAAACAGAATAGTTAAGAGGATTGGGGCCTGGAAAATGATTAAGTCAGCAAAGGGCTTGCTGAGCAAGTTTGAGAACAGACATTTGGATCATAGAACCAATGTAAGAAGTCTGTACTGCAATCAGAGCCCATAATCCCAGTGCTGATAAGGGTGAGGCGGAAGGATTCCTGGTGTTTGCTGGTCAGCCAGTGTAGTGGAATCAGTGAGATGGTTTTAAAATGAGACATACTGTCACAAAATGTACCAAGTAATAAAGAGACACACTGTTGAGGAATGCATCCAAACTCAATTTCTGGTCTACACAGAGAGGGTGGGGAGTGAGGGAGGAAGGGGGAAAGGGAGATGGAGAGGGAGGCAGAAAGACACACACACACACACACACACACACACACACACACAGAGAGAGAGAGAGAGAGAGAGAGAGAGAGAGAGAGAGAGAGAGAGAGAGAGAGACGGAGAGGGAGGGAGAGAGAGAGAGAGAGAGAGAGAGAGAGAGAGAGAGAGAGACGGAGAGGGAGGGAGAGAGAGAGAGAGAGAGAGAGACAGACAGACAGACAGACAGACAGACAGACAGACAGACAGACATGGACAGAGACACAAAGAGAAACAGAGAACACAGAAAACACACAGAGGCGACACACAGAAAGATACAGCAGAGGCAGAGAGATACAGGCAAGACAGAGTACACTGGCAGCAGTCCTAAAAGAAATTGAGACAGCTGTGGAAATTATTTCTAAGGTAGAGTTGGCAGGACGTGATGAATTGAATGAGGAGAAAAATGTATTAGCTGTCAATATGAGCCTGATCTTCCCCTCTGCTTACATGCCCCCTGACTCCTGTTAATTAACATCCCCAAGAGTTTGGTGTACTATGTAACTGACGTATCCTGTGCTTCTCGACTTAGCTGTGAACATGTTCAATAGAAGAAGAAATTGTTGCTGTGTAAACTTTGAGGCTTTGAAGCCTGTAACTAAGGTTTCCTTCTTCCCTGTGGTTTTGTTTCTCCGCGACAACATGCCCGAAGTGCCCTGCTGGAACATGATGAATGCATGAAGGAGAGTCGAGATGTTCGGGCATCTCAACGGAGTTTGATCTGGATCAATAGACAGACATTTGGCAGGTAACCAAAGGAATAAGCCTAGCCAACAGCCATACAGCCTTGCAGTAGATCCCTAGATGCCGCCTGATGTGTGAGCAATGACTTCTTTTCTATTATGCCATCAAGGTTTTATGTGTGCAGCAGAATTGCCAATAAATAAACTGAAAAATATATTTGTAACAATTAGCTGGTGGAGACTGAATTCTTTTGCTCCTCAATTCATTTGTTGATATCCTATGGTCCAGTGAGATTAGCTATTAAGATGTGGAGTTTTGGGGAGATACTTAGATCAGGAGGATGGGGTACCAAGAAGAGTATTAATGCCATTCAAAGAGGAAGAAGCTAATGAGAAGTTGGGAAATTCCTGTAGAGTGGAGAGCCTCTGGCTGACTTACCTTTCTGCAGGTTATGTCCCACTTTTGGACTGTTTTACAGAGAGTTACAAAGAGGACCCGAACATTGGTGGCAGGAACAAAACAGTCCTAACGCCTATACTGCTAGTTCAAAGCCACATCTCTTCAAAGAGGATGAAAGCTGAAATTGAACAAAACATCTTTCCTGGAGTTTAACTGCAGGATGATGGCAGGGATGGATCAGGCTGCTTACATGCAGTTCTGACCCCTGTTTATGGATGTTCTCAAACGTTTCTACATTTAATTGTTGCTGCTAGGTGGGGGTTCAGAATCAATGTTTCTGTCACATAAGGGAACACTGTTGAGAGGAACACAATTGGCTCCATATGGCTTTTTTTTTATTTGAACCTTGATTGTTGCTTATTATTTTTTAAATGCTTTCAAATAGGTTTGAAGTGCTAGTATTCAAAAGACTCACCACAGCTCCTTAGTGAACTTTCAATAATTTAAGTCTGGCATGAGGCTGAGATTTTGAATTAGCAGCAGGCTCTCAGGAAACGTTGCTTTCTGGAGGTACATGCACCATGGACAAGATGGCAATACCTCAAGGCATGAGATACTCTGTTGGAGAACCCTGCTATTAAGGTCACAGCCCCCCGCCCCCCATGACCAGATGTCTGGTCTGAGCTTGGCACGGAGTGGAGGCTTTCCTTTCTCTGCCCAACCTTGTCTGGAGAACGTCCCTGACAGCAGGTGCCTGGCCTTAACTGAAGAATGAACTTGTGCAGAGCTGCTTAACTCAGTGCAGGAGTCCTGCCCTGGCTTCCTGCCCACATGATAATTAGGTACTGTGTTATGACCAATTAGCCCTTTCCACCTGTACCCCTAAAATCCAATAAACTTGAGCTGCCTCCTTGAAGTTAATCCCGGAAGTTAATCTGTTCGTTGGTACTCAAGGCCATGGGAAACCAACCCCTGTTCCCTGTGCTCCTCTCACCTTCATGGACCATCATCCCATGACACATAAGGAAGGGAAAACCCACAGCACTCCAGCTCACAAGTCCTAAGAGAGAACTGTGAAAGCTTTGTTATATACAGTGTCTCTCTCTTCTCCCCTCTTTTCCCTTCTTCTCCCCTCCTTTCACCTCTTCTCTCCTTCCCTCTCCTTCTCTCTTCTCTCTTCTCCTTTTCATTCTTAATTTCCCCTCTCTTCACTCTTTCTCAATCTTTCTCTTCTTTCTTCTCTTCTCTGTCTACTAAGTATTTTAGTCATTTTATGTAAAATCATAGTTGTAGATGAACTATTCTAGGTTAAAAATGGTGCAATTCTTTCAAACGATGTGAATTGGTAAAAGGAATGGTTGCATGTCCTTCCTTCTCTGTATCTCATGCCTTGTGGAATTACATTGCCAATCATTTTGAGAAATTGAAAAACTGCATGTCTTAGAGGATATGAAAAGTGTTGTCATATCCCTCCAAACCTGCCTTTTGCAGTTCAGGAGAAGGCAACTTAGGTCTGCACTACAAAAGAATAGCCATGGGTGGAGAGACAAGGGCTTTGTCCTAGGCGAATTCACATTTTCCCTTGGATGGCAGCCAGCATGTATGGGAGGCAGAGTCACATTGTGCCCGCTTGCCTGCAGACGTTCCTTGGTGTCATTGGAGCCGTTCCATTTTCCCGAGTTTTCCGTACGAAACTAACAGGCTGAGATATGACAAAGAGTCCAGGTGGGTGGATGAAAAATGTTTCCTGGCTCCTGCTTTTTCCTTCTTAATTTTTAACATAATTTTTGTGCGTTTTATAAATGAGAAATGACTAACTTGCAGAAAACACAGACAAGCAAAAGAATTAAAGAAAAGAAGGTATGACTTCATTCTTCAGACACACAAAGCTATAATTAATTTCTTTCTTGTATTTTTTAGGTCAAAACAAATTTTTTTTTTACATTTTTTTCCCAAAATTAAGATCCTGCTTCATAGGTATGTGTAATTGCTTTTTTTTGGTAAGATGTTGGATGTTTTCACCTACTATTAAATACTAATTAATAACAAGGCCTTTAATGCTATAGAATTTTTGTCTTTATCCTTTATGATAATTTAAATGTTAAAATAGTGTTCACCCCACCATGCACACATTTTCCTGCTTTGCCTCGCCTTTCTAATATTTTATATATTTCTGTGCTTATGGAAACATTAGAAATAAGAACAAAGCAAGACGCGAGCTCTAATCTAGGGCATTTTAAAGTGATGGCAACAAAATTTACCTGAGAAATGTACAAGTTCACTCAAGTCAAGGTTTTAAAGGGGAACAGGAGAAAAAGCCTAGGACCTCCAACACACATGGATGCACAGGAAGCCCTGGGAAAGTAAGAGAGGAGGCACGGAGGCTATCTGCTGAGTTCAGACTCCCATCTTGGAATGAGTCAGCAGAAACAACAGACTTCAGAAGCAGACCCACAATAACCAATAGCATTACAGTTTTCTAAAAAAAATTTTTTTGAATAAATATAATACATTTACTTGGTTAATGTAAGAGCATGGAGAGGTGAAATGGAATATGGAATAATTTAATTATTCTGACTAGTAAAATGGTCAAAGATTAATTCAAAATTATAAAATAAAATTTGTTATAAAATCAATGATTTCGGTAATATATTATTTTAAATGCATCCTCACATCATGGAAAAAGTAGGAATAACTGGATTTTATGTGAATAACATATTTTGCTTATATCAATACACCTTGGATGTTTTTTTAACACATGATACATGTAGAATTATTGAGACATTTTGTGTGTTTTCATGAAAGTCTTTAAGTAGTATGAAAATGGGGAGTGGACATGAAGTCCCACTCCTAGTTAAGGAATGTTTGACAGCTGATAGCTGTGGAAAGAGAGAGAATGAGAGGAGGAGTAGGAGGAGGAGGAGGAGGAGGAGGAGGAGGAGGATAAGAAGAAGAAGAAGAACAAGAAGAAGAAGAAGAAGAAGAAGAAGAAGAAGAAGAAGAAGAAGAAGAAGAAGAAGAAGGAAGAGAGGGAGAGAGAGAGAGAGAGAGAGAGAGAGAGAGAGAGAGAGAGAGAGAGAGAGAGAGCACATTCTTTAAGATTTTGACTCCTGTTAGGTCAATTATACTCTAGTGGGAGCCCACATATTCAAGAGTACATGAGCAGCACAAATTTGACTTAATGGGTTAAAAAAAAAGCATGACGCAAAGTTGGGTGGGTTGGAAAGAGAGGTGTGGATCTGGGAGAAATTAGGGGAGGAGAAGCATATGATAAAGAATACCTTGTCAAAGGGGCTGGGGAGATTGATCAGTGGTCAAGAGCACATACTGATATTGGAGAAGGCACAATTACCAGCACTCATGTTAAGGTGGCTCACAAGCATCTATAACTTTAGTTTCAATGGATCCAACATCCTCTTCTGGCTTCCATGGGTACCCATGCATGTACAAACAGAAATGAAATTCCAAAAGTATTTTATACTAAATTCTTAAAGAACTACTAAAAAATTACAGGCAACAAAAATAAATGAATATCCTAGGTGTGTTTTACCCTTCATTACAGAGAAATGCACATAGATTATTCTCTACATGCATATGTGCACACATACCTACATACTATGCACCACAGTCTAGACACAGGTAAGCTTTAGTACAAGTTAGGATGCACAAAGCAATACTACTGTCTTTACAGAGTCAATGTAATAAGTGTTGGTTCTCTCAAGATGAAGTATAGGATAGCACATCTTATTTCATTTTTATTTATTTATTACTATGAAGCCACACTAAGAAAAGCAGCACGGTATTGTCATATGTGTATACAGGAACAGAATAAAATATACAGATATAAGCACATGCAATTATGACTACTTGTTTATTTCTAAATAAAGATGTTAAAAGTACACATTAGAGAAAAGTTAAGTGCTTTGCCAAATGGTAATATAAAAACTGCATATGAACCTACAGAAATAAATTACAAAAGCTGTGGAAGTAGTGAGTCAGCATGTTCTGACTAGTGGTCTGCCATGGGCCATGCAAGCACATTTGCTAATCCCAGCACCTGCCTGACATCCTGGAACAAGGAAAAAGCATGTGACCAGGGCAGCCAGTCATCTGGGGCCAACTCATCCATAGTCAGTTATAGACCAGGGGGATATGGGCAGAGGGTACAAGGCACTCCCTAATCCTACAATAAACAAGTCTGCTTCTGCTTCTCACCTGGCTCCCAGAGTCAGATTCCATGCCTTCTTACACCCAAACAGGGACTCCAATGGACACCAGCTGGATTCGAGTGCTTGTTCTGTTCATGCCTATTGTTTTCTGGGCCTCGGTTTTCTCCCTGTTTTTTTCTTAATTTGATATAGTCTTTATTTACATTTCTAATGATTTCCCCTTTCCTGGATCTCCCTCCCTCAAAGTTCCATAAGCCCTCTTCCCTCCCCTTGTTCCCCATTCCACCCCTTCCTGCTTCCCTGTCCTGGTATTCCCCTACACTGCTGCACTGAGCCTTTCCAGGACCAGGGCCTCTCCTTCCTTCTTCTTGGGCATCATTTCATATGTGAATTGTTTCTTGGGTATTCCAAGCTTTTAGGCTAATATCCACTTATCAGAGAGAGCATACCATGAGTTCTTTTGTGATTGGGTTACCTCACTTAGGATGATATTCTCCAGTTCCATCATTTGTCTAAGAATTTCATGAATTCTTTGTTTTTATTGGTTGAATAGTACTCCATTGTGTATATATACCACATTTTCTGTATCCATTCCTCTGTTGAGGGACATCTGGGTTCTTTCCAGCTTCTGGCTATTATAAATAGGGCTGTTATGAACATAGTGGAGCATGTATCCTTATTACATGCTGGAGAATCCTCTGGATATATGTCCAGGAGTGGTATAGCATGGTCCTCTGGTAGTATCATGCACAGTTTTCTGAGGAACTTTCTCCCCGTTCTGTCACTGGGCCCACCACCCTTGATTGAGCCTTCCCTTTGTTCTTGCAATAAACATTCCCTGACAGACATCCTTCCTTCCTGCATTGTGGACTATTTTTGTTGCTGATCTTTCTTTCTTTCTTTCTTTCTTTCTTTCTTTCTTTCTTCCTTCCTTCCTTCCTTCCTTCCTTTCTTCCTTTCTTTTTTGAGATGTATTTCTTATATACAGTAGAGTGATGGATTCTGTTTACACACTCATTCCATTAGCCCATGTCTTTTTATTTCTATTGATCTTGAGAGGTACTAATGACCAATAATTGTTACTTCCTGTTATTTTGATGTTGGTGGTAGTTGTGTGCATTTCTCTTCCATTGGTTTTAATGGTATGAAATGATTTCTTGTGTTTTCTTGAGTGTGATTAGCTTCCCTCAGTGGGTTGGTGTTTTCGTTCTAGTATCCTAGTATCTTCTGTATGGCTGAGTTAGTGGAAAGTTTCCTGTTGTTTTACCAAGGATTTTCATCTCAAGGATTGCCTAGTTTTCTTATTGCTTCTATTTCCCTTTTCAGTTTTCCCTTGGATAGTTTTATGCATATCCTTCACCTGTTTGATTGAATTTTCCTGTATTTTGTTATATTTATTTGCTTCCTCTTTTAATGCCTCTACATGTTTGAATGTAGTTTCCTGTATTTTCTTAAGGGATTTTTTTCTTGTCCTCTTTAAAGGCCTCTTTATAAGAGGCCTTTATATCATCTTTATAAGATTGAATTTAAGATCCTCTTCATATGCTTCAGTTTCATTGGGATATCCAGGGTTTGTTGTAGCAGGATAGCTGAGCTCTGGTGGTGCCATATTGAGTCTTGGTGACTGTGTTCTTATTCTCTCCTTTAGGCATCTGGTTTTCCCTGGTCTTGGCTGGATGATCTTGATGGCAGTAAGACTTCTTAGGAAGGCTAGGAGAGCCATGGCCCAGATAATGGAGGACAGGGTACTTGTCTCTGCTGGCTGTGCCTCAGGTAGACCAGACTTGCAAGGGATTGGTGGGGCAATGTTCCAAGCAGATAATTCTTGGGTTCTCTGCAGGTTTTCATGGGGTAGTAGGAGGCTCTTAGCATCCCTCAAAGACCTCTGAACCAAACAATAATCCCAGAAATAGACAATGAAGGTCAGGGGACCAAGGCATACAACCCACCTCTGAAGAGTGTGTCTTATGCATGTCCAGCATGAACTTTCTGACAGGGACCCACATTTTTCAAGAAATATTGGCGCCTCGACAAATAGGATCTCATGAAATTATACAGATTTATAAATTTAATTGTTACCACCTACAGAATAGAGGAATATCTTCGCTAAGTATACATCCTATAGAGGATTACTATCTAAAACATACAACGAAATTAACATTAAACAGAGAAATCAGTAAATGAATTAGTGACCTGGGCAATCTGTTAAGACACTAAATACAAAAGGCTAATGATCATATATTAAAAAAACAAACAAACAACTTCACCAGTCATGAGAAAAATGTAAACCAAAATTCAATCTCCTCTTAGTCTGAATGTCCAATAATTAAAAAACAATTTACTCTAGGAGTGTGAACAAATGTAGCTCCTATGAAAATCAATATGAAAATTCCTCAATGGACTAGAAATAGATATACCATTTGATTCACTTACACCATTCTTGGGTGAAGACCTCCAAGTCAAAATATCACAGATACTTGCATATAAAATTTATTGCATCACAATTGAAAAAACTAAGCTATGGAACCAATTTAAATATTCAACAGCACCAGACTAGGTAGGGAAAAGGTAGTATAAACACACTGTTTTTTTTTTCATTCACAAAGAAATTATGTCATCCATAGGAAAATGTATACAAATAGAGATAAGAGTGAGAAAAGCCAATCTCAGACAAGAACTGTATGTTATTTCATTTGTTGTTCATAGTTTAATATAGTCATATAAAATTGCATATATAAAAATAAAAGTAAAAGTGATATTGTGTATGGGGACAAAGGTGTACTAGTAAGGGTTGGGGAGAGATGAAAGAGAGGGAGTGGGAGATGGAATTAATGTTATGCTTAAAATATAATACATATCTATAAACATTTTAAAATGAGAGAATAAAAGTATTTTTATAAAGACAAAAGTACTTAAAGCCAGTCACTAAAAAAGGCAAAACAACCTATAAAGAAATAGCTATTAGACTGACAGCTGGCTTTGCACAGCAACAGCCAGACTTATTTTAATGTGTGGCAAGGAATTCCCTGACACTCAATGAAGACATGCCTTGAGGGAGAACACTGCTGAAATAAAGACATTTTCAGAGCTATACTGAGAGAGTGTACAAGCAGCAGACCCTCACATAGGCTATAACAATGAACATACTCAGATAGAAAAATAGAGTATTCCAGACAGTATGCCTGCACTGAAAATGAAGCAAAACCTTAGACAATGGAAGTATTGATGAATGTAAATAAGAACTGACTAGGCACTAAAGTCAGAATATCAAATTTGTGAGGTAAAGAAATCAAGATAGATTTGATTCCGAAAGTATAATTGGATGTAATTGCTTTATAGCTCGATACCTGAAATAAGAGAAGACTTAAGATATCAACTAAAGGAGCTGAAGACATGATTCACTGGTTAACTTTTGAGATTTCTTACAAGATATTTAGGCTTAAATTTCCAGAAGGAAATAGAATGGAAACTGAAGACAACACTTCTAAGCTAGTAAGTGCTGATAATAGAATGGGGGATAAAACTTACTTCAGATGAGGCTGTGAAACCAAGAGCAAGCACACAAACGAATGAACAGATACAAATGGGTATAAATCAGGATGAGAAAATCAAAATAAATCTGCCCTCATAGTCAGTGAAAGGTGAATTTAAAAAAAAAAACATTTTCCTGAATTAGAGGTCACAAAATAATTGAAAACAAAACTGTAGATCACCCTGCAAAACAAGCTAAAAGAGCATTATTGATAATAAAAATATTACACAAAATAATTAAAAAAGCATTATAGAAGATAAAGAAGTTGATTCACATATTGAAGAAAGGTTTTAAGTATTTGGAAATATTTTTATGTATACTTTGCAAATGAATCCTAACAAATAAACAAAAATTTCTGAAGTTGTAGAAAGATGATAAAACTTTCACCATATACAGAGATTCCAACACATCTCTCTATTAGGTCACATGACTTACTCTATGGAAATGTTGAACAATATAGTTGATGAGTTTGATACATTGTAGAGATATTTAAAATATTGTTCCTGCAGTATATAGAAATTTTATGAAAATTTATGATATATTAGGTCAGAAAACAAGCCTTAACACTCAATGATTTATAGTCATGCATATCAACATGCCATAATTTCAATACAATTGCTGGGCTGACATGTTTTATTGTCTACTTGAGGCAAACTAGACTTATCTGGGGAAAGAGACCATCAGTTCAAAAACTCCCTCAATTAGGTTAGCATGTGGCCATTTCTGTGGGAGACTGTCTTGACTGATGATTGATTTTGGAAGACCTAGGC